>JAAIXI010000228.1:2686952-3076353 GCA_013403645.1 Heliconius nattereri
TTTTTTTATCTGTGAAAAATTTATTGCGATCAATGTCTCGAAAATTTTGCTTAACCGATTTAAAATATCTTAACACTTGTTCGGGTTCCGTAAAACCAGCCGCTTTTGCACCTAAACTTACTGATCTATCATCTACCGCATATAATAAACAATCTACTGCTCGCTTATGAAATATTTCTAAACGGTTAAGTAATTTTATTTTAGCATAGTAGTAGTGTTCCAACGACTCACCTATTTTAGCTTTAATCGATAGCATCTCTGTAAGTAATTCTGCATAATCATCCCTACTAGGAAAAGACTCTAATAATTTTTCTTTCCATTCTGTCCAACTGAATAATAAAGAAGGTAATCCCTCATACCATGATTTAGCCAGACCAGATAATTTAGGCAAAGCATAATGAATAATCTGTCTATCAGACCAACCGTATATTTGTGAACACTCTTCTACCTTACAAATCCACGTATTTATTGTTTGATCTTTTGACATAGGGTCAAATTCTGGTATAACGTTACCTAACATGGGAAATTTATCATCACGATTTTGTGACTTATTCATTGATTGCAACATTTCACGTATGAGTAAATGAGTATCATGCAAATTATAATCAATGTTACTACGTACCCTCTTTCTTTTACTGTTGGCAATGCTCTCACTGCTATGGCGCCGTCGTCGGCCACTTCTTTTCCTCAAATGTGATGACGTTGAACCTTCACTGCTGCTACTGCGATGACGCCTTCGATTCCGCCTCTGATGGTGACTTCTTAGACCCCGTCGCTTACTTCTAGTAAATCGCGCGTAGCTGACATCACTTGAACTACTCATACTGGTGCCGTCGTCAGATTGGCGGCGGCGCCGCGCTGGATGTCGTAATTTACTACGAGCAGTACTGCGTACCGCCCTTCGTCTCGAAAAATGTGCACGAGTATCTTCCTGTAGTGGTGGTGTTAAATCTTCTCTCGTATGTCCGGCCGTGCTTATGCCTTGATGAGAATTTATCGTGTCCATTGTAACTGATGTTGATTAGCCGAATATTTTCTTAGCGGGTACCACTTCTGAGATATAAAGGGGCTCAGAATAAAAGTACAATTTCGTACAAAGGTTTATTCGTTCGTCCACTGCTACGTCTCAGACTAGACTGACTTACCATATTACAAACACTAAAAGAAGCCTTAGACATTTATATTTTTTAAGCGGGTAGATAACAATATAACAATATGACTCACTGACAAATATTGACAAGTCTCGACCAGTATACAAAATAATGTCTATACAATTATATGTAACTTATATAAACTCTAACATACGCGAAAAGAAAAATATAATTTGAAGATAACGGGATTTGAACCCGCCTCTCTTGGAAGCCTCCCAAGCGCTGTAACCTACTAAGCCATACGTTCTCATCGGGCTACGTCGAAATTCACACGCATGTTGCAACTTTTATTAGCAATAGCATTTGTACGTAACACATGCAAGAGAAACCTTAAAAAGTGACAAAATAATTTTTACGTAATTCTATAGGACTTTGATTGTTCTAATTATGTTTCGTTAGGATTATGTATACTACAAGACCTCCCAGAGCCAAGCTGGGTATTGTAGGGTGACCAATAAAAAGTTCTTTTTTTATTTACAAAGTAAGCATAGAAATACCTTACTCTGTATAAGAATACTTTAATTTTTGTTTATCAGACTTATATTAGATGTAAGCCAAACTTTTTCTTTTAAATATGAAATTTAAGAACTAAAACAAAATATAAAGGTTTGATGTTTTATACCTATACATTTTTATCGTATGGATAATACTGGTTAATTACAAGGTTGACAATGAAAAATATGGTACTTCAAAGAATATTTTATTGTTTCTAAGCTGTTATTAATAATTAAGTAAATTTTACAGTGTTGATTTACATCCATATCCCGAACATTTTTTTACATATTGTGGATCAAATTAAAGGGTAATCGCAGTATAAAATTAGATAACTTAATAAAAGAATTTATAATTTTTATTAATATATATAACTTAATCTACAACGACAAAAAGCAAATAACTTGTAACCTAAATTAAATCAATGGAAAAAAACGTAAATTTGTTTACATGACAAACAAACGTCACCCTAGTGATATTTCAGTCGAGTGAGCGTAGTATGCGGTGTCCGTTCACGTAGAACAGCATTTGCCCCAGAGGCCCATGTGCTCGGTGTATTTGCACGCCTCATTATAGCTAGGGATGGTATTGTCTTAAAGAATTAAGTTTTTTATTATCAGCTTCACGCTGTATCCCGCACACAGCACGGTAGGCAGAGGGAACTTAGTGTTAAGACACTCCGTTCTTCGAATTCCAGAGTCAGTGCGCCGTGGAACTTAACGAGCATTGTCTCGATACCAGAGCGAAGAAATGGAATAACTGGCCCCGTTGCCTCTCTCCTGTAATTATTTTTCGTTAAACAGACTTGTCCTGTACTTTGCACTTGTTTTAGACACAATAGTTCCATACCACTTTTTTCCATTTAATTAGACAAAGGCCCTTATTTATAAACGGCTCTCAACTTTGAGATCGATCTCAGAATTGAGAGCGGTTTGAATACTAGCCTAGGTGTATCTAATACTAAATGTTATAAAAAAATTTAACCTTATTAATTATCATATAATAGTTAAGCAAATTAGAAATATTAAAATATTTTAAGGTTTAGAGTTTTTCTCTTTATATATGCTTGCTATGGAAGCAAGCAATAGGGCATCCGGCGCAATGGTGCTTTTTTATTTTAATATATTTAATATTATATTTAATACAATTGAGGGATGTATCTCATTGGAGATACTATCATATACAATAAGACACATCCCTACTGCCTGCTTTTATTTTAGTATTTATAATATTATAAAATAAATATTTGTCGACGGTCGCATATATTTGTACATATTTTACGTAACTTGGTCATGGCCTTTTTATTTTATTTTGTATTATTGTAATATTTTAATATAATTTATGTTTTATTACTGAAAAGAATATTATAAACAAAAAAAAATACTGTACATGAATGGTAATATGAATTTGCGTTTGTATAATAATAAAGCTGGGGCAGTCGTAGTGCAGCGGCACAAGGGTGTGTGTAACGCGACGGTTGTATGTAGGTTCGATTCCCACTCGAGGAAGTGAAATATTTATTTACGTTTATATTTCCATTTCTTCGCTCTGGTGTCGAGGCAACGCGCGGCGTTGACTTCTGCAACTCAACACGCAATACCTCCAAAATTCGACAGAAAGTGGGAGTGCATCCCGCATACAGCAGTGCAGGCAGAGGAGACCTAGAATATTTCCGAATATTTTTCAAGAAATTATTCATATAAATAATATTTATTTATAAAAAAATAACAGTAAAAAAATAAAACTTCTTGTCATCGTACCATCACCCCTGTCCAAAGTCCCCAATGCGTGATTTTCACACAGCGCTAACGGGGCCGCCTAATTTTAGAGAAGTCACGCCATTTTAAGGTTAGGTCAGTTGGGTGTTGGGTGTGAACTCGTTATAATTGAATGGATAACGATGTTTAATCAAGCATCTTTTAACAACTTTCTAATAAATATCTTTTGTAAAAGGTTAAATAAGAGTATATATGGATTAGGCTAGGTCTGTATAATAATTAGGTCAAAGTGTTTATAGGAGACTAAACTACACGTGTGGAATGGAGGGTCTTAAGACTAGGTTCCTTTTGCCTACCCTGCAGTATGCAGAACAGCGTAAAGCTGAAAACGAACTGGTCTTCTTGACTGTTTACATATATTAGTTTTATAGTTATAAGTTACGATCATCTCACAAGGTATCTTTGGAACCCCGAAAAGTGGAGAATGGCGTCTTATTAAGACTACGTCTCATAGTTATTTAGATATTTCGTAAATTTTGACTTTAAGATTTTTGGATTAATTATTTAATTTATTTACAATAAATATTTAATGAATATATTGCTTTATTATATTTAAAATTCAAAAATTGTGCAGTCTACTATAGAGGAGTGCCTACAGTAATAACACATTTACTTTTTCTACTACACATTTTATAACTTGTGGTGATTTCACTTTAGAGCTGATAATTTCATGAATTTTATAAATAAATGTAAATATAAAAATTACAACTGGTTTCTATTAATTACTACTTTTATTATAAACTATAAGAAAGAAATAAAAATGTTTTCCAATAATTTAAAATTAATTTTATTTTAAATAAAAAATTTTATTAGCTTCTATCTATTCTATCTGTATATTCAAATATTAGCGGACGCACGCAGCTTCGCTAACTTATTTGTACCCTAAGGGGTAAATTATAATAACCTTAAAACACGTGTTCAATGAAATATTTTTAAAAGTCTCAATTTCAATTTTTTTAAAAATCAGTGGCGATTTAAAGATTTTTCCATATAAACTTTCAACCCCTTATTACACACTTAGAGGGAGAATTCTAAGAAACGATGAAACACGTGTTCAATTAAATACTTTTAAAAAACTAAATTTCAAATTTTATAAAAATCGGTGTCGATTTAATTTTTTTTCCATACAAACTTTCATCCCCTATTTCACCCCTTTAGGGTTAAANTTTATTAGCTCTATCTGTATATTCAAATATTTATAGGTATTGATATCGGAATCTGAAATTTATACCTAACTCTTATTATTTGATAATTAAATGGAATGCATACATTGTTATTAATCAAGTGCCATATAAAAATAAAACAAAATTGTATTATGCGATAAAAAACCAGCGTCACGCTTATATAGCAGAGTAGGCAGAGGAAACCTAGTGTTAAAACACTTCGTTCCCTACCTTCCGCCGAATTCTTCAAGACATAACGTTTTGAGTGGCAGAACTCTATGCCTCGCTTTTGCCATAGTACCAGAGCGAAGAAAAGAAAATATTAATACATAATAATTCATTCGCTGATAGTTATACCCACAGTTAGTCATACCCACTCTCTGCCCAACTACGGCTTCGTCTATTATACGATTAGATTATAACAAAGTGTATTAAAACCTTAACTAAAGTAATGTACCGTTTCATTTCGCGTCTGGAAGCAATCATATTCACATCACAGACAACTAAAAGTATGAACTTTTCTTTCTGCTTAAAAGAAATGTGTAAACGGCCGTGGCAAATACAATTTGTATGTAGAGCGAAACCAGAGAAGAATAACTTAACTCTACAATACTCTATTTTGACCTCTATTCATAGGATATAAGGGTTAAAATCGTAAACAGGATGTTGTATTCTAAAGACATTTCTTAGTTCAGAAGGGAAGGCGACCGGCGCGGCGACTCTACCATGCTTGTTTCACGTCATCAGTCAGCCACGGTACTGCGTGGAGAGTGTACGTTGTTTTTACAACTAGTTTTATCAGAAAAAAAAACTTTAAATAATTACTAATTCACTTAAAAAACAATTATTTATCTTAGTGACTTGAAGCGTGTGCATTTTTTGTGTGTTTGTGTGTGAAGCAAAGGGTCCCAACTTTCCTTCATCCAAGTAAGTATTGTAGAAGGAACTTTTGGAAAGTTTTCGCTTAAGATTTACAATGTGAATTTGGGGTATCGTATATGATTAATTAGATCCAATTTAATGGTGAGCATGTGGCGTCCACTATTCCGTTACTCTTGGCTTTTGAACTTGCGTGACTGCTTGACTGAGATCATCCGTTTCTTTTTATATTTATAAATAATAAAAATATCAGCTTCACGCTATATCCCTCCCGTTCACAGCAGGGTAAGCAGAGGGAACCTAATGTTAAGACACTGCGTTCCATATTTTCCGCCAAATTCTAAAGGCATTACGTATCGAGTCGCGGAACTCAACGCCGCGCTTTACCTCGCCATGAGAGCGAAGTAATAAAAATATAAATTTAAATAAATATTTCATAAAACATAATATTTTCTCCTATTTTACTATGATAAAAGTTAAAATATACCCAACATATCATCACCAATTAAGTCTACCAAGTACCAAGTTGTCGCCATGACTAAGCTGCGGTCGCTTGTGTGTATAATAAATATTTATAAGTGGTGTGTTTGTTTAGATATCACTTGCCCAGTCTGTGGTTGGAAGGCAAAGTTTCTCGTAGGCTAGAGACTTGAGATAAACTTCCACTGGCAAGAAGAGTTTTTATTTGTATCGTATAAGTATACTTATATATTTTTATATATCTATGCGAGTATTGCTCGAGGCCGTCGTGGCATATGGGCCATATGGTTGTAAGTTCGATTTCCAATAGAAGGAATGATTTTTTATTTATTTACATTTTCATGTCTTCGCTCTGGCACCAAGGCTAAAAGCTCTGCCTTAAGTTCCGCCACTCCATAAGGTCTCGAAAAATCTAGCGGAAAGTGGGGAACGGAGTGTCGTAACACCAGGTTCTCTCTGGCTATCCTGCCATTTGCGGGATACAGCGTGAGACTGTTTTTTTTTTCACTTTGACGTATTTCATATAGTGTTCAACGAAATAGAAGGAACCAATCGATCGTTGCTCTTAGCGACTATTGTGTTTTTTAAACGGTTTTATTGAGCTCAACCCGTTTGTATATTTGTCAATAAACGAATATATGTAGAATCTAATGTATGTAATAATAATTGTTATCCTTTTATTACTTTAAAATATAATAAATACCAAGTTATTAATACTTTTAGATTAATCTAAATAATAAATACTATTTGTTTTTTTCGCATACCAATAGTTTCTTTTAATTAAGCTGGATGGGTAGAGAGAGCTCAGTGTTAAAATACTCCGTTTTTTCACTACAATAAAGTTGCAGCGTAGCGTTTTATCAGACCACATTAGGGAAACGGAAATGTTTTTCTATTAACTTTAATATAAAATTGTGGTTAATGCATGCACCTCTCGTACTATATTATAAGGAAAACAAAGATAAGCTACTTAGTAGAAATATACTTTATTCTTCACATTCCATAAAAAAATTAATTAAATCAGCTTCACGCTGTATCCCGCACACCGCAGGCTGAAGTAACCTAGTGTTAAGACACTCCGTTCTCCACTTTCCGCCGAATTTTTTAGGCATTACGTGTTGATTGGCGGAACTTAACGCCGCGCTTTTGCCTGGGCCAGAGCATAGAAATATGAATTGAAATAAATATCTTATCTTCTCGTACTTAGTTTAATATAAAAAACACAATTTAATATTCAAATGGAATTAGAATATGTAATTGTTATTAAAATACGTTAATTCGCGTTTCGTGTGTGACGAGCTACTTACAAACGAACGGTATAAACAAATGACTAATACCTAACTAACTAAGAACTAGAACTAAATATAATAAGGAAAAACGGTAGAATATGGTAAGTTGACAATGATTGAGTTCGAAACAATGTTGGAAGCATGTACTGAAGATAAATGTGAAGGAAGTTTAAACCATTCTCTCACTCTTTTTCCATTCTAATAATACATAAAGAAATGCAGACGACATCTTGAATAGTGTAAAATATAAGAAATTTAAATTAGATAAGTAAAAAGCCAAGAACTCTATAGTAGAGCCCAATCGCCGAATCTCTATAGTAAAGTTCTATTTTGATATATTTGATAGTCTGATAGTTTCATTTCTTCCCTCTGGTATTGAAGGAAACCAAAAACGGCGTTAAGTTTTACCACTCGTAACACGTAATCTCTAGAGAATTCAGTGAAAAATGGAAAACGGAAGTATCTGAATAAAGATGGAGTATCTTAACATTAGGTACCAAAGTTCCCTCTGCAAATTAAGTGTCAAATAGAGTACTTGCGTGTAGAGTATTTTGTGGAAGAATGTTTAAATTTACGTCTGTTTGTCACGACCAGGCCAGTCCAGGCCAGTTCGACGGCCGCCGTTACTCAAATACTATTTACAACATGTGAGTCATATAATAACAAAGAAAATTGGTTTATGATGCAGATCTGTTTAAGATTCTTTATATAATAACATAATTATGCATACTGCATAATGTTATTAATAACTTTACTTATTTTAACAATTTCTTTTGTTCTAAATAATCTTCTTTTGCATACGAAAACATTATAAAACCGACTTCAAAGAGATATTTACCAAATTAGTTATCTCCTATTAGATGTACCACAGTAGTGGGTACAATTTTTTCCGGAACTAAAATAAAGAACGAGTGTCTTAATCGGAATGGAGTATCTTAATACTAGGTTCCCAAGTTCCCTTTGCCTAAGCTAAAAAGAAAAAAAGACTTTGTACACATTGCGAAAAGTCCAAGATGACTATTCAGCAGGAAACGAACCTACGATATGTTAATTTCATCATTGACATCCACCACACGTCCTCGCCTTGTCTCGCGCCATATGAAAAGCTGCTACAAATTTACCATCTGCCATTTAACAAAAGAGAAACGTCCTTTAAGAATCGGGTCGTTTCAATAATATTTTCAATTTTTTACCTTCACACAATTCTATGAAATGTACCTTGTGACGTAAGCTATTGTTATATGAATATATATTAGTTTTGCAGCTAAAATAATATTTGTTAAATTAAATTGCGCTTTATATATGTAATGTCAATATGGTTATATTGTCTGACGAGCTTTGCCTCGTAGTACAAAGAGTCTATCTCCTTATATAGAAGTAGTTAAAAAAAATATTGGTTAAAGACATAAATACATATTACGAGAGTATAAAATAACTTCTTTAGATAGAACACTTGTTTTTTGTGTTCTCGCATATCTCCCATTATTAAGGAGAAGGCAGAGAGTGATGCCACTCAGCCTTCCTTTTTAAGTCTATTCCTTTGTCTGTTGATATATGTATTGTGAGCTGCGAAGTGTATCGCAGTCGAACGTACCTACTTCGTTTACTAAGAAATTGGAAACAAAAACATTGATTTTATAAAAAATAGTGGCCAATCGCGGCTTCGCCTGCTTAAGCTTATTGTTATATATATATAAAAGGACTTGTCCTCACTGACTGAGGTAAGACGCGCGCACAGCCGTAACCGCTGATGTTACAAACGTGAAATTTGGACATATGTTTATTTTCATAATCTGGACATCCACTAAGAAGGGATTTTGAAAAATTTTAACCCTAAAGGGTTGAAATAGGGGTTCAAAGTTTGTATGGAAAAAAAATTAAATTTTATTAATTATTATATTTAATTTCAAGGTTTCCTAGAATTCTTCCCCTAAAGGTGCAAATAAGGGGTTAAAAGTTTGTATGGGAAAATCTTTAAAACGCCACCGATTATTATAAAATTTGAAATTTAGACTTTTAAAAATATTTCATTGAACATGTGCTTCATGGTTTTCTTGAATTCACCCTCTAAGGGCGCAAAAAAGAGGTTAAAAGGTCGTATGAAAAATCTTTAAATCGCCACCGATTTTAATAAAATTTGAAATTAAGACTCTTAAAAATATTTAATTGAACCCATGTTTCGTGGTTTATTAGAATTCACCCCTAAATAAGCATGCGAAGCTGCGCGCGCCCGCTAGTATTATATAAAAACTATACAGAATCTGTACATAAATTATAGCCTATGTTATTCTGATGAATAAGCTATATTACAGCAAAGCTTAATCCAAATCCGTTCAGTAGTTTTTGCATGGAAGTGAAACAAGCATCTATCCGCACCAACGTTCACATTTATAATATTAGTAGGATTCTTCTAAATTGAATCCACGACTACCGCGGTCAGAGGCAGGTTCGCACTGCGCTACCATAGCGTCATTAAACATTCAGTGACATAACTATCGAACACATCTTGTGAAAGTTTCTCTAGCGTGATTTTGCTATCAAAATTAATATATTACATAAGTACTGACAAAATTATTATTTGAATTGCTAAACAAATGTCGTTATGTATTTTAAAAACGTTTTAAATGCAACGATTATAAATTTAAATTTCTTTTTTGCTACAAACTCTGCCGAATTCTGGAGGCTATGCGTGTTGAGGGGCGGAACTCAACGCCGCCTTTAGCCTTGACATCAGAGCGAAGAAATATAAATAACAAAATTAAATAAATATTTCATTTATTATAGTGGGGATTGAACCCACTACCAGTCGTGTTTACAGTCACACTTTATGCGCCTGCGTTACCACTGCCCTCAATAATATGATAATAACAATAAAATAAAATAAATGTATACAACTATAATAATATATACGTCACGATCGATACAACTGCCAATGCTCTACCAATAAACTACCAATCTGCAAATGCAGTCTCAGTCTTCCCAAGCCAATCTTCGTTTCTACATTCCACATTCCTTTCATTATGGCTTAACAAGTCCCATAGTAATAAAAAAATAGTCCCCTTAAGGTCTGCTGGGAGAAATCCTCAATATTTATTACATGTCAAGTTTTCTTATGGCTTTGTTCAGATTTTTTTTACTATCTATAAAAGTGTGTATACTATTATTTTAAATTTAAAATATATTCGTTTTTTTGACGGTTAAAACAAGTAAAATATGTCAACATATGCGGAAAAATTATTTACATGCTATTATTTTTATAATATTGCAAATATGTCATTGTTGCACCAAATGAGCGGTGTAATAACCCAGTTGGCCATCGAACCGATAACGATCGTTTCATTAATATTTTTTTACTTATTTATTTTAATTTTTACAATAAAATTTGATACTAAAACAATAAAAAATAAAAGCAAAAATGTAACCTTTCTACCGTCACCGTCACCTGTAAAACTAAATTAAAAAAGAAAGTTTCCCACGTTCAAGAAGATATAATATTTTGTTTTTTAAATCTTAAAATTAATAAGCGAATTCAGGTTTAATAAACAGGTATTTGTAGCGAAATGTAGAGCGGCGTTCATTTGTTGATTATTATTGTACATCGTATTTTATAAAACAAGTGCATTATTACTTGTACTTATGTTAATCTAAATCTTCCTTTTATCTATTTTCTTTTATTTCAACATTATTATAAAATGCCAAAGAAAACACATCGACCTTACAAAGTTAGACTTAATCTATACCAAGTTTCTTTTTCTACATGATATTTTATAACATTATTATCTATAATTGTTATATTATAGTCATATCATTGTTTTTTTTTCTGTAATCGCGACTCCATTGCAAAAGTCACCATGACCTTAAGGTCACATACCTATTGCAATATTTTAAAAAACGCAGAATATTCATATATATACTTAGAGTTAATTTTTCATACAAATAAGATTTTATTTTGATATTTTCATATCTTTGTGTTAACTAACTTATTTTGTACATATTTATATTTATCAGAAATGAGCTAAAAATACAAATAACAAATATCAATAACAAATAGCTGACTATATAACTTGCTACGAAAGTAAGGAAAGGTTAAAGGTTCAGTTCAGCTCTTAGGTTATCAGTTAGGTTCTAAATAGTTCTATATGTGTCATCCCCGTACTACAGGCGTGACATATGTAATAGAAAATAAATGGTCATAAAATTTTATGACGTAATAATTAAAGTAATTCATAATTGGTAAGCTATTATTAAAATAATATCGAATGAACAAAAGCAATTGTAGTTTTTTACGCTCTGAACAGATATATTCGATAAGCGAGTTAATAAGGAAGTGACTAAAATTGACAGCGATCTATTATTATATTATCTTCAATGGGGAACTAGTGTCCTGACACATTACATATGTATATTGAATCACGTTTAATTTTGAACTATACTCAGACGCGGCTTCGCCCGCTTAAACGAATTTTTGTATTATAGCTAAAGGATATATTTTTATAAGGCTATAGTATATATTTTTTTATAAAATGTCTCCTATGTCCTTTCTAATGGTTCTAATATACAAAGTTTCATTATAATCGGTTGAGTAGTTTTACATTAACATTCATAATATTAGTATATAGTAGTGACATGAAGATGTACAATTATTGGAACATAAAATTATGAACACGACAATAGCTTATAGCAAAATTTGAATTTTATTTTTTTATTCTCTATAGTTTATAAAAACAAACGTCCGCTCCCACACTTAAGCGTTTGTAGTATTAGTTAATAATATTACATTTATTTTTAGCTTTTTTGTAGAATGCGTTTTATCAACCAATGCAATCCAAAGATTCTCTTTGTATTCAAAGTAATTGTTTTTATTATATTCCGTAACTAAAAATCCCACTGAACTCCATTGAACCTCATACTACAGCAATAAGTAATATTAGTTCACACGAGCCAATACACATAGACATGTCGAAATGGATGCATGCACCGTGCACGCGAGGAATCCGGCCCAGAAACCATGCAACCGAAATAGAACCGCGTTGTCATGGCAACCGCCACCGGCTTGTGCACCCAGATATGATGGTTGCGAATGGTTTTCTTGGATATGGTTGATTGTGAATAATATTTGTGTTTATTTAAAGTTCTCTTTTATATATTTTATATTTCCTTTATAAATTTAGTAAATAATTGTGTGTGGATGATCTTTTCTATAATTTATTCGATAATTAAAATGTCAAATCAAAAGCACGGCGTTAAGCTCCGACACTCACATAATACTGCCTGAAATCCTGCTATATGCGGGACGTACAAAAGCCATTATAATTCTAAAACTATAATATTCTTTATTTCTAAAATTATAATATTTCAAATCAACTTTCGAAATGTTTAATTCTTAAACAACATATCCTAAAAAAGCAGGGGCAAATCTCTAGTAAGCTTCACGCTGTATCCCGCTCACAGCAGGGTTGGCAGAGGGAACCTAGAGTTAAGACACTCTGTTCTCCACTTTCCACCGAGTTCTGGAGGCATTGCGTGTTGAGTGGCGAAACTCAACGCCGCTGTATGCAAATCTCTAGTGTTCTATAAAAAATATTTAACTATTATACGTAGACATACATACATACTATTTTATCCTACGTCATATAATACTCCAAAGTAGCTCAGTAGGGAAGTGGGTAACATTCATGTAGAGACACGAGCGCTTGGTAATTACAAATACATTTTCAGTGAATAAAGCGGTTAATAACTCATAATTTTCCTTCATATTCTATAGAAACTGGAAAATAAATGTAAAAACATTTAAAATGTATTTAAAATATAAAACATAATATGGTGAAACCTTTTATGTATTTAGAATGACTTTATGTATGGAGTGGAAAACTTAAATATTTCATTATTTCGCAAATAAATGCGACATTCTAATAGTATAATTGAATATGTAATGACAGAGATACAGGAAATTTTAAGTACAATGCTCTATTATTATTGTAAGGCCAGGGGGAACACTAGGTTCCCTCTGCCTACCCTACCACATGAGGGAATCAACGTGAAGCACTATTATTAAATTGCATTTACAAACAATGTGAAAAAACGCAACCTAGTAGAGTTCTACTATAAAACTGGTATTTATATGAAATCATCAAATAATCTTTTTATCAGCTTATGGTCAGTTTCTAGAAAAAAAAACACGTATTTACATATTTTAACAGTTCACTTTCAATTGAAATATGCAAAAACATACTTTTATATATTTTTGTTTTTATTCGCTCTTGTTTTTAAGTTTTATTCATGTAACATATTGAGCCCGTCGCAGCGCAGCGGTACAAGGGTGTGCCTGTAACGCGACGATTGTAGGTTCGATTCCCACTCGAGGAAGTGAAATATTTATTTACGTTTATATTTCCATTTTATCGCTCTGGTATCGAGGCAAAGCGCGGCGTTGAGTTCTGCTCCTCAACACGCAAAATTCGCCTCCAAAATTCGGCAGAAAGTGGAGAATGGAGTGTCTTAACACTAGGTTGTGTGCGGGATAAAGCGTGAAGCTGATTTTTTTGACATATTGTGTAACAACCATACAAAACGAATATAAATTACATAAACAAATGTCCTTCCATTTTAAAATATTTGATATATCATCGCACAAAGAATACTAACGAGACAGTTTATAATTATAACTGTTGATAATAATTGTGTGCGCTATCGCGTTGCCATTAATAGTCTGTTTCACAGATTGGTTTGACCTAGGACTTAGGAAATGTTGTCATATTTGTAAATACCTAACTAAATAAAATAAACAAAACTTAAAACTTATTTTTAAACTATCACTCTATTTATCTATCTATGAAATATTTTAATTTTCTTGCTTTTTTACTCTTTCTGGTACCAGTAGGTGGTAGGTCGAAAGTATCTTATAAATTAAATATTAACTAGCTTTAAATGAACAAACTTAAAATTTATTTTTAAATTATCTCTCTATGTTACCTATCTAGCTTCACGCTGTATCTTTAGCGGGGTAGTCAGAAAGTACGGAGTGTCTAATGCTTCTGTCTCTGCATACCTCTTATGCCTCGTCCACTGTCATCAACCTCTTCATACATACCCTCCGGGGGTCCTCATGCGTTTGACGTGACCTTCCTCCAGTACCTTTGATACTGTGTTTCCGAACAATTCCATTCAATCATAATTAAAGTAGTGCGCTATCTTAGTTACATCAAAAGATTCAAGTGCCGCTTAGTATGGTTTGACCTAGGAGCCAGGATTTACAAAGACTACATGAAGTTATGAGAGATGAAGATATATTGAGGAGGAAGGTACAGGGCTGTGGGCTTGTGGCTTCGACTCCCACTCCAGAAAATGAAATATTTAATATTTTAATTTTCTTGTTTTCTTGCTCCCTTTGGTATTGTTACCAGCATGCGTTTATGCTTTGTAGGCGAAAGCGCTACTGAGTTTCGCAACTTGGCACGCCATGCCTTCAGAAGTTAGCAGAAAGTGGGGACAAAAGTGACTAAACTGTAGGTTCCCAAGTATCCCCTGCCTACTGCTTGCTATTTCTGCTGCGGGATAGAGCTTGAAGCTAAAAATAAGTACCTTAGCACAAAACTTATTAAGCTCTTATAAACTCCTGACTCCTTCATATAAGCAAAATAATATCATATTACAATTTGCTTACGTAAAACGACGGAAGTGTCCAACATTCCTGTACGTCAATAAACATTTTATCTTTATCTCCATATTCTCCATATTCTATTTTGACTTGTTTCTAATAACAGGAAGCCGACTTTGAATTTAGTGGAGAATAGTAAGTAATGTCTGTTCAGGATAATAATTATTTATTATTCATTGGTTTTAAAGATAGTTATATAGGTATGCCTTAAGTATGAGGAAGCAGGCGGGCACAGTCGGTGGCTGAAAACGTGATGGATGTAGACTCGATTTCCGCTAGGGAGAAATACGCCACTCTCTCGAAAATTGGGTGGAGTGCTGGGAATGGATAGTCTTAACACTAGGTTCTGCCTATTCTGCATATGCGGCAAGAAGCTATGAGAATATATCTACAATTTCTATAAAACTGTCAATATTTACATTTTCTACACTTTAATAGTTCATATTCTGGGATAAATAAGGTATTTAGTTTCGAATCACTGCGTTCCGGCGTTTTCCCAATTAACAGAGATGTAATATTTTTTATAAAATAAAATCGAAATCAGCTTCACGCTGTATCACGTGTACTGCAGGGTACCTAGTGTTAAGACACTCCGTTCCCCACTTTTCGCCAAATTTTACCAAGTCTTATGTGGTGGTACTCAACGCTGGGATTTGGCCTTGGTGCCAGAGCGACGAAATAAAAATATTTAGAAATAATAATACATTTCCTTGAGTGGGGATCGAACCTACAAGCGTCGCGTTACAGTCACACCTTTGCGCTTCTACGCCACAGAGATCACCATTAGATAATTTTATTATAAATAATATATCAATCAATAAAACGCTATCTAGACATTGATATAATCTAGAGGTAAAACAATGGATATTTGATGTCGATCATAAGATTTCAATGACGAATAAAAAAAATTAACTGAGAAGTCTTTTGTCACACTTCTTCGAAGTCAAATATCTTAAATGTAAGTGTAGGCCATTAGTACTTCTCTCAAAGTAAAAAAAAAACTTAATTAAATAGCACCAGCAAACGTCATTACGTCACCGTCCTCACATTTGTGAAATTTGCAATTGGGAAATTATTGGCCATTCTATCTCTCAGTCAAGAGTATTAAAAAGATATTTTGAAAATATTTTGAATTTCTTTGTATTTATAAAAAAAAATATTTCACAGTATTTCTAATAAAATAATTTCTAATAAGCTGGACCAACGTGATATGTAAAAAAAATTCGAAAATTCGTATTGCCCAGAACATAGTAAAAGATAAGACGAATAAAAAATCAGTTGGCAACAAATCCTAATTAATTTAGCAAAATCCTTTCAAAACAAAAGTTTCATAGTGTTTATTCCATTAAAAACATAGTTGTAAATAAATTATAGCCATCTCTAGCTGTATCTCACATAAACAATGGCTTATTTCTTCGCAAGGTTCACTTTCGAGGGTCGTGGGCGTGGGATCTTATCGTAAATAGAATAATGCGAACATTGTTCGTGAAAATATTCGATTATAAGGTGTTTTTAAAAGGCTGCTTTCCTTATAAATAAGAAATATAAGACTTGTCCAGCGAGATTTCTTAATTAAACGTGTATTGATTGGCTTATGAGGTTTTCTTGTTAAATGAGTTAGGACTGGTAGTATATTAAAGATTTATCATATTAAGTATTTAATACTCAGTGGCATAAGCGACGATTGTGGGTTCGATCCCCACTCGGCATATGAATCATTATTTATTAATAATTTCCGTTTCTTTGGCCTGATAACCAACCAAAGCGCGGTTGATTTCCGCCACTTAACACGCAATACCACAAAAATTCGGCGAAAAGTGGGGATTGGAGTGACTTATCTCTCTGTCTACCCTGTTTAATATGGAATACAGCGTAAAGCTGAAAAAAGTTACTATCCCCATATTTGTAGGCAGATAAGCACTGATCATTCAATATGGAATCTTATCATTATCTTCAGTCAGCCATATTCCAATTGCAAAACTTTAGCATAAATTATAAATAAATAGAACAAATAGTGTTGTATCTAAAAAACCTATTATAATTTGAATCTGAACCCACGACCTCAAATATACTAATATCATCTTCATGATCATTAAAATAAGAAATTTCACAATTTTATTTATAAGCCAAGTTAATTGTATGCAAATTGAGAGTTTATTTATGTTAAATTAAATTTCGAAAACGCTTAGCATATTCATTACATTAATTTTTATTTGAAATCTCATAAATTTGTTGTTTCTACTAATAAATATAACTAATAATAAATATAACGATTTGTTACATAATAATGAGATATTATATGAAAAAGAAGACATGTAACACCAATGTTTTCTTAATTAAAGTGTCAAATTAGAACCAACTTCACACTGAATTCCGAATAAAGCAGTAGGTAGATGGAACCTAGTGTTAAAACTCTCCGTTGCCCATATACCGCCGAATGCTAGAGGCATTGCGTGTTCAGTGGCGAAACACAAGCGCCACGCTTTCCAAAACTTTTGGATACCAAAGAGAAGAAATGCAAATATAAATTTTAATTATAAGAGGAATCGAACCAGTCGCGCTTTGGCCTATACCTATTTATAAGTACTAAATAACTAAAAACGTTTATGTTATATGGGTTTCCGCACATCTCTATTATACGAGTTCTGAGAAGGATGGTTATATATATAATTTCATTCGTTTTATTACCAGAAGAAGCTCGTCATTGTAATTATCAAGCTTTTACTTTATACTGAGATAATTATAGTTTGTTTTTATAAAGAAATTGCGTTCTAAATGAGATTAATGTTTAAATTGTTTTATCTACTTTCTTAAATATGTGTATAGACCGGTAAGTATGTAAATATTTTTTATAATTAAAAGGGTATGACTAACGTGACGGTCGTGGGTTCGATCTCCGCTTGGGGGAATAAGCTATTGTTAAATTTATATTTTCGTTTCTTCCCTCTGCTACCAAGGTTAAAGCCTGGCATAGATTTTTGCGACTTCACAGGCAATGCCTTGAATAATTCGGCGGAAAGATTGGAGAGTTTTTACACTAGGTTGTTTAATACCAGCTGCCTAGTGCCTACCCTGGTGCGTGCAGATGCGTGAAGCTGAAAAAAAATATCCGATGAAGTTTTATTTTTAAACTTTAAATAATCAGCTTACGTGCCTTTTTCGATAAAAAAATAAAAGTCTAATTTAGTAAAAAAAATAGTTTTTAGTTATAATTATTATAGAATAAGGTGGTTTAGATCGTTAGTAAGTGCGCTAGTTCCGTTCAAATCACTTAGCATTCTGGTAGGACGAGATTTAAAAATAAACAAGGAATGTATAATGTTGATAATGTAAGTAGGTTATACCAATGGGTATCTATGTATATTATGTTTTTCTATTTATAATGTTCTAAGAACTAACAAACATGTTTTTAATAGGTATTTTTTTCTTTATTTAATACCTCAAGAGATTGTAGGTCAGATTTCACTATGATTAAAGTAAAAAGCCAAAAAAACGTCTATTTTCTAAAGAATATATTAATTCACAGCTAATATAATAATGTTCAGAGGGTCTGCATCAAAAATTACTTACAGTACGGTCAACAATTGTGGCCCCCCTAAAGTTAGCCTTAAACGGCTGTGCAGATTTGATTTTACGATCTTTAATTTTTTAATATTTTATGTAAATAATAAAGAAAAGGAAAAGAGAGGAATGGAACTTACGGCATAGACACGTGACCCCTAGGTGTTGATAGATATTAAAATATTTCAATTATTACAAAATATTTTAGCTATATTTATTATGAAATGAAATATTTAAACTAAATATGTAATATTTTACATTAATATAATTACAAAATAATATTATAAATATTTATATGAATGACTCAACGTTCAAAACATTTTGCAACGTTAAAAATCCAAATGGGTAAACCACGAATATTATTATGATTATTTTTATACTAGTCGACCCGAACGCGGCTACGCCCGCTTGAACTATACGAATATTTGAGAAATATATTTATGAAATTATTTTCAGTTTTCAATAGAGAGATGCGTTAAGCTAGCTCATTTTGGGTGACGTTTTCTAACACCAAACTTTGCAAATCGTTGCTTAGCAACGGTCGCATAGCGACGGTTGTTATTAACATGGCGGAATAAATTGCATGTCAAATGTAATAAGTATTTTAATATATTGGTATATATCGATAATATTACAAATATGAGAAAAAAAAGTATCCTATGTTCATCCCGGGACCCTCAAGTATCTCTATATATAGTATTTTATCACAATTAAATTTGCGGTTGACCCTGATTGCGTAAAAGACAGACAGACAGACAGAGTTACTTTCGAATTTATAATATAGGTATGGATATTAAAATTTAAGATCTAATTCATACAATAATATCGTGAACAGTTCAGTTCAGAAGAAACGACAAATTCTTATTTCAAATGATTTGATGTTAGTAAAGGATATCTTTTGTAGGTTAGGATAGGTTTTTTGCGTTGGGGGGTCTTGACTCTAGCACCCTCTCTCTTTGAACGTAAATGTTTATTTTTTATTTTTAGGACTAATATTTTATTATTAGAAATGCTGGATTGGCCACAAGACTATAATTCCATATAATCACTTATAGTTTTAATTACATGTACAGAAAGAACGCTTAGGTACAAATGTTAAATACATTAGAGTACTTGGCCTACAAAACATTTGCATATTAATTTATTCTAACTCGATTCGTCCAATGGAGTCTACTTTCCGCTTGTACAATCGACATAACATTTCCTTATAGGAATATATTTAGAATATTCATAAATAAATAACACATATGTATATCCGGATTTAATTATTTGTGGTGCAGTGACACGAGCTTGTGACTGTAAGCTTTACAGGTCGTGGGTTTGATTAGCACTCGGAGGAATTAGAAATTTAATAATTTCATTTTTTAATCGCACGAATTTGCCTCTCGAATTTGTCGGAAAGCGAGAAATAGAAGTGCCTTAATGAAAACAAAGTATCTTAACACTAGGTTCCTAAATCCCCTCTGCCTTCGCCACTATGCACTGCGGGATACGGCGTGAAGATAAAATAAAAATATTTGGTTCAATATTTTATAATTGTAAATTTAAGTTTATTGTAAAGATCGCTCGCAGGTCACGCGCGGATAACCACCCTGAGTATAGCAGGGAACTTGTCGAAAGAGTTACTATAAAGTAAACGCGTATTACGAAGTTCTAATTTGTACGTAAATAATATATATAAATAATAAATAAATATAATTTTTGCAGACAATCAATGATTGCATTGGTCGATATAAAAGTATGTAGGACTGTAGGTACATATGTGTGTCATATCTAAAATCCCACCAAAAACTTCTAGTAAATACAAACAACCAGACTTGTTTGTTTTTATATTAGAACTAATAAAATCTCCAGGTGAAACCAAGAGAATACTATTTATTACAGTTTTTTTTATTAATAAGGTTAAATTTCATATGAGCGACCGTTGAACATTGTTTAAACATAATAACGTGTGTATGTCAACGGCCAAGTTATACATAATTTAAGTATATTAATTTAAAAAATGCAGGAATAATCTTAGCACTAGGTAGGAATTAGGTTGTCAGGTTCCCTCTGCCGAAGAATTTCCACTAAAAAAACATTAAAAAAACGAGCATCTAAAGGAAAGAACGGCGTATCTGCACCCTACAAATAGCACGAGGTGAAACACCTGACGTGACTGACTCATCGACTCTGGTCCGCAGTGCCTTTGTAAACAATGTGATCGACGCACCCCTCCTTGCATTCTGCACTCGATTCTTATCGAGAAATTATCGGAAATTATTATAGAAGCTCATTTAAGTATACATATTTGTTATACAGTGTTAATTTATTCCAAGCTTTGCCTTTTCTCTTAGCAGTTTTTTTTATTTCTGCCTGTTAAGCTTGGTAAGTGTAAAAATAGTCAATATGTTTCTATTTTTAATTACAGATAGTATTATTTGAGTATTGAGATACTTAATATCCATACTTATATTATAAATTCGAAAGTAACTCTGTCTGTCTTTTACGCAATCAGGGCAAAACCGCTAATTTAGTTGTGATAATATACTCATACAGAGATACTTAAGGGGCTCGGGATGAACATAGGATACTTTTTTTTCTCATATTTGTAATATTATCGATATATACCAATATGTTAAAATACTTATTAATGTGACATGCAATTTATTCCGCCATGTTAATAACAAGCGTCGTTGCTAAGCAACGATTTGCAAAGTTTGTTGTTAGAAAACGTCACCCAAAATGAGCTTGCTTAACGCATCTCTCTATTGAAAACTGAAAATAATTTCATAAATATATTTAATAAATATTCGTTTAGTTCAAGCGGGCGTAGCCGCGTTCGGGTCCACTAGTTTTAATATAAATTCAATATTAATATTTGATAATATTACTGCGAACGTAACCTAACGCCCTTTAAAGCTTTATATCCAATTAGGCCAAGAAACACCAATGCTATAAATTAGAACAAACATACAAACATAAAACAATAAACACAATGGCCTCACGATACATATAAATTATATTAACATTTAAGCATAATAGATTAAATTATTGCAATAATACGTGCTGGCAACTCATATAAATCCCCAGAGTGTCCACTTCTGGAGGAAATTGACCTGGTAGCTTTACAGAACTAGAATAAATATGATAATGTAATACAAAATGCTGGATCGGATATTAATAATCGAAATAGATTTAGCTTAGCATGTATTTCGATGGATTTTAATTTAAACAGAAAAATCTAAAATATATAGATTTTTTTAATTTCTTAAAAAAAAATATTACTTTTTTTTTGTAATTAACAGTCAATGCGACAGCTACTACTCTATGTTCGTTCGTTTCGTCACCTAACTACTCTATGCCTAATATATTACAAAGATAATTCTATATTATAAATTATAATTAAAGTAAGTTTCAAGTATTTAATTGTAATCGCGATAATTGTAAGTTTAAATCCCCATGAGGGGAATGAATTATTTTCATATTCCTGCAACGTATTCTGTCGCTTAAAATGCAATGTCTCGAATTCGAGCAAAGAGTGAAGAATTAAAAGTTTTGATACTAGCAATGTGAAAACTTCATTTAATCAAGAAGTTAGGTGTATGTATATATATATATATATAGTAATTTTACATATAATATTCTATAACTGGCTCCATCCACGTCCAGACCAGATAGCATCTCGCATAAATCTGGTGGCCTGCAACATAAACATGTCACATCACGTCCACTCCTCCTGGCACTAACGCACTATCAGAAGAGTTATAAAATAAATATGCATGGCGTCGTAATAACTTAACTGAGATACCAAATACAATGTATTGAAATAGCAAATTAATTTATTATTAAAATATGGTAAAAAGGTAAATGTTATAAAAAAAATATTTAAAAAAAATAACGTAGCAGTATTTAAACCCGCACCTCTTACACATCGTCATTATCTGTAAAGATTTTAAAAATGTTCGCTATAGAGATGCTTTCATTCATTAATATACGAATGACTTTTAAAAATAATAGTTTAAAAATATAAATAATTTGAATAATTGTTTCTAGTAAGTAGGTTAGACAGTCGATTTCATAGATTAGTCCACAAATTTTGCGAAAAATATAATCGCAAATTTCATTCTAGTTCATAAGAATTTTTTATTATATAAAATATTTGAGTAATGATTACAAAAAAATATTATTTCAAATTAATTCTAATATGCAGTACTGATTTTATTATTCTAAAAACATTTCTTTCAATATTCCTTTTTCTTACTAACTTAGCTAAATAATCACAAACAAAATATTAAACAAAAAAGCATATGTAATTTGATTCCTATCATACTATGTATACTATAATTTACTCTCAGCACTTGCCAGTACCACTGACCTATATACTGTTTCAGGTGGCCCAATTGGCGTTTGCTTATAGCATTGTGTAATAGACAGACAGATAGACTGTACTAGTTTTGTAGAATTAGGTTGCTATACATACATACACTGAAGTGAAGGTGTTTAAAATGACCTTATGTTTGTTGGCATGAAATAGTTCTTTAATTCTGTTTATTTTAGAGTTTCACTTGGTATATACAATTTTCTATTTATAATTTTGGGTGTGAGAGAAAATTCTTTTAAAATATTGTATAATAATTTAATCATTATTAGATTTTGAAGTAACATTAAAAAGGCAAAGCTTTGTAAGCTTAAACAAGATATTTTAAATTCTGGGATTAATAACTATTTTCGAATTTCACATATTATTATTTACGAAGTTCGTAAATAATAATATGTGAATAATATGAGGAGGCGACTCGTGGCGCTGGGTTTAATATTTTTATTTATTCGTGGTAAAGAAGCGCAGCGTTAAGCTTCGTCGACACACAATGCCTTCAAAATTCGGCGGAGAGTGAGGAATGGAAGTGTCTTTTTGGGAACATTGTGCAGAAAAAATACTTAATGACATTTAAATTAATATACCTAAACAATTTTCAATGCAGATATTTTTTGCATAAATTAAATAATACTTATTAAAATTGAGAATTGAGAACGTAATGAAGTAACAACTAACACAAGTTTCTTCTACCTACCCTCCAATTTAAGAGATGTTAGACGATAAAAAACTAGATCTATCATTAAAAACACGTAACTTGCGCTACCTTATCTAAGTAGTACATCGCGACAAGCTTAAAAAGTGTTATTATAATTGATTTCCGTACTTGATATTCATAAAGTTAATTAATTATATAAACTTTTTAAATAAAAATATGACAAAAAATATTTATTTATCAAAATAGGTTAAAATAAACACATAAAGTTGAGAAAGTACTATATTTGTATAGTATATCTATCTATAATATATCTATCCTTCTATGTAAATAAAAAAATATATATTGAATGAGAATCGAACCCGTTACTTTAGGCTCTGTTTCTTAGGAGCAGGCTAGTTGGCGGCCGTTAGTCCGTTATAAAACAAAAAAATGTATGCAGTGTAATTTCGTACACTGTTATCTCAATGACTCGACAATTTGTACAGGTTTCTGTATTCTCTTTTGTATTTCTTAGATATAATCTAGTCTGGTTATGAGAAATGTTTTCTATTGACATATATACATACAAAAATACATCTAGAACGTCGTATTTGGATTATTGTTGACATTTTTTTTTAAATATTATCAGAGAAAAATAATTAATAAAATTATTGAGAAATAAATATCCGGTTGATTGTATACAACTCTACAGTTGTACAACAACAAATGTTATTTTTTTTATTTATACACTTTGAGAGTTTTTTATAGGTAACAAAAAGATTTCTAGATGATATGGTAATATATGAAAATAGTTAAAAATATGAAATAAATATATGTTACACATATTGTAGTAACGTTTTTTAATATCGAATTTTTTAAAATATTTTTTTGGTATATTTTCCGTTGAGGTCATTGAAGTAGTCGTCGGCATAGTACTCGTAAGACGTCATCGGATCGTAATCGCGATGGTTTAGGGTTCGAATCCCACATTCCTTTTTTCAGCTAAACAAAACGCGAACGCTTCTCAACCAGCAATGTCTCGAATCGCACATATAGAGGTAACGACACTCCGTTACCGTTTCTTTCTCCGTTTTACAGTAGGTTCCCGCTACTTATATTGGTACCCTGAAAAGTTAAACTTTGTAACTTATACAGCATTGTAAAATATTCACATGTTTTGCGTTCATACTTTAGATATTAATTATAACTGTTCATACTTAGGTATGTTATATGTCCATCGCGGGAGTTTTCTAAAGCTATATTTAGAACTTGT
This sequence comes from Heliconius nattereri, assembly GCA_013403645.1. Classification (NCBI taxonomy): domain Eukaryota; kingdom Metazoa; phylum Arthropoda; class Insecta; order Lepidoptera; family Nymphalidae; genus Heliconius; species Heliconius nattereri. The sequence goes on from JAAIXI010000228.1 coordinate 2,711,670, forward strand.
TCGCGTCTTACTTTCGAATACATATATTAACTTTATAAAAGCTCTCAAGCTATTTTATATTCCATTGGATATAATAAAATGTAGAGAACTGAGTGACACATCTCTACTGTGTACCTAAGTTTTGTAAATTTGTAGCTTACTTTAAAAATCGAAGACTACAACTAATTCATCCGTTTTAGGGTTCCGTACCTCAAAAGGATCACTTTCTTTTCGCGTCATATATCAATTTTAAATTAAAATCAATATTCAAATCTGCGGTGCCTTATAGCACAAAAACAATCAAGGTTCTATAAATTCCTTACAAATTATTATGTGTAAAAAAAGAGTAGTTACACTTACATTTATTAAACCAACTTTTCATCACTTTGTAGTTTGTTTTAGTTAGTCTTCTTAAACAAATGTAAAAAAAAAGAATTTAAATATATATTTCCGTTTCTTCGCTCTGGTATCGAGACAAAAGCGCAGCGTTGAGTTCCGCACTCAACACGCAATACTTCTAGAATTCGGCGGAAACGACGTGTGTTGAAACTGCGTTCCCTCTGCCTACCCTGCGTGCGGGATACAGCGTGAAGGTGAAGAAGTAGAAAAAGAGGTGAAGTCTATATTATATAGATATTACTGCGCGTGCGCACTCATGAGTATAATTCCAATTAATTGTTCCAATGTGGATCGCGCGCTTTGCCGTTTATACAATGAGAAATTAGTGTTTCGTGAAATTTATGTTAGGTACTTTTTAGGGTTCCCTACTTCATAACGAAGAAACGGAACCCTTGGATCATTTTGCTTCATTCCTTCATTTCATCATTCTGCCAATAGCATTTGTCTCGAGATTGCGTAAATATAATCTGATATTAGTGTCAAATATTTTAGACCACGGTCTCTTGGAGCATTGAAAAAATTGGAAGAGCACTCGGTATGCGGGCTCGAACACTCAAATCGGTTCATTAATTCAGAAGCTACGTTTCCATAGATAGACAGACTTATTACACCCCTTTTTTGGCACCCGGGGTTTAAAAATATTTAAAAAAAAATAATAATATCAAAAGCTGCTCATATCATTTAGATTGTATAAATGTATCTGCGATACTCGATTTCCCTTTCAAAGTAATCATATTACCTGAGAAGATTTGATAATAACTTGTCGTTGAATAACAGCCGGTGGTACGTGAAGCTTTCCGGTTGACTGTAGCTTGAGATGGAAGGCCCTTTTATTTACTTATATAATATTTATATAAGACAATTTAGAAATTACGTAGTTTTTAGAAAATACTTGAATTACAAAAAAAAATAAAAACTATATATTTACGTTGTCAAGAACAGGGTGATCTGACGTCAAATTAATAAATGCGACTGAGACTGAGTAATTGTACTTCAAAAGATAGACACGGAACCCTTATGGGACTGTGTTGTTCATCTGTCAAAACCATTTATCTCGAGGTCCTATGGAGGTATCGAGCTGAAATAAATATGAAATATCTAGATCTATGGTCTCTTGAAGCGGAGAAATAATTAATTTTGTAAGTCAACACAATCAATTAAAAGCAAACAATCTTTTTAAAAAAAAGCTTTTATTTAAACGATTTAAAAGGAGACAATAAAATTTTTCAATTAAATTTTAACTATCAACACATAATCTCATTATACACAATTTATATGATCATAAAAGCTTGTCGCGATTTACTTTTGTAAATAAACCAGTAGTTATTTAATTATGTGGATATATGTATTATTATCTGTAAAAAGTTTAAAATTTTATAGTTTTAATTAAATTTAATATTGATTAACGCGATTAATTTTATTTATGAAATGTGCCAGGGAGAAAGAAACTCAAGCGTTATAAATCATTCAAGGAGACAACCATTGCGAATGTTCAAACCCGAAGACAGCCATTAGATATATTTGTTATTTAAATTTAATGTCTACCTTTTTATAACACCTTTGATTCAAGTTTTAAAACTTAAGTATTCTCATATACATATATAACAAGCTTGGTGTGTGTGTGTACAGCATGGGGACGCACAATTCTAGCTTTTCCAAGCGAAGGGTAGTTTTTTGTACGTATCATCATTGTTACGCACGGAATTGTCTTTTGTTCTGTACACTTTATTTAAAATGTACTTTCGACTTTATCTACAAAACGGTGACGTAGAGATTTTTACGAGAGTAGCAGGGTAGGGGCGCAGCGTGCGACTGTGACAGGACAGGTTGTGAGTTCGATTCCCACTAGAGGAAATGAAATATTTAATGTATTCAGTTTCTCGCTTTAGTGACGAGTGAAAGCGCGGCGTTGAGTTCTGCCACTCAACACGCAATACGTCCAAAAGTATAGAAATACAGCGTGCAGGTAAAAAAAGCTGGTGTTATTATTTATTTATTTATTTATTAGGCAAGCCAACGTAATATACAAAATATACAAACATTTAAAAAAACAAAGTACAAAGGTTTAAAAATGTTTTACATTGTACATCACACTTACAGGCTAGCTCAACATGATTATAACTAAAAGCAGGTATTCTAAAACCTAATATTCTACACCTAATTTAAAAACAATTAAAACTGATTATTAAAAATATTATTATTAACTTTACAATAATTAATTATAACAAAACAATAAACAAAAATGTTATTTATTTAAAATTAACTTAACTTTTTCATTACTATATGTACTGTAATGTACTTTTTATTACAAATACAAATGCAAATACTATAGTTTTTTCATATTTAATTCAAAATCCTATAAATTTTAATTAAATTAAGTTCTTACACTACTAACTAACGAACAACTAAATAACACACACTACTAACTAACGAACTACATAAAAACCTCAAAAATAAACGTATAAAGACCGTGCTTACAATTTTAGTAGTAGCCTACTACTAAAATTGTAACAAGCGTCACCTAATCTGGTCGTAATACTTTCGCTTCCCTGTCGACTCTGATCAACCGTCAACTTTCACTAGATGTCAACGGTCCTTCGTAACTGATAAACTTAATGGCCTTTATCTGGTGATGATATTGTTGGTTTGGGTACCTCATGAATTAAATATTTTTGGAAAACAAGGACCCGAGTCTGTGGTTGTGAACATGACAGATTGTGAGTTCGATTCCTATTTGAAGAAATTATTTTTTTTTTTCTAGCTCTGGTGTCGGGGCAAAGCTTTCCACACTCAACACGCAATGCCTCTTAAAAGTAACACTTGGTTCGCTCTGCTTATCCTGCTTTATGCGGGATGCAGCGTGAAAGTAAAAAAAATATATTTCTTAACAAAACTATTGCTAACACATGAAGAACTGTCATACAAGTATTTACGTGTGGCATGTACGAGTGCCACAAGTAGCTTTGAAGTCGTCTCAAGCTACGAGACCTGTCTCATTCTCAGTTGGGAATTGTTTTGTTTCATTGCGGACGACGTAACTTACTGACTTGAGTCGTTTCTATGAAAATATAGCTTTATATTTGTGTGCATGTGTGTGCAATGTGTGCATGTCGCGCGCTTGTATTTTTTCTTTTTTCTTTTCATTTACAAATATTTTTCATTTAATAATTTACTATAATAATAAATGTGACTAAAGTATAACTAACTATTTATGCTCATAACAACTTCGTAAGAAAAAGCTGTTATTTTTTAACTTCAATTCATAATTATATCGAAAAACTGCATTTTCAAATTAAATATTACAATAAAAATCATATATTAAGTTTCTTATACAAAGAATATCGAAGTTATCGGAGTTCTTGGCTAAAGAATTTTCCACAATGCGAGTTTGTTAGAGTTCTAATTTATCGGCTGGATGTCCTCCAAGTCTTCAACATTTCTTATTAATAGCCTCCACTCTTCTTACATTGTAAAGGAGCGGACGAAGATATCTTTTTGCGACCCATTAAGTGTTCTATTCTTAATTTATCTTCTTTAAAAGCGTATGCAAATGAATTATGTACTATCAGTACATAATTCATTTGCATAAAGAGGCCAGTCGTGCAAACTTACCCTGTTGAGGGTTCGATTCCCACGCGACGAAACTAAATATTTAAAATGTCCTCGGCGGTGTCACAAATGTGAGAGAAAAAAATATATAAGAAATGAAGAAAATGTACAGAATTTCTGCTACAGACGGCTGTGTTATTTATTATCATATTCAGGGAAGTCACAATCTCGTTGATATGAAGCATCTGTCACACGGCTTTCACACACAAATACCAAATTATCCTCTTCATCTCAAACTGATAAGATAATAAATACGTAGAACAATGGCTTACCATACAAAAAATAAATTATAGATTCGATTATATGAAAATATTCAATGAATTAAGTATGGATTTCTTTAATTTCATTTATTATATTATGTAGCAGACTAATTTATGTATTAGTAATTAACTAATGCGTATACATATTGACTCAGCTGTTCCAAAATAAGATAAAAATCACAACAATTTCGGTCTTATCATATTTTCACAGTAGGTTTAATGACAAGAAAAATAACTTTAAAATAATAATTAACGAATCTTACTGATATATTTAGTGTTTATTTAAGTATATAGGTATATATCTAAATATTGAATATCTAAAATAAATTGAGGCTAATCGTGGCGTAGTGGTACAAAGCTACGAGAGAGGCCTGCGTGTATAAACACGACAGGTTCGATTTCCACTAGAGAAAAAAAATATTTCATATTTTAAAACGACACAGAGACAAAACGCGGAATGCCTCCAGAATTCGGCGAAAAGTGGAAAGCGGAGTGTCTTAATATTAGACGCCCTTTGCCCACCCTGCTATATGCATGAACCTAAAAAAAGGGAAAATTAAAAATATCACGCATTTTAAATAATCTAAATACCACTAAAACAATTATGCTATAATTAGTAGAAACATTTCTTCCAATAAGTAAAAGCGCGCCATTTTTAAACAATATAAACAGATAACTAATATCAATTATATATAACAAGAACCTCTAAATTGCTTAACAAAAACAAAATGATTAAAAATGTTTATTTACTCACATAAATGAGTCACTCGAGACGTGAATATTAATTAAGCGTTAGTTCGGTATTTATTTGAACAGTATTTAAACAGCCATTGTTTTTGTTACAGCTCACCGACGTGATGCAGACATCACTATCAGTGCACGCGCGATCAACAGAGAGAACGCGTCTCTCGTAGACGACCTATAATATTTACAATTTAATTCGCGTATAAAACATATATCTATATATTATATCAAGATATTTAGAAGTGATCAGTTTTGTGAGTACCCGTTTTCGAGTTATTGGACACTGTGTGGTGACAGACGAACAGATATGGCAACTACTGGTAGTGAAATGTGGCTGCAGTGGTTCGCGTGCTGCATCCAGCCGGCTGCGCAGGCGCAGCGCACTCGACGAAGAATAGACAGGTCTATGATCGGTGCGCCTACCAATTTCCAGCACACAGGACACATAGGTAAGATTCATATTAAATATTATAGTGGAATGAGACATTCATTAGTGACTTAGCACTAATTTTTCATTTATTCGACTGATAAACGGACGCCTGAAAGCATTAATTTTATCACGTTGACATCGGAATTTAGGGGTAATATTTATTAAAAATTGTTACAATTCCTTTAAATCTCATTATTTTATTGTATTACTAAAATCAGAAGAAAATTCAAAAATTTATCTGTTTATTAATTTTCTTTAGATTCGTTTTTGTCGTTTTTGTGTATCTAATTATATTACTTTAGCTTTATTTATTCATTCAAACAGGCGAATGTTTATTAAATCTAACTATTAGGACAAAGATCGTTAGTTCAAACTCCACCTACAAAATATATTTGTGCAGCGGTCGTTGTATTCAGTAGTTATGCATTCTAGGTCACGCTATTAATATATCTATTAAAATATATATTTAAAAATGTATATGTCTACTTTAACCTAAAAAATGTCATTAACTTAATATATACTCGTAAATACAACTTTTCAAAACAATTAAATAAACTAGTTTTTAGTAAAAATATCCTCAAATAAGGCCTCTTTTCTCCTTAATTTAAAAAAAGACGTAATACTAAGTAGTAGGCTGTTATCACACCACTATCAAGTACTCAAAAGCTATCAATATAATCTATGCAATCGATGTCTCGATAACAGCTTGTCAATCAATTATCTACTACAACCTTCTAGAACGAAATAGGACCATATTGTAAGGTTTTAACGGCATATCTGCCAATATAATACGTATGTATCTATGAATATACAATATTTGGGATGATCTTGAGAAAATCAGATAATCCATACCTATATTATAAATTCTAAACTAACTCTGTCTGTCTGTCTGTCTTTTACGCAATCAGGGCCAAACCGCTAATTTAATTGTGATAAAATACTCATACAGAGATACTTGAGGGTCTCGGGATGAACATAGGATACTTTTTTCTCATATTTGTATTATTTTCGATATATACCAATATATTAAAATACTTATTAATTTGACATGTAATTTATTCCGCCATGTTTATAACAACCGTCGTTGCTAAGCAACGATTTGCAAAGTTTGTTGTTAGAAAACGTCACCCAATATGAGCTTACTTAACGCATCTCTCTATTGAAAATTGAAAATAATTTCATAAATATATTTAATAACTATTCATATAGTTCAAGCAGGCGTAGCCGCGTTCGGGTCCACTAGTTTGATAATGAATGTAATATCTGCTCTTAAGCAGGTATTAATAGCTAATAACGACAAGCCAGACGTGACACAGGTGCACAAGCTTGATATTAACCACGACAGGTTGTGAGTGTGAACTGCGATCCCACCCGAAGAAATGAAATATATCAATTAACATTTCTTCGCAGAGGTTCTTCTGATATCGAGGAAGAACGCTGCTTTGAGTTTCGCCACTAAACACGCAATGCCTCTAGAATTGGGCGGAAAGTGGGGAACGGAGAATCTTAACTATATGCTCAATCTGGCTACCGTGCTATATGCGGGATAGAGCGTGATCCTGAAAAAAAAACATCACACTATTGTCACTCAATTGAACTAAGATAAGAAGATTCGGAAATCTTATTTTAAGAGTATTTTTACAATAAAATATTATATTATACGTGAACAGCATAGAGTTGTTAATAATACAAATTTCTCCGCTCTCCGCTCATGTAAAAACCCTTAACTTATACCAAGTTAACATTATATCCAAGTTGCATGTGATAAACCCAGAAACTTTGAACATTATAACTAATAAGGTTAGAAAAGTGTACAGAAAAAAATACTAGAATAAACGACGATCGCTATACGACTTCTAGTCTCCATGTAGAGACCTCGAATAGCCTGTAGTATGGTTTTTTATTTCCATATTATTTTTTAATAGGCTTTTAAGTTTAGCTTTAAATACTTCCCTCGTAAGGTTTCTATTTAGTCCGCTTATAGTGGACTATATAAGGAAAGAGTAAAACATGTGTGCCATTCTTCTGCCTTTTATGCAATATATGTAGTCATAAGATTATACTTCTATGGCTATATAGTGCATTGAACTTTATATGCTGTAATATATTAATATATGACAGAAGTTGGGATGTCTTTAATATAATGAACACTTTCTTTCTTGTAGCGTTAGTTAATTCGATTTTTGTTAAAGACTTGTTTGTAAACAAAAAAATAGGCTTCACGGAGTGAAGCATCCCGCATACTGCGGAGTCGGCAGAGGAAACCCAGTGCTAAGACACTCTGTTCCCCACTTAATCAGCGTATCATATACCTAACTTATAGATATCCAAAAAAATGTAAATGCATTAAAGGTGCATTCCTTACTTTGGATAATTCAAATGTGGCAGTCGTATATAAAAGCGAGAACTTTAAAGGTAAAGTCGTATGTGAATCAATAAAGGTTGGAACATTTCCAACGAAAATCCTCTCGAACCTCTAAGAGAGGGCACTCGTCATACAGACTAGGGCATTTTGTCATAATGCAGGCACGGCAGGTCTCGCTGTTATTGGCAAATTTCAACGCAAATTTCTTCACACCAACGTAAATATAAGTATAATGCTTTCTAAATCAGCTATCACACTATATATTAGGGTAAGAAGAGGGAACCTAGGCAACCTTTCCCCATTTTCCGCCGAATTCTAAAGACATTGCATCTTGAGTTGCGGAACTTAGCCTTAAATAATATAAACAAATAGCTAACTATATATTTACTATTATATCTTCTACCAACGATCTCTGACGCAACCAACACATTTAAGCCTTATATCATATAGTAAGCATATAGAATTTAAATATAAACCATTACATATTATAATTATATAGTTATATAAAACATAATTTGTATTCTGGATAGGCCACGTGTGCTCCAAATGCGGCCTAAGAACAGCCGGTTGGTCGTCTTCTTCCGTATATGGTAGACCTGTCGGGGCGCTGTCGCTGTCGACTGCGTCGTACAAGCTATGAGCTATACGTAATGAATGCGTTAATGCTGTCTGGAATTATAACGAATTGTGCTTTGTGACGTATATATGAGGATTTTCTTTTAGCTTCAAGCTGTATCCCCTCCCCCCACTTGAATGCCTACCCATTCAAGGGGGATCATTCATAGGGAATCTAGTATAAAAACACTAAGTTCCAATGTTTTGGCTGAATTCTGGATTTCTTATTTCATTTCTCCGAGTGGTAATCGAATCTACGACCTGTCGCTTTTACACACGCTTGAGCCGCTGCGCCACGACTGGTCTCAGTAGTAGGTACATATTTGACTCATTGTTTTAATGGTCGATCATTGGCTTAATAGATACAATTTGTTTAATTATTAAATAATCATTTACAAGTATTGTAAACAATATAAATAGGTATATTATGACATTTTTTCAATAATATTAATATTTTAGATAAAACTTAAGTAATTGTTTGTAAATAAAATATTTATTTTACTGCTTTTCTTTATTTAAAAAATAATATACAGTTTGCTAAAAAGGCATGTTTCTGCAATACATATTATTAATCTTTTTAATATTAATTTCATTTATCTTAGTATAGTCTTCATTACTTAGAAGTAACCGTGTTACATTTTTCGCTGACGTCATTTCCTTCCTAGCGATGACTGACAATTTTTTTTAGTAAGCATTTAACGCGTAAGTATATTATCTTATTACATTACAGTAATTATTTAAATAATAATTGATTTAGCGTACGTGTATATTTTTACATATATTTTAAGATATTACAAGGCCGGTAAACGAACTATAGGTAGGTACTTATATAATAGTTGTAGGTAATGTAATTTACTATTTTTGCTACTACTATATATATATAATTATACGTATAATTTACTACTATATAATTAAAAAAACAACACCTAAACTAACTTTCTTCTTAATAATATTCAAAGAATAGTACCTACCGACGAAAATAATACTCATTCAAAAAACAAATTTAAATCGATTCAAAAATGCAATTTCAAGGTCCTGTTTGGGAGGTCCCTTTGCTCTGATATTCAGAAGTCAAACACAAACGTAAGCATATGCAAATACATAAATATATAGGAAAAATAATATGCTCTGTAGAATGATATGGGAAAGGAAGCTGCTGGAAAATGCTTCCATTTAACACAAATACACCTTATTAGAATTAATTTATTTTTACTTTACAATAACGTTTTCGTTTTGTGTTTTAGTTAATTAATATCAATTATGATGTAATAAAGTATTAAAATAAAATAAATAAATAAATAACGTCGAAGGCAGCCAATAGCCGATTGTGTGGATTATGACAATCAGTAGGTATCTACTGCATTTACGTGCGATGGCGAACGTCCGCTTTATCTATGGAATATTTTAATTATCTGTGTTCGATTGTTTAAATATATATTAATTTTGATATGCAAAATAATATGAATTAGCCTTTGTTTGATTATTTGTTTAAAGCTGAAAGTATTGGCCAAGAACAAGAAGCTCAATGTGTTATTATATAATAGACTTACAATGCCTCCAGATTGCATCGGAAAATGGAACGGAGTGTCTTAACACTAGTCTACCATGCAAAATTTTAAGTTAGTTAGTTTGTTAGTTTAAATTACAATATAATCGAAAACGTACAAGTCATTTTAAAAGGTAATTGATAAGACCATTTAACATATGGCAAAAAGTGAGTAATCAGCAATACGCTCGTCGGGCTTCAGTGAACTTTAAATACTGTTGAATTTTAAATAATTTGCGGAAACACATTTTTTCTTATTTTACTTTTATTAAGAGCTGTCATGAATGTGGAGGGCGAAGTATCTTAATATCAGATTCCAGGTTCCCTCTGCCCACAAAACAATGATGCATTTCTTATGTAATATTACTATAGTTGTTTTAATTCTTATGAAACAATTGATAATATAACTAAATATTCAACTAGTATAATTAGTTATTTTAAAATGATTTTCCTTTATACTCTATGTTTAATATGGTCCGCGGGAAAAATATAATAAATACTACAAATACATAAGAATATAGTGGCAGAAAAGGGAAAATTAGCTCCGCGTATATAATTGTTTTAAAAAAAGTAAATAACATCCTTTGGGCTCTAATTATTGTATCAACACAAATTACATAGACTAAAAATTTAGTGTAAATGTTATATCCTTGTTATAATCATCTAAAGTGGCAAAAAACCTCATGTGAACTTTGCAGTGGCAACGGTGTCTACAAGCGTTATAAACGTTGTAAGTGTTATATTATACTTCGCCAATCAATTGTGAGAACAAAAAGTGTTGTGTAAGGAAAAGTGCTGACTAATATTGCCTCAAGTTCCGAGTATAGACTTTCTATTGTAATACAACCTTACTGTATAAACTCTAAAAGTATGTAGCAATAATTCGAACTCAGTGTTAACGCTTACGTCGGCCTAATGGTGATGTACAGAGATACAATTGGAGGTGACCCGAGTTCGAGCCTACGTCGCAACAAGACATTTTCAACATTATTTTAATTTTAAATAAAATTTTAAAAGTGACTAATTCTTTATATATTATAAATATTATAATAAGGTAAGGTATACATACCGAGGTGCCGGATCAGCTGTTAAACAGTGAATGTAACAAATAGTATAAGGCAAAATCTAATAGATGACACTGTCTCAATCACACATTGGTCAAAAAACTACAATAAATAAGAAAAACAAGTGTTGTAAAATCGTAGAAAAAAATAAATAAAATAGGTTGAAAAGATATAAAGCCTGACAGAAAGTTGGTATAAGATTATTAAATTATTATTAGGAAATATACGTGTATTAATTAAACTTTCAAATATTAAAAATGGAAAATCTTCAAATATTTTTGGATCAAATGAGAATTGAAATGGCGAAACAAACAAACGATATATTATCGCAAATAGATGAAAAGTTGATGCCCTTAACTAAAGAAATCGCGGATTTGAAACAAGAAAACCAAATTCTAAAGAATAAGATATCAAACCTAGAAAATGACTAATTAAATAATAACCTTATTATCTATGAGTTAAAAGAAGATGAGAAATTGCCGTCAGACCTACTAGTATCAATAATAAAAAAGATTAAAACTTCTTTGAATATAGAAATTGAAGAGAGAGACATTAATAACGTTTACAGAATTGGTAAGAAAAATAACGAAAGCAAGAAAACAAGACCAGTATTATTGAAACTAGTAAATAACTGGAAAAAAATAGAAATATTAAAAAATAAGAAGAAATTTAAAGACATTTATGTTTCGGAAGAATATACAAAAGAGGTGATGGTAAAACGAAGAGAGTTATTACCGAAGCTCAAAGAAGAACGTAGTAAAGGCAATTTTGCGATTTTGAAACAGGATAGGCTCGTTCTCAAAGAAGGCAATTTCTTTTTGGAAAAGCGGAAANTTTCCTTTTTATGTTCATTTCCTTTAACTTTTTTATGGTATTACTTATGTCCAAAGAGGAAATGTATGCAGTAATAAAATGATGAATCAGCTATACTCTAAAAACTATAAATGTAATTATAAACATAACGACAATTAATTATAATTTATACTAGTTTATTTAATTTATATATATTGAGTAATTTGAAGAAAACAAAACAAAGAACTCACTGAATCTAACACATTCAACTTCACAAATAATCTAACCACACTGCAGGAATAATACATTTAATTTCGACTATTTCTCGACTTCCCCCTACAATAAACAACGCGATCAATACATTACGCTCCGTACATTAGAATAGAGACAGAAATAACTGCTTTTGTCGTTTAAATTTAGTATATCAACGTACGTAGTACGATCAAAGAGTTGTGACTACCTTAGATAAGCTGTAGATGGCAGCGCCCATTTGGTTTTACGATGTTTCTTACTTTTGATTATTTTCGTCCATATGAACAATGCGCAAAATTCCAGAAATCGTAACGTCACAACGGCCACAACACGTCGGACGTACTATACATTGAATGTTGTTCAAAATAAACTAAGTTCGCCGACGCGACTAAGCTACGGGTGACTCATCTCGAGGGCATGAACGTGTTGAGATAGTTCGAAAACAACGTTTGAATGTATGTACAGTGTTTTAAAGTGTCTTAGTGTAAATAAATGGCTCTCAATTCTGAGATCGATCTTGAGATGCGTGTTTCTTTCGTAAGCCTATAAATAAATTCCAAAACAAAACTAATATGGCTTCCGTATGTTGATTTTTAAAACACATGTTTGTCAATGCACAATTTTAATATCTTTATTTATTCTAGTACTAGTGGACCCGAACGCGGCTACGCTCGCTTGAACTATACGAATATTTATTAAATATATTTATGAAATTATTTTCAGTTTTCAATAGACAGATGCGTTAAGTAAGCTCATTTTGGGTGACGTTGTCTAACAACAAACTTTGCAAATCGTTGCTTAGCAACGACGGTTGTTATTAGCATGACGGATTAAATTGCATGTCAAATTAATAAGTATTTTAATATATTGCTATATATCGAAAATATTACAAATATGAAAAAAAGTATCCTATGTTCATCCCGAGACTCTCAAGTATCTCTATATGAGTATTTTATCACAATTAAATCAGCGGTTTGACCCTGATTGCGTAAAAGACAAATAGACAGACAGACAGAGTTACTTTCGAATTTATAATATAGGTATGGATATATAATATCATATTAAATAATACTAAGAATAATTAAGTAGACATTTATATCATATCTCAACCCAATTCTACAATTAGCTGAGTAATAAGTATGAAATATATTTAATGTTTTCAACATATTGTTTCGACATCGTATATGGTTTCATGTAACATGACGTGGTACTATTATTTAAGCTAACGTTCTATATGCCTAATACGAATATTTGGATATAATGTTAGCTTGTAGTTACGTTAAATTGATCTAAAATGTTTAAAATTTTAATTTATCGTTATTTGTAAGTTTAAATTTTTTTTATTAGAAAAAACAACCATTAGGCCCGTCGTAAGAGCAGAGACTTAAGCCTTGGATTTGGAATACCTTGATTGATAAGTAAAGAGTGTAGAAAATGGGAGAGAGTAATGTCAGTAAGTTAAAATCAGAATAAAGAGACTAAAGAGGTTCATAATTGATCTATTTTTACTAACATACGTCCTTATATTATAGTTTATATATAGAAAAATGCTTTATATATGACCCATTTAACAAGTATGTTACTTCCCACAGGGATCTATAGAAGGATAAATATAGGGTTAAAAAGTTAATTTAATATATAACACCGTTTTCCTATAAGATTGAATAATAATATAATTATTAGAATTCACAGTAGTAGTAGTTCTTTATGAGAGGCGCAACTCAACGCCGCGCTTTGCCTCCACACCAGGGCGAAATTACCATCTAGGAATGAAATATTAAAAACTTTTTTACTCACTCTGTTAACGGAGCAAAGTACGTGGTTGTGTTACGCCACTCAATACTCAATAACCGGAATTCGAGAGAAAAGCGAAGAACAAAGAGCAGACTAGACAATTAAACCAAAACTAAAAGAAAACCTGTAACCAGACAAAAAAGTATTTATTTTTATTTAAATTAAACGTAGTTTTAATATAAGTAATGTATAAACTTTAAACAATACAAAACATTGAGAGACGCTCATTAGTAGCATAAATAAAAATTATAAAAAAAAATCCCCTTCGTAATAGCAACGGATCGTGACATGAGTATGTTTTTTTTTTTATTTCACATAAACAGAGATTTCCGGCAAGTCGGCCCTGAAATTAATCATAGTGTTTTTACTTTACTCTTGCGAAATGCATCTGTTGTAGATATTTATATTTAATTTATTTATAAACTAATTTTGATAGAGGCCTTCGTTGCTCAGAGGTACAAGGGTGTGTGTAACGCGACGGCTGTGTGTTCGATCCTTACTCGAGGAAGTGAAATATTTATTTACGTTTATATTTCCATTTCTTTGCTCTGGCGTCGAGGCAAAGCGCGGCGTTAAGTTCTGCTCCTCAACACGCAATGCCTCCAAAATTCGGCAGAAAATAGAGAACGGAGTGTCTTAACACTAGGTCCCCTCTGCCTACCCTGTGGTGTGCGGGATATAGCGTGAAGCTAATTTAATTTTTATTTTTGATATTGTAATATTTAACATATTGAACCCACAAGCGATCGCGTTTACAGACTCTTTGTGCCCCTGCAAAACGAGTGTCCTCAATGACATATGTAAGTTTTCATTTCTTCGCAATAGTACCAAAGTCAACATAGCGTAGAGCGGAGTGTTTTAACAAAAAGCGACTCAGGTACTAGCTGCACTAAAAAATAAACAAAACAAAAACATAATGTTATAGGAAATTGTAATAAGATACAAAAAAAAAGATGACACGCTGGACACATGCCACGTGACAAATTATTATCCAGTATAATTGATATTACCTCGTAAAGTCATAATACTTTAACAGCTAAGACCTTAAGCTGAGGTCGTTTTAATACCGCTGGGAGAGTCTTTGACCCTAACCTTTAGTAAATGTGAATAGCCATATCGACTAACAATGTTGAAATTTCATTTAAAATCATTAAGTTAATTGTGTTTAATTGTTAAATACTTGCTCTGTGTATTAGTTTTGATATAATAAATATATGTTTTAAACTAAATTTTTAAAATTACTTCTTGAAGCTTTGCCTGAAGACATTATTTATAAGATTTTTGTATATATTTTTTATTTTTTTATTTTTTTTTTGTTTCTTTAATTATGGGAATGTAGAGCCGGATGATTCAGTTGTTATGGAAATATTTTAAGCCATATATATGTACTAGCGGCGCACTATCGGCTTCGCCCGCATACTACCTATAATACTTTTATTATGTTGCAATTGCCAAGAGTGCAGAAATTAATACATTTAATCATGAACTCTACGTGGCTGTATGATAGGACGTCATCAGCGGCGGAATTTGCGTATCCTGCTTCACGCTTCACGCTGTTCCTGCAAACACTAGAATACGCAGAGAAAATCTAGTGTCTTAACACTCCGTTGCCCATTTACCGCCGACATTGAAAAACATTGCGAAGACGAAGAAATGAAAATATAAATTTAAATAAATATTTCATGTTCCCAAGATGGGATTGAACCTACAACCAGTCGCTTTTACAGTAACACACTTGTGCCCCTACGCCATGACTGGCCTCTATTTTCATATATAATATATCAAAGTAGAAGTAAAGCTTCTTCAAGTTGAATTATAAATTATATAAAAAATTAATTTCTAATCGGTATAAGTGTTTCTAGTAAGAGGTAAAATAACCAGGCGGTAGAAAGCGATTTTCTTCATCCATTAGCTGTACTGGGTAACAGATTTGAAATATGGGAGAAAATTATATTAATTAAGTCTTCATAATTTATTTGCAACGATTTCGCCTTAATGATAGAATCGTAAAGTGTGTTATCAGTTTCTTAGATTCTAAACTTTTACTGTTTATAAAATATGAATAGTTGTTTTCTTCGTTTCTTTCTCTAGTTTCACGCTTAAACTGCATATAACAATTTAACAAGGTAGTCCAGAGGTAGTGTCCTAGTGTTCATTCTCTCTGTTTACCACTTTCCATCAAATCTCGAGGCATTGTTGTTGTTATTGTTGATATTATTGATATCGATATTATTAATAACCTGCATATATTAATGAAGGACCATTCATATATTTGGCTTAATATTTGACATTTTCTTATAATATGAAAAAGAAGCTAATTCAATAGTTTAAATAAAAATTATCTTAAAATAAAAGTTTTTTTTAAAATATAAAAATCTATATTTTGTCTCGCACATCCGGCTTTAAGCTTTGCCCATTTCCGGCGTCCGTCTCTGTGACATTCACAACAAGAATAGTTTACGACTGATGGAGCAAAGGCGGCATTCTTCAAAGGCCAATTCTCACAACAACCAGTATATGTATTTATTTCATTCATCAAATGAATTTGTAACGAATAAAAATATTTCTATGAAATAACAATGCGGGTTTTCTTTTTAATGAACATTGAGTTTAAAAGTCGAGCATTTTGTTTCTAGTGAGTTTTTTTATTAACGTTGTACCTATTCCGCATATAGATAGGTGGGTAGGCAGAACGAACCTGGGAACCTAGTGTTAAGACACTCAGTTCTCCACTTTTGATGATTGTCGTTGTTTCAATCAAATTTAAACCTAATAGTGTAAACTTCATTGACATTAAAATTTACAATGCTATGTTTTTGTCTTTTTGTATGAATGCTAACTACTTTACCGTCATGCAATGGCGTAATAAACTTAATTCCACAAATATACCATATACATTAATTTAAAGTTAGTATTAAGTATTTAGCAGATCTATATCAACTAACAACGTTTCATAACCCTATTTAAGATGGATTTTCCAACTTCTAAGCCAAAACCTGAACAAAGAAAATAAACATTAAATAAATAAATGTAAATTAAAGATTTTGAAAGCTGCAGAACTCAAGTCAGATTAGAAATGGCAAGTGTATCAAGGACAGCTCTCACAAGGTGACCCGAATGCCGTTCTGACTCCTAACTGAGAGTCGAACGACTTGCAAGGTCCATTATAAGGCTGGCAGCGTTTTGGCTGCTAAATGAAACAAATAATAGTATTTCTTTTATTATTTTACAGTTTAATCAATATTGATATTAAAATGCATTAACTGCGAATTGATAAACCAGCTGTATATACACAAAGGATTACTAAATTTTTATGTCATCTAAATTATAAAATTTTTAAAATGCTTAATATTGTTATTCATATCTTGAAACGTGGACGTTAAAAAGGAATAACATTTGAGGCCACTTGTGGCGCTTGTGGGTACAAGCTAGTGACTTAAACGTGACAGGTTGTGATCAGTCGAGGGAAAGCGCGGCGTTCAGTTTCGCCAATTAAAACGTAATGCCTTCGAAGTGTCGATATCGGCGGAAGGTATAGAGCGGAGTGTCTTAAAGCTATGCTCCATCTATATACCTTGCTACATAGGAGGTACAGTGTGAAGTTGAAAAACAATACCTTTAATATAGGCTTATCCTACTTTCAATAAAAGCGTGACTCAAACAATCTTGCTAATTATTGCAATAAATTTCAATTATTAACATTGATGCCAGTCATTGTCTAAATGACCTTCCCCAACTAATTACGCTGAAAGAACGCCATCGGCTAGGGAATAAATCATAATTTGTTTCTTATTTGACATTAGTCTTTGAATTATGTAATATTTGACGATTTATGTTCATAACATTTTTTTTTTTTTTTTTATTTTAACATCTACATCCACGGGCGCATAGTTGCCCGTGCCTTTTTTTATTTTATAAAAGTTATTTTAATGTGGCGTACTTAATTTTAGGACAATTTAAGCTGTACTTATATCTAGAGCTTATACTAGAGGGGTTGGATGAGACCCCTACCGACATTCTTTTTTTTTTTTTTTTTTTTTTTTATTATTATTATTATATAACTTATTTTATGTAATTACTTTTTACATGTAAAGAACACCTTCGCCTATTAGATTTGGCCTGGCTCATGCAGAACGCCTTCCTTGAGTTTTTGGATCAGTGCCTCTATCACCCTATCATCTCTTTGTGACATTGCCCCTTTTAGGTTCGCCTCCACCACCTCCGTAGATGAAGCGCCCACCGCTCGGCTGATAAAGTTGCCTATTGCGTCTCCGCCGTCGTCACAGTAATAGACACAGGTGTTGGTGTGTCTCGTCACTGCGACGACTGCGTGAACATAACATTTGTTATGTTCATAACATTTGTAATATGGGATTTTTTAAGTTCGTTAATATTTTATTAAATTACACATGTCAATGGGCATGAGGGAGGTTTCTTTGCGGTTTTATAAAAAAATATGTGTAGATTTTAATATATTTTTTTTCTTGAATAATAACATACAAACTACTAAACTGACAAGAATAAAAATGTCTACTGAAATATAAAAGTTAAAATCAATTAAATTGTAGATTTAATCTATGCATTCATTTAAAGTGGGGAACGAAGTGTTTTAACACTTGGCCTTCTGCCTACCCTGTTGTGTGCGGAATACAGCGTTAAGCTGATTCAATTTTCTTAAGTTTTAATGCATTCATATTTATAAATATATAAATTTTATTTTTTAAAAATCTAATAGCTATGTTTTTTATTTCCAGGGTCAACGGACGTGGACATGCCGTCGTCGCTCCTCCACTCCATACAAAATCAGATGCAAAGCAAAGGTGGCTATGAAATGGCTTACGGCGTTAAGGTACAAATAACTTCAATACATATATACGATTTTTTTCCCAGTGTTAAAACACTCCGTTCCCCATTTTCCGCCCGAGCCTGGAGTCATTGCGTATAGAGTGGCAGAACTTAACGTCGCACTGTGCCTCGGACACCAGAGCGAAGAAATGAAAATATTAAACATTTCATTTGCTCGAGTGGGAATCGAACCCAAGGCCGTACGTGTTCTGTAAGTCGATGGATGGATGTTTACAGTTACATTTTGAGTCCATGCGCCAGGACTGAACTGACTGACTGTATAGAAAATAATGTTTTTTGTCTTAATAATTCCTTTTTTAACATGTTCGTTGGATGTATTTCTAGATATAGGTCATTCCACTTAAGCTCTCGTTGTCACGTTATGTGAACACTCAATACAGAATACGGGATACACATACATATCCTTCATAATAGGATTTTAACATATAACGTCCTATTGCGTTTCTTTCTTCACGCTATATCACGCTATATATCCATATTATAGAGACGACTGGCCTCAACTGGAATTGTATTTATTTATTTTAAATAAAGTAAATTTTTATATTTTTACTTTGCTAAGTCAACTTATTGACCAATGAACATTTTATATTCCAGGTTTACTAAGAAGGCCCTCGTCCAAAGACCCCAACAGGAAAAGAACCTAGGAAGAAGAAATTAATGATTATGATCTTAATATGTATTTATTAAACAACCCGTAGTTGTAAGATACGTGTATGTTTTGTACAGAGAGTCACATCGGAGTAAATGAGTTACCTAATGCAAGTAACGCAGGAAACACTCCTCTACCAAATAAATATATGTAATAAGCTTATGAAAGATTTCTTTGTAAAAGTTATCTATTTCCATTTTTGTATTTTTCACGCATTGAATTATATGTCGTTGCGGAGCGGCACAAGCGTGTCCAGCACAGAAACACGCAATGCCTCGAAAATTCGGGGGAAAGTGGAGAACGGAGTGTCATAACACTTATTTTCCTTTGCGTACTCTGTTATATGCAGGATACAGTGGGAAGCTGAAAAAAATCATACTGTTTTGATTAATAAAATTGTCAAAATACATTATGAAAATAATAATCGCAAAAAATACGTTAAAAAAATGGTTGTTTTGCTGCTATCCGTAAGAGAAATACATAAAAATAAAGCTACAAAAATAATGAAATGTACCGTTTTGTACAAATTTTCAAAAGAATTATTGTATGAATTGAATGGGTATTGTGTGAACTCTCTCAAGACAAATAAATGAGTGGCTTTACACAATGAGGTGCTGTTTACTGTATTGTTTCGAGTGCGAGCGTCACCTGGTCACCTGGATCGTGGACCACTCAGTGACTGCTATTTTTTGTAATACATTTCCTGGTAGTGATAATAAATAAGTTTAAATATACTAAAGTTGCAAGTGTTAGTTTGTTCACATTTTACTGTAGAGCTAAAGAAGTTTTGTAAAAGTTATTTGTTCATAGCAAAACCTGAGTTAAATATTGTGTGATTTATTATAGAAATATCTAAGAATCTTCATTATAATCCATAAAATAATGTAATAGATATATTAAAAGAGGCCAATTATGAATATCCTAGTACAGTTGTTTATAATCAACCTTTCAAATGTAAGTAGTTATAAGTTGCGTGAATTTGAAACTTAGTCGAGGTATTCTCATGTATAATAAGATTTATACTGTTTCCACATACGTAGTTTTGTTTATCTAGGTACTAGTAATGACTTCAAGCCTAAACGAACCATTGAAAGGAAGAATATAGAGAATAAAAATCTTACCGTAAATGGCTCAAACATTTTTAATAATTTAAAAATTGCGCTAATGTTTTCCTTACTAGTGCCAAGAATAATATTATTGTTTACTTTGGTCTTCATGCCCGAACCTTTTTGAGCATACGAATGACTAAATGACAGTCGACAGTAGAAATATTATTGAATAATCTATAGAGTTTTTATCTATTTCCATCCATTTAGCTAGATATTTAGTAATCCTGTTGATAATTTTGTCATTTTATTATTAAAACGACAAAGTTGATGTAAAACATAGTTATTTATACATTATAGATCAATATTCTTGAAAACATGACTTGTGGAAAAAACTTGTGTTTAATTTTTCTCTCTTAAATATTTACAGAAACTATTAAAGCTACGTTTAATATTTATATCGAAATAACAAATTGTTCCCAATGAATCTGAGCAGCTATATATATATATAATGAAAAGTTTATCAATTGCCAGAATCATACACGACGGTGGTACAAATAGACATACCAAAAATATTCCAAAGCATTTATTTAAAAAAAAAACAAAGGAAAAATTTGTATAAAAAATTAAATATAAACAAATCAAATAATAAAACAATGACTTAAGATTTAACAAACACCAGGTTAATTTATACAATAATTTGACATTTTAAAGAAATACAGGACGTTTGTGGTAAACAATTTCTATAGAGATATAAACTGTCATCGCTTCCTATGCTTATGTTCTGAACGTGCACCGCTGGCCTTAGATTTCTCCTTATATCTTGAATCATCTAGAAAAAAAGTATAGAATAAATTTACTGTAGGAAAATTCATTGGCAGCTAGGTACAAATTTTTGCAAACGTTTTCGGTTTTAAGGTTTAAAGAACTGCCCATGAGTGAATATGAATTCCACCATTCATATCATTATTATAAGAAACTATAATAAAAACAAACATTTTAATATTAATATCCTGTTAATAATAATTCAATATACCACGATCCCTGTCCTTGTGCCGATGTCGTCTATCCCTAGATCCTCGTGAGTCGGGTGACGATCTTCTCCGCGGAGGTGACTGGTCTCCAGCCCACCACCACGCTGGTGGTGCAGACGCGCGCGATCGCAGAGGCGAACCCCCCGGGTATCCGGGTGGTATAGGGGGCATCTAAAAAGAAAACGAAATGGTTCTTAGATAAGCATTTCTATTATAATGTCATAATTCTGTAAAATGTAATTTTATATTGTTCTATTTCTGTAAAATTATGACGAGTTAGATTGCTGTATCTAACTTTTAGAATGGTCTTCGTGGCGCTGGGGCACAAGCGTGCGACTGTAAACACGACGGTTGTGGGTTCAAATCCTGCTCGAGGATTGAAATATTTAATATCCTCATCCTCTGGTGAAGGCAAAGCGCGATGTTCAGTTGAACATGCATCGGCAAAAAGTGCAGGACGAAACACTCTTGTATATGCGGAATACAGCGTGAAGAAATTTTAAGTTAATTTTAAGTTAAGTTTACTTGAGGATAATTAGGTGGTATTCTATATTGCGGAGCGGCCAGAGGACCCTCTCCTTCCGCACAAACGAGTGGAGGAGCCGCCGCACGCGTTGGACTCTCTGATGTTGCCAGCTAATAAATTATTAAAAAAATAATATTAAACAATAATAACTTGAAGCGATATTGAAACTTATTTTTAAATCAAATGAGTATTGGGCAATTTACAACCTAAAATGAAAAAAAAGTTGACTTCGCATGATTAAACGTTTAGATGAAAGATAAGACGACAATAAATTAGGTCAACGCCTCACCTGCTGCTTGAGGCTATTAAAGTCATTGCTCATATCTCTGTATCTCTGCAGGCACTCCTGCCACATGTTGGCCATTTCTGCCATTTCCGATCGTTGCTTATTTATTTCCTCCTAATTAAACAAATAATTTAAAACCTTTGCATTTCCAATATTTTAATGTAACTAAAATATAGATAGTAACAATGAAATTCCTGTCGGTTCTCTTAATCTAGCTTAGCTAGACAAAACTCTAAAGATATTTAAAATAATAAAAACAAAATTCGAGGAAATAAAATAAATAATATTTTCTTTCCTTCGCCTGGTGTCGAGGCAAAGGGGCCTCTCAAAACCCAAGTCGCAATGCCTCGAAAATTCAGTGAAAAGTGGAGAGCGAAATGTCTAACTCAACACTAGCCCATCTATCCCTCTATCTATCCCACTATATTCGGAATAAAGCTGATTCGGAATAAAACTGAAAAAAACAACACCAATGTATGTACCAAATGGGCACTAAAAGTAATTGCAAATGTGTTCACCATGAGCCTAGCATCGGTGTCACCGACGTCGCGCGCGACCGTCTCGTAGCGGCGCATGCACTCGCGCCACAGACGCAGCTGCGCCGCCGCCGACTCGCGCATGCTGTCGGCCGACTCCTGTGTTGAGAATGGTAAATGTATCTGTCGTCACTTTATTTTAATTATAATTATTATTATTTATCTTATTTAACTGAAATCTAATCTAAAGCCGTAAGTCAGTCGTGGCGCACGGGCACAAAGTGTGCTGCAAAATCGATTGAGTGCGAGATCCCCACTCGAGGAAATTAAATATTTATATACCTATATTTTTTTATTTTTTCGCTCTAGTGTCGATGCAAAGCGCGGCGTTGAGTTCCGCCACTCAACACGCAATGCCTCCAAAATTCCACGCAAAGTGGGGAACGGAGTGTCTTAACACTATGTTCTCTCTGCCTACCCTGCTGTGATGATTGATAATATATTTCAATACATTACAATACGCAATACTACAGATATAATAAAAAAAAACAGTCCTCACATTAGTTTTATCTGTTCCTTGTGTTTGTGAAACGCCTTTAAAACAACGCATCAATTCTTTCCATAGTTGCATCATTTTATCCATAGCCTCTCGTTGTTCAGAAATTTCTTGCTATATAAATAAAATATTATTAGATATTAATAAACTACTAGTACTCTATATTAATAGTGAAAAACTAAAAGCTTACGTACTTTTACAACGCGTAAATAATTACTTTTCTCACTAACGGTGCTGGTCTCACCATCTACAGCACTCAAACCAGAATCTCTTTCTTTTTCCGAATACCTATCCCTTTCTCTACAATCTTCTCTCGACGCAATCGACATTTTTTCAAATCTCTCGAAATCTCGTCTCGACCGGCAATTGTCAGTTGGCAATGTGGCGATCTTTTTTTGCCTGATATCTCTTTCATCATAATACTTTTTCCTATAGCACCTATCCTCATACTTCCTATCTTTATATCCAGTATCTTCATAATGTTTGTCCTTAACGCCGTCACTCCTGGATGTTCTGCGGTATTTCTTCTCATCAACATAACCCTCTCTGTTCGTGTCAAAACTTCTACTAGCCTTTTGTTCGAACAAATGCCGTTTCTCTTCATATTTTCGCTTTTGATCTTCGTAATCTCTAATATCCTCATCTTGTGGATTTGGTCTGTATTGTCCATTGATACGGCACCTAGTCTGAGTATTTCGAGGTGGGTATTCATATCTATCATAGTCGTAGTATCTTCCAGGTTCTATATTAGCTTTACTAGAGTATCTTCCAGGTTCTATATTAGCTTTACTAGAGTATCTTCCATTTTCCATATTAGCTTTACTGGAATACTTACATGGCTCCCTCTCGTAAGATTCACAAGTATTGCATATAACATCTCTTTCATTTCTGGGTACAACATCTCTGCTCTTATTTCTGGTACAATAGTGGTCATGGCTTCGTGTTCTCGACGGTGACAAATTATCCTTTGACTGATTACGACTGTGCAGTAGGACGGGTGTCTGCTCCGCTTCAACACACTCGCGCTTAGATACCACTTCACATTGTAAGGATTTATGACTGTGGCAACGGGGCTGCAACATCAAAAAATACCTTTTATGAATTTATTTTTTTATTTCTTTCATTGAGGCCGTGGAGTTACAATCGCGTCACTGTAAACGCGACGGTTATGAGTTCGTTCCTTAGCCGGAGGAATAAATTATTAATATGTACATTTATTCCTTCTGGTACCAAGTGCAGCGTTGAATTACAAGCATTGCCTCGAAAATTCGACGGGAAGTGGGGAACTGAGTGTTTTAACACTAGGTTCTTTCGCCAGCTCGGCCTACCCTACTGTGCACGGGATACAGCGTGAAGATGGATCAAAAAATATAGGTACCTACACCGTTTAGGTGTTTATAAAAAGGAAAACTCACCATCGGATTAACATTTGGACAAATGGCTGCCGTCTGATTCATCTGAGCGCACAGCTTTGCAAAAGTTTCAAGAAGCGCTATATGATCAATATTTGATTTTTCTTCTTTCCGTGATCTGTACATAACGTTATAGTAAAAAAATACAAGTGACAAGAATCATTTAATGAAACCAAAATGGAGTTAAAAACAAGGTTACTTATGTCGATCCCTTGTATCGTCCCTGTGATGTCGGTGGTGGTGACGCTTTCCTTTTGTTGTAGAAGACTCGTCGTGATGAGAAGAATGTTCTTCATGCTTACTCTGACGATGCCTGCTATTAACATGGTTTTTTTTGTTAAGTGATAATGGCTGCCCTAAAATTTTCACTTATTTCTTAAAGTTGTCTTGAGTAATTTACTTCATATTTGTACATGACTACTAACTCCTGTTCAGGATTGCCTAAGGACTCCTAGTGACTCTATATTTCAGTTTGTATAAGAACCCCTGCTCTATCTGCTTCTTTACTCTACTTACCTAAGTCGAAAGCCTAAAGTACTTTCATTTGTAGCCTCACAGTAAGGTAGACAGAGAGAACATAGCTTTAGTTAGCCAATAATCATTCTATGGATTTATTGATTGATTTTCTGTATTTCCAGCTATGCTACACAACTGCCATCGTAGGTAATCATTAATTATATTTTTAAATAGGAACATCACTAACTTTTTCTTGTCTCTCTTTATGGCCTCTTCCAAAAACGCGTATATAAACGAATCATGATCGTGTGGAACAGAATCAATAGCATCATCCCCCTCCTAAATATGAATTGTGGTTTAGATATAAAATTTTAATATTTGAACAAAAACTGAAAGTCTTTCTTTTACCTGAGGATTTGGAGTTATTGAACGAGGAGTTGATACGAGACCAGCCTTAAGAGCTAACGATATACCTTCCCTTCTGCAAATTGAGATCTTTTTGTTAGTTTCAAATTTTCTTCGTAAAACATTTACTAGTCGTAAATGTATAATGGAAAACTTCTTATATACGAGCTCTCCGAGTCTCCGTAAAATAAATAATAAAATAATATGAAAAGGGCATACGCAATACGCCGTTGTCGTCGCGGGGAGCGTTGTCGACGGCCGTCAGGGGATCTCGTTATCGACGGACTATGATCTCTCTCCCTGAGTGACGACACATTTGAAGCTTTTAGATCTTTTTAATATTAATTAACATATGAACTTTGTGCAGTTTTATAACATTGTATATATTTTTTCTTAAATGTACCTATCCTGCTGCTTCAGGCTATATCCCGCATATAGCGGGGCAGCCTGTGTTGGTTGGTTGCAACCTTATGTTAAGACACTCCATTCTCTACTTTCTGACGAATTCTCGAGGCAGTACATGTTGAGCGGTGAAGCTTGGTACCAAAATGAAGAAATGAAAATATTCATAAGGAGTCGAACCCACAACCGTCACGTTCTTGGGTCTCGGTCTCTACTAACTATTCATTTATTTTTTTAAAAAAGGAAAGTTCAATAAATAGCATTGTAGACGTAGTTGTATACTATAGAGTAAGACTTTCTATTTATATTCGAATGTCTAAAAACTTCAGCATATTGTCGAACCAATTATTATACAAATTTCTCCCACGTTGTCTGACACGTTTCTATATTATTCAAAAGTAAAGAACAGAGAAATGTGACCCTTCACAATCTCTATCACACATGACATGATAAAGTATACATAGAGTCAATGAAACAAATAATTAAACTATTTATTGTGTAAACGTTAAAACGAATGTTACTATAAGAGACTGGGATTTCTATCAAATGTAAAATGTAGAAATAGAAAATAAAAGAACCTGCTATTAATACTTTCTTGGTTTTCATTAATCCCTGGAGTTGGTGACATTTCTTGAACACTAGCTTTCGTCGAGCTTATTCTACGCCCATTGCCTTGTCCACCCTAAAGCAGTTTTCAATTATAAGTATTTGTGATAGATTTCAATTATAAGTATCTCTTGTCATTTTCGATCATAAATTTACCTAGTATTTTCAATTATAAGTATCCCTAATAATTTTAAAGTCTATGTATGCTCAGTAGTTTATATCCCTAGTAGCTTTCGACTAGATATCATGTAGGTATCTTAATGTTGACAAAACTATTTGTTTACTGAAGCTTATAATATGATAATTCTGGCCATTTATAATACATTAGAAATTTCTTAAGTTTCAATGCTGTTAAATGCTGCTGTGCAAATCCTTATGTTAAATTATTTTTTTTCAAAATTAATTTTAATAAGACAAGCAATAAATTAATTTTAACAAGGCAAGTAATTCCTCATAAACAAATCAATTTTTAACACTTCTTTATCTTATTACATAATTTATTTTTATTTAGTAAGAGTACATTATAATTTATTAACTTTATGAGACTAAGCTAGGAGAATTTTAAATATACTTCGGCATTTGCAGCCAAATTGATTCTCAGATCAACTAAATAGATTTATAATAAAAACGTCACCTACATATACCTGTTTATTAGTTTAATTGAATTTTTTATAAAAAAAATACGTACGAATTCTCTTCTCATCACGTCGAAATGCATTTACCGTACATATACTAATATAAAAGTGAAACTATGTATGTTAGAGCCCGCTACTCTCAAGGACCTACAATTCAAATTGAAAAATAGTAGTTAGGTTAATCTTTTATAGGTTGAATCCCCTGTACTTTGGGTCAGACCCAGTTTCGACACTTAGAATATTATGTTCTTTACTTATTGACCACACGGGCAAAGACGCAGGTAAAAACTATTCTTCATGTATTTTCAAAATCATACTTACTCCTATAGAATGATCCGTAACAACAGTACTTGAGTTGCTATCGTCTGCTTCCTGTTTCTTCCTTATACGTTTACGTTTGGATGCATCGAAAACTTTAAATATTTTTTTACTATCGCACGGCTGACACTCCATCTTATATCTTTGAATGGGTCTTTAAACATTTGATAAACTACTCTATTTCATTATCCTTAGCTTTAAATATCATGTATGCAATTTAATAATATAAAAATCAATTAGGAATTTTAGCGTGATAACCAAATAAATAAATAAATATGGAGAAAACCCAAAATGACTATTTAAATTGAAATAAGAATAATAGGTGACAGATGTTTACTGCCAGCTTTTATATTTTTCTTATTACTTCCATTGGAAAGTTCTATTTAGATACCAATATTTTTCTTCATTCTGCAGATATAAATATATTGCTTTTATTTAGGCCATGCTCAAATTATTTTAGTTAAGTTTATACAAAGACTAATTTCAAAATAGTAACTTGTGTGTAAAGAAAACAAGTTTTATATCTTTTTTAAAAATATCGGCATTAAAAATGAATAAATAGTATTACTTCTTAAAGGATCATACTTTTATTTTAGTTTCATTATTTTACTTTGTCATTTTTAACTACTAAGGTGCCCCTAAGCATTTTCTTTTTAATAAAAACATGTTCATAATTTCCAGCAACATGTCAATATTTTGGTTGTTTATATTTTTTACACTAAGTCATATAAGACAAATAAATATAGAAACAAATTAATTTTCTATGAGCAAAACTTTATCATAGTAATTTTATTAAAAAATATATATCATAGTAGCTATTTACATGACGTTTACAAAATTTTTTTTTTGGAGATATGAATGTCACTATAATTTGGAACTAAGGAAAGTGTGGAATTCAATAATGCCAATTAGAAAAAAAAAATAATGAAATCAGATTCAATTTCAATATATTATAGATTATTGTAATAATTCACATTAAACTTAATTAAACTTATAGCCCACATAAGCTCCTCACTGTTCACTACGTCCTCGTAACAAGGCGCTAAGGTACTCGGTATAAAATATCCATCATAAAACCAATAAACAGATTCAAGTCCCATTTTATTATAAAAATCAAAATTACGAGTTATAATACATCTGTTTCTCAATCGAACAATAGAAATCGATTATAGCACATTGACATTCTTGTAAATAAATCATCATGGACATAAATAACAAAAGATCAGATTGTACAGGCTACTCGAGTCGCGCGGGGCGCGGGACGCGGCGCGTATCACTATATGTACACGTACCGGCGGTAGTCAGTCTTTGCGCCGCGCCCGCACCGCCCACACACACTAGTCCTCGTCGCGCTGCTGGCTGCAGTGGTACAGCACGTCGGCCAGCTCGTGCGCCACCTTCTGGTCCAGGATCTGGCTCATCACCAGCGACAGCAGGCGGCGCTCATGGCGGCGGATGAGCGGCCGGTTCTCGGGATGCTCCGCCAGGCGCAACAGCGTGGCAGCCGCGCGCCGCAACATGTCCAGCGATGTGCCCATGGCGTCCGGGTTGTCGCGCAGCGCCGCCACGCCGTGCTGGTTGGCGACGCCCAGCGCAGTCTGCTCCGCGCGCTCGATGAAGGCCACCAGCTGCGCCACTGCCGGCGCGTGCAGCGCCACCTCACGGGCCGCGCCGCCGCCGCCGCCCGCGCCTGCCAGGTAGTGCAGCAGGTTGACCGCGAACTCGCGCACCACAGGCCGCTCCGGCCGACACAGGTCGCGCGCCAGTCCCGCGCACAGTGCCGCCAGCCGCCCGCGCGGCGGCGTGGCCAGCACCAGGTCCACGTTGGCATCCGTCACGCACAGCTTGCACAGCGCCTCCAGCGCCAGGCGGCGGGGCGACAGGCGGGCCGGCGGGGCGTCGCCCGCCACGGCTGCCGGGCACACGCTCCAGTGCAGCAGCCCGTCCAGTAGTGGGCGCGCCACGGCCTCAGGCTGCCCCGACAGTTCCACGCTGCCCGCCACATTGGCGCAGCACACCAGCGCGTCCTCGCGTAGCTGCGCCAGCGCGTCCCACCACCACTCGGCCTCGCCGCGCAGGCTGGAGCAGCACGCATCCGCGTCGCCCTCGTCGCGCGCGGCGCGCTCATAGGCACGTGCGCGTGCGGCTCGCGGCGCGTGCTCGTGGTGCAGCAGCAGCAGCTTGCCGGCCAACGCCAGGAAGGCGCCAGAGCGCGAGAACTCGGCCTCGTTGCCGGGTACGAAGGTGAGGCCGCGCAGGATGTTGGAGAGTGCCACGCAGCGCTTAGCAAGCGCATCGCGCGACTCGTTGACGAGGTTGAGGCTGGGCTCGTCGCGCGTGTAGCACTCGTCCTCGTAGTCTTCCAACTTGCGGCGCTTGAGGACGCCAGCGGGGTCACGCACCTGCAGCGCGGGCCGGCGCTCGGGTTCCAGCTCCATAGGCTCGGCCTCCAGGTTGTCGCCATCGGCGGCGGGCGCGGGCGTGGTAGGCGCGGGCGCGGCGTGCGGAGTGGCGGGAGTGGCGGGCGTCGCAGCGCGCGACGCGGCGGGTGAGGGCGCGCGCGCACCCGGCAGCACGCGCGCGAATGGTAGATGCAGGAACTCTCCGCGNCGCGGCGGGTGAGGGCGCGCGCGCGCCCGGCAGCACGCGCGCGAATGGTAGATGCAGGAACTCTCCGCGGAAGGCAGGCACGAGGTGCGCGGCGGAATCGCCGGCCAGCTGCCAGGGCTCCAGTACGTCGTCCAGGCGGTCGGGCTCGGGCTCGTCAGGCTCGGGCGCGAAGAGGTCCGCGTCGGGGCGCGGCGCAGCCAGCGTGACGGGCAGTCGGCGGCGCGATTGAAGCGTGTAGTCCTCGCCGGACAGAAGGCGCACGCGCAGCGCGGGGTCAGGCGGGTCAGCGCGGCGGCGCGGAACGGCAGGGGGTGCGGGCGCGGCGGGCGGCGCGTACCAGGGCTCCCCTTCGGCGGCGGGCGGAGCGTCGAACACGTCGCCGAGGCTCTTGTGGAAGTGCTCGAGCAGCAGGTCGAGCAGGCCCGGCATGTGCTGGAGGCCGAAGTAGCCTATGCAGTTGTCGTCGAACAGGAGTATGTTGAGGATGTCGAGGGCCCAGCACGTCTCGGCGAGGAGGCCAGACTTTAGGGCCATCATGATGCGCCACGCGTCGACGGGCGCCACGTCGGCCTTAGTCAGTCTGCGTCTTTTCTCAGCGGAGGGAACGGTCGCTTCTATACATTCCGCCGGGAACGTCAGCTCTCTCTTAATTTGACCCACACCGGAGGATGCACCCTACAGAACAAAAATATATAATTAATTCAAAAGTCACAAACCAAACACGCCAGAGTTTCTCATATATAGCGAGTATAAGAAGTCAGAAAATCCTAACATGCATCACTAACAACTACCAACTAAGAGAATTTACTACATCTGTAGATGAGGTAGAAAATTTTATGTCATAAAGAATAGGTCAAAGAATGTATTATTTGTTTGTTATACTGTATTCTAAAACAGGGTGAATGAATAAATGAATGAACGATGGGTGATCGTGGTGAACTCACGGGTGACTGCGCGGCGGGCGGCAGTTCCTGCGGCGGCCGCGGGCCCCACGCGCCGCCCGGCGTCTACAACACCCAACGCGCGTTACTAACCGAACTCATTTTACGACACACTGTACTATCATTACCGTTTTACCAATGTATCATAGTATACTATTAGTAACTATTTAATGTGATTTATGAATGATCGCGCCATGATTATATCCATTACACAATGAAGTAAATGACACAATTGAATTGAATGGACATTATAAAAATTAAAGTTTGCTTCATTTTAAATGTCATATAATATACAAAAATATATATCAATACCTATGCCATACATTGATTACCTAAATGGCAAATTTATTCCCAACAACACAACATAATAAGTAGTTTTTATATTAAATGTACAATGTACATTCAGGGACATACGATGTTCTTAAGAAGATAGGTGGAATTATGGATTATACACAGCTTTCTAACTGTAAACGGGACGGTTGTGAGTTTGATATCCAATTTGGGGTAATGAAATATTTTTATTTCCTTGCAATAAGACAGCGCAGCGTTAAGTTACGCTATATAATATGCCATATCTCGAAAACAACGCACCCATTTTTTATCCGTTAAGTGGTAAACAGAGTGTGATAATTCTAGGTTCCCTCTGTCTACTCTACTATATATGGGCACAGAGTGTAACTCACCGGCGGATGATAAGGTTGATGCTGATGATGGGGCGGATGTGGCCACGCGGGCTGGTGCTGGTGCATGGGAGGGTGTTGGAGGGGCGCGGGCGGACGCCATGCGGGCGAGGGCGGCGCGCGCTGGTAAGCGGGACCCCACGCGCCACCCACGCCGCCTTGGAAGCGGGCGCCGGCCGCCGCACCACCCACACCGCCGACGCCGGGCCCCACGCCGCCCACGCCGGGGCCTGGATATGGGCCCTCTTTCGCGAAGTCCGGGTGGCGGCGAGGCGCACCTCCGGCTGCTGCTGCTGCTGCTGCCGCCGCTGCTGCGCCGCCAGCTCCACCCTTTATGTACTCGCCGTTTAATATCACACATTTTTATTAAACACAATACGTGTATCCGTTAAGATTTGTATTTCCTTATTATATGATTATTCATTTAATATTAATAAGTAAACTTTTTTTTAAATACAATTAATTTAGATTATATTCACAACTTAACGGCACACTATATTTACACAATATTATAGTAATGGTAGCTGAAAGTTCAAAATTACTAAATATGAAAAACTTTAAGCTACCATATTATTAGAAGTTACTCTAGCTCCGAGCCCAGAATATGATCGTAGAAATAATGATATTGATATTCTCGACGTAACGTAACTCAATTTAACACTCAAAGGGGAGTTAAGTTACGTTAGAACACACACGCATTATACAAAGCTAACGACGTCGCTCTCCACTTACAGCTAAGCTTATAATAATGATAACTGTGAAAGCATGCAAATGATTCAGTGACATCTTATAACGGTAAAGCCACCACCACACACTCTAAACCTTAACTTCCATATTTGTTTGTTAAATTTTGAGTCGGGTTTTGGTTTGAAACGATCGACAGAGCGACCGCATATCGAAAAGCCAATTAATCACACCGCAAGCCAAAATTTAGTTAAAACGAAAACTGAAGAGAAAATTAATAGTGACAGCTTGAAATTTCGTTAAGCTAGTGGTATTATTTATAAAAAAAAATTTAATGAAGCCAAAACCACGGATGAGTTCAACCCTCACATTGGATCACTTGTAACACTACATAAAGTTTTGAAACTGTATGTCACGTTACAAACGACACTCACACCACATCATAATTGGGTATTACTAGAGAAAGGCTAAATAAATGTCTATGTAATTATCAATTATATTTATTCGAATATGTTATGAATATATAAAAATGATAAAAGTTTAAAGTTCAAAACTCAGTATAACTATATTGACTAAAGATGTTGGAATAGATTACGAAAGGCATAAACGGAATAAAATACTTTGGAAACTAAATTAAAAAATATATTATTTTCAATCTTGTTCAGTTTAGGCCTTTACGTGTGTAGTGTCAATTTAGTGCAATATAAAAATTAAGTAAATGTCCAGAGTCTGGGATTCTCTAATCTAAGTAATAGTCATTCATAGTGAGGAAGTGCCCAATTACGATGGTGGTGTAGTGGTCGGGGGTTTAAACAGTGTAGCCAACTTGTGGATAACGTTAGGGAAAAGGTATTGAGAATTTTGGAGCCAATATGTACAATCTTGTAAATATTTTGTTAGGCAGGGGGGGTTGGGTCTGTTGGGGGTGGGGTACAGTTGGCCACACGCGGTGCTACCGATCGCCAATGGGAAGCGGTGTTGAGTGCGTGGTACAAACGTCCGTACGTAGGGAGAGGGGCGCACGGGCGACGGCAGCGGCGCGACGAGCTGGCGCGCCAGCTGCGAGCCCATGAGGCCGGCGGGCGCACTCGCCATCTACACCAACGGACCACACATGTACACACGTACGCAGAACGGCAACGAGCAACCACACCAGGGTTTCCCAAACTATCAATTGTTGAGGCTTTCCGGACTATAAATTATATTTTCATGCCACCCTTTGGCTGGGAATTCCTGACTAACATGTACACCTCAACACATTTCCTCGGTTCTTCAATTTCCCTGGTATTTAGGTTCAAATGATTGCCGATCTTTCCACAGTTGTACAAACGTACAATAGATAGATATAGAGATACAAAGTACCTTTTATGACAATATTAAAAATATTTAAACCAACTTCACATTTAATTGTAAGACAAGTCAAACATACAAATGAAAGAATATTGTCATAGCTAACTTTCCGTTTCATTTTAACAACTTTATCTATAAAAGTTTTTCTTTCAATAACCTTAAAACAATATCTGAAATAACTACATGCTATTTAAAATAAATACTAAATCTTACATATTCCTAACAGACTTATAAAATGATTTACTATTAACATTTTTTATAAATTTCTAATTTTCTATCCAAACAATAGACAAATGAAACGTATACAACTATTTTCTATTCAAAAAATATATAAAAGGGTTAAAATACACTCTTCTAAATATGCAAATATTAACCATGTAACCTTTAAGCTAAAATATACCAATGACATCTTTCTCTAAAAAAAGTATATATAAGATACAAATGTGGTAATCAAAATGGCCAGAAAAAAAATGTAAATATTCGCAAATAATAGATCACAAAAATATTTTATAAAATTACATAGTAGTAAACTGAAATAAACAACTTCTAAACAAAAAAGTATAAAAAAAGGGATATCTTAACTACAATCATATCATATTTGTCATCATCTGTATCAACTGTCATCAACTGTATCTGATATAGACAAAATTATAAAGTACAGCATCGACCATCCAAACTAATTAGTGGACACAAGTACTCAGATAGTGCTTTTATTTTTTGAGAATCGTATAAGTAAAACTTATGTATTATTTAATAACAATTGAAAAGATCTTTAATTACTAATAGAAATTAAATACAAAATTATTCTTGTAACAAAACATACTACAAACAAGTTACGATTAAACGAAGATTTTTTTTTCAATTTATTATTTTTCTTCGAATAACTTATAAACGCTTACGTTAAGATATTTTAAATCTCGATTTTAATTTTACGTGAAGAATGATCGTCTGGATAATCGACGCCGTACTGTACTCGCACGCACATACACACGCGTGCGGCATACATACCTCATGCTGCGGCGAGTGCTGCGGGTGCGGCGGGTGCGGGTGTTGCGGGTGCGGATGGTGCGGGTGCGGCGGCGCGCGGTAGTACTCGGGGTAGGGCTGCGGGTGCGGCGGCGCGGCGGGTGCGGGTGCGGGCGCGGGCGCTGGAGCGGGCGCCGCCGCACCGCCCGCCGGCGCCGGCCCCGGCCCTCCCGCGCGGTACCCGCCGTACCCGTACCGGTACTCGCCGCTGCCGTAGCCCCTGGAAATATATATCACATATTATATTGTTGAATACAAGGTATTGGTCGAACAGCATGACGCTGATGTAGAATGGGGGAATTGCATTCACTAAGTCCTAATATTTATTAGGTTTTGTTAATTAATTAATGTTTTTATATAACTTGAATCATTTTTTTTTCTATACTTGTTTGCATCTTGAAACATTTTTTTAATTATAGATAATAATTCTATGAAAACCCTTTCACTTTGTCAAAAAAAAGTAAATACACAGAAAAATAATTAACTAATTACGCACCTGTCACCTTCTGGTCCGTAAGGTGGGTAAACAGGCCTATTTGAAGGATAAGGAGATCCATATTCATACCCGTAACCTTGCTGGTAACCTGTAAATCAAAAATTATTATTATTAAATTATTTATATAATAAGACAAAAGTATAATATAAATAACTAGCATATAACATTAAATATATAGTTACGAGCAAGCAAAATAAAACAATGTTATAAGTGCATATTATTTACATTAAATAAAAAAACGCTTAAGCAAAAAACAAAGGATGTGTATGAAAAAGCTTGCTTGATTCTTTTTTTTACTATATTTATTTAAAAAAAAATAGTTACGGATTCTCAAAAGCTAAATAAGCTGATAATTAATAATTTGTACAATAGAAACCAAAAAAACAACTAGACTGAAACTAAAGTGCACGAGATTAACTCAACCTATTATTTTAAAAATCCTTATAACACATGATATCAATAATAATATAAGATAAGAAAATGTACTTTTTTTGGAACATTTGTATACTTTAATAGAAAACTCGTTAAGAAAATCTCGCACTAGAAATTGCCGTGGTTAGTTAAATGTTAAGGGTGTTAATTTATGTTTTATTATATTACAATGATTTTTGATATAAATAGTGAAATAAAATTATTCTTACTTTAATAAAATAAAACTTTGAAAACTTCACACAGTGATCATTCGTAGAACCAATTTTATTTCATTTAATATGAAATAGCATATAACATATCAAGCATGATTTCCTCCAGAGCAGTGCCGTCATAGGATACATCAGGGCCCTGAGGCTTCTAGGACACGTTTAAATTTGGAGCCTAGGTACTTAGTTATGAGTTAACAACTTATTAAAATTTATAGCGGACCCCGTGCTATAAAGTATGGAGTTCCTTAACTGTAATCGAAACTAACAGATAGTAAATATAAAAAAAACTATCCGTAGCCATAGCTGAATTCGTCATATATCCATACCTATATTATAAATTCGAAAGTAACTCTGTCTGTCTGTCTTTTACGCAATCAGGGCCAAACCGCTAATTTAATTGTGATAAAATACTCATATAGAGATACTTGAGGGTACCGGGATGAACATAGGATACTTTTTTTTCTTATATTTGTAATATTATCGATATATATTAACATATTAAAATATTTTTTAATTTGACATGCAATTTATTCCGCCATGTTAATAACCAACGTTGTTGCTAAGCAACGATTTGCAAAGATTGTTGTTTTAAGAAAACGTCACCCAAAATGAGTTTGCTTAACGCGTACATGGCGCGCGCCGACTCATCCCTATTAGACACAAAAACAATGTCCTACAAAAATATTGTCTCTTAAATATTGATTTAAAAAGTCCGCGTTGATATATACTATAGATATAGATTTGTATACATTAACAAAAATTAGATGATTTCTATAGTTTGATATTCATCCTTATGAAAATAAATATGATAGTCACTTTTAGCATTTCATCTAGATGGAAATTATACGTAAGATGGTTTACTGTATAACAATTTAATAAGAAGATGTCAGTGATTCGGAATGACCTAGCCTACGAGTGGTAGGTATAGTATGACCGACGCCAACGGGCAGATGACTTTGATGGTTTTGTAAATTTTTATATATTTTCGAATTACTGTAATTTTTATGTAATTATTTGCTGCTTACAAATTTATCTCAGTTCGGCTATCTATACCGATGTTATACACCTAAAATATCGTAATTTTAATCATTTGGGATTTTATTTCATATTGGTCGCAAAAATTATTAATTATTTAATATAGAAAAATTTAGGCAAACTTTGGGTAGTTTTTCTTATATTAAGAATTTTTTAAGTTACTTTTACTTCTTTTGTTTGTTCATTTCGGTTACTCAGATATTTTTTCTAATAATAGATCTCCACTTATTATTCTTTTTTAACTTATTTTAATTATTTAGGCTTATATTTTCTTACAAATTCTATTGAAAACCGAAAATAATTTAATAAATATAGTTAATAAATAATCGTATAGTACTAGCGGGCGTAGCCGCGAACGGGCCCACTAGTAATTTTTATAATTTAGGATATGGGCTGAGTCTAAATAACAAGTTTTTTTAATATTTTTGGCTGAGCCAACACACTTGAGCATAGTACAAAGCAGCAATGATATGCAGATTTTTTCTTACTAAGGATTAACGACCAATATCATAACAGAGTCATTGTAAAAAAAGTCTTAAATATCTAATATTTCGGACTAATCTAACGGATATTCCGAATTGATTTTTTATCTGTGACCAAAATCGATCCCTTTTTTATCCATGTATCCGGAAATATTATATCCGTAACATCCCTAATAGTACTTTCATCCCCTTTAAGCTTGGGGGCCCTATTTACAGGCCCACTGGTCAAATAAAACATGTAAAAGACGGTACTGCCCCAGAGCATGTCTATGGGTGAATGGGGGGGTGAGTGAGTCACAAACCTGGGGGTCGCCTGGGCCCCGGCGGCTCGTCGAAGGGATTGGAGGCGGCCATGTCGCCGCCCGGCCCGCCGCCTACAACCACACGAGGTTATACCACCCGTTACGTGCAATGTGAGGAATCTACTGACTTTATTACTTAAAATATTTTGTTTTTTTTTGTGTATTTTTGGATGGTTGTCCAAAAAGTTTGTACTGATTTTGAGGATAATTTAAAGATCAAAATTTTAAGGTTGGTTTAAATGAAAATGAACCCATTTTGTTATATATATTCTTATAAAAAAAATTTATATGTACTAATTTTATAGTCTATACTTCTTATTTATAAAACTAACTTTTGAGCAACAAGTTCTGATAAACACAGGACTTAATAGAACATCAGCAATCATCCCTTGTTTTTTATTATTTATTTGATGGAAGATATATTCTTATTATGGGGATAGAGTTGTAAAGTACTATTACTAATACTGTTGTAGTCGACCATCTTATATGTTATTCAATTAAAATAAATAATGGCACTTTGTAAAAAAAAAAAAAATGTCTACAAACATTACTCGTAACCTATAAAAATCAGCAAAACCTTTTCAAGCAACTCTTTTAAACAAACATTTGTCAGTAGAATCCTTAGAAATATGTATATTAATTGTTATATTAAAAGTCACCACCAAATCAAAAAAAATGTATGAAAATAAATCATCATCAACAGCCATCTTTTGTCCACTGTTGGACATAGGCCTTCCCCAATTCTCGACACCACAAAATAAATACTAATACATAAATTGCACCTTTTGTTTATAAAATTATCAATTGATTTGTATGGCGACAGTTAAATGTATTATATAACTATAGTGCTATATTAAGGGGTTAGTGACAAGCGGACTAAGGCCATATGATTTATTAGCTCTTTTATTATCAGAACAAAATATACTCAACTCATATTATTAAAATCGATATTTGAATAAATAATCGATATTAAAATATATTTTGTACTGAATAATAAATGGAATCGAATGATAAATGTTAGTTAAGACCGCATAAATAAAAAGAAGCACCGACCGATAGACGTTATTCTTAAACCACACGAAAGCGGTCGCTAACACTAGATCTATATAGCATTTGAATATACAGCATTTTACTTAAAATTCCGTGCACTCGGTTATCTAGACGCTAGTATGGGGTTTTACTAAAACTATGGTATATGTACATATTAGATATTTTTGTGTTTTCTATTGTTATTTTAGTTTATTTGTTACGATAGCAAGCACCATAGCAGATAGTATACACAAGTCATAACTTAATTCATAGAATTTATTATTATGTAAGAAATGAAGAAAAGAATCAAATTATAAAAGTATTTATAAATGATATGTTGCCTTTTAGTATTAAAGTAAATGAACCTTCACCCAGGAAAACATACAAAAAACTAAATTAATATTGTTACCCACTTCCGCCAAATTATCTAAACTTATATAAAGTATTTTATTGTCATGTAATGAATAGCATAACAGTGTAAATCAATATTATATTAGTGTATACTTTTTAAAATAACAATGTAAAATAAAAGGGGTGGGTGTCTGTAGTGTCGTAATTTAAATAATAAAAAAAAACAGTATATAATACCTTGCGGTTGCGCAGGCTGGGGCGGGTAGGGCGCGTAGTGCGCGGGATAGCCGTCCATGGGCGCGGCCTGCCCAGCACCGCTGCCGCCGAACTGCTCCTGAGAATTCGATGACCCTGGAAATACAAAACAAAAAGTTATTTACAAATATTTAATAATAATAATATGAGAAGAAAATCTAAAACTATAGGATTGGGATATCTAATCATCATTTTAGCATTAAAATCAGTTTTTTTTAAATTCTGAACAAAATACATTTTGTAAATAGGCGAAAGAGCGGCCGATGATGTATGAAGTCATAAGATCTTGTAAACAAAGTATCAACTGGTCAACGTAACCTTTACACATAGATCATTTATATATATATCTGTGTTTTTTCTAAAAGTAAGTATAATTATCCCCTTGAGACATAGCACGAAATGTTATAAATAAAAATACAAAAAAGGCAACTAAAGGAATGTTTTTTTCCTTATATAAATGAAAATCAACAAGGAAGTTCCAAAGCTTTTAGTAAGAGCAACAAGTAGAATGCGCAATAATTTTAATATACCATTTGAAAGAAGTTATCTACATGTGTACATAAACACTTTAAGCCAACAGAGTAGGTATAATTTATGAATGCAATATATTTTAAAAATAATATGCATACTTAAAATTGATTGAAACTGAAACTTTTGTTATATTTACATGTTTATTTGCAATAAATACTATATTATTATTATCTCCGTGACTTTCAGTTGTTTGTTGTTATTGTTATTTTGCAGAAACTTCTAAATATATTTTAAGTTAGCCATATTACACCTAAAGAACGTATGTGTATTTATATAAATACACACTCACGTCATTCTTCTAAAAACACTGATTAATATTCTAACACTTAAAAAAGCATAAATCTTCGATGAATTCATGTACACTAGTGTTGTACATATTATGTACACTATTTCCCATTCTCGTAGTAACTTAAGGAAATTCTGTTTTATTTTTCTCCTTTCTTTCTCCAAGGCACATATATAGCAAATTTCATTTTTTTTTTCATTTATTTATGTACCACACAAGAAAGAAAGTACTGAAAACATAACAACAGCAAGAATGTGTATAATGGATTACTTATCTCTAATAGAAATCTTTACCAGAAAGCGAAGCGAAACGAAATTTCGCCTTTTCGCCGTCACTTAGTAAAGAAAAGTATTATACACAAAAATACGATTGATAGCTTGGCAGTAGTGTCTATAAATGAGACGATTCCCACCTGGGGAAACGAATTATTCTATGATATCTATACAGAGGGCAGCATTGAGCTCCACCAGGAGCTCCATCACTCAAACTTAAAAAAAGAAATAGACGAAGACAAACTATAATAAAATAATGACAATATTCACCTGCACTCGCCGTATTATTGGACTTGCCGCTTTTCTTCTTAGTGGAGGCTTCAACTTGGTTTATGATAGGTTGGGGATCGATTCCGCCGCGGTCAAAGTGGCACTCGTACGCGAGCAAGTTCTTCGTGTAGTGTTTCCTTAGAGTGTAAGCGGCCGACGAGGACGCGCCGATACCTAGGAGACCCGCTATGTCCTTCCACGTTTTGTTTTTCGTCACCTTTAAAAATAAATCGAATTATTTTAAAAATACAACAGATTTAACATTTTAAGTGTTATTCAACATTTAAATAGAAATGTAACGAGGCTCAAACCTCCGTCGCTTGGAAATTGTCTTAGCCTTCTGACCACCATTAAAATAGGTGCAAAACGAAAGATGATACATTCACAATTATCAATCAAGTCAAAGAAATAATGACATTATTGTAGAACATTGAGATAGTTCTGAGAGCCAATGCGATAGTGGTAATTATTGGGGAAATTATTATAATTATTAATTTTCAAATTCTTGGCTTATAATAAGACAATGTGCGAAATTTGGTTCCGCCCTACAACACGTAATAACTAACAAATATGTACACCATACATACGCAGACTTTAAAGTAAAAATTCAAAAACGTAGTGCCTTAACACTATTTTCTGTCTTACTACGGTTTTAAAAAAGTATGTTACTCCATCACCTCATATCTCATATTCTGTGGAGAATCAGCGAACATTTCAACAGTCACATAAACTAAACTTTCAATCATTCACAATCACTCGATATAAAACCACTGAGCAACCATAAACACGATTCAAGTAAACACGTATCGTCACGCGTGAATATAAACTAACATACTTGTTGAAAATATCGATATCGATTTAGAAGCGAAAATTGCTTATAATTTGAAAAAGTAATATTTTTAATTTTAAATATTCGAGCGAAGCACGCGCGTCTCGTAGAACGTTCGCCATCGTACTGTACTTCCAAGTCAGCATTCCTCGCTCTCTATGAACGGCGCAATGATAAAAATTTATTAAGTATCGTTAAAGCGGCGGTTTTATAGCGGCTATTCACATAGCGGCGGATTCACATGGCGGTGCATGCACCTACATAAATCGTTGCGAGGGCACTGTGGCGTTTAATGCCGTTCTCTCGTTGTTAATAATTCAATTTATTTTTTATTTAAATAGACTATTAGAGCTAACACCGGTTCGGAAGGCAGTTCTGCTGTATGGTACAACAGACACTATACGGTACAATAGGCACGTGGCAGGCGTACCTCTACAAAGCCGCCGCGGTCCCGCACCAGCAGGTAGAGGCGGTAGAGGTCGAGGGGCTGCTTGGAGATGGTGGGGCAGGCGGCGATTGGCGTGCGGCGCTCCTCCATGAAGGCCAGCAGGCGCTCCACCCAACCGCGGCGCTCCGGCGCGTCGTCCATCTCGTACAGCTTGCCCAGCGAGTCCGACTTCTGGCGCAACAACGGACATCATACACACCACTACCGATTACTGACGTTGGAACAGAGCTTATCCATAAATTGTGTAACAGTTCAGTTTATGTAATTCCTTTTAGGACTCCGTACCTTTTAAGGAAACAAGGAACCCTTATAAGATCACTTTGTCGTCCGTCAGTCTGTCTGTCAAGAGCTATTATCTCAGGAACGCTTGGAGATATAGTGTTGAAATTCAAACCCTATACCTAAATCTACGGATCCATGATTTCCTGACAAAAACGTATTTCTAACAATATAAACGCTTGTCCGGTTTTTTTTTTTTAAATACTATTGAATAATACCCTCCTACACTAAACGGAGGGGTATCGACGGTCTCACAAATGTAAATTGCTGTGACAAAACAGGAGAAAGATAAAATTCGTGTGACATAATTTATGGATAGCCTTATAACAAATACTTATTTACTATAATAAGATCTTAGATTTTCGCGATTTTTAGACATTTCGAATAAAGCTGTGACCAGATTAATCATGTATATTTTAGTAATATACATTATTGGAAACCAACATGGAAAATTAAACTTACTGCAAAGCATTCGAAAGTGTGGAATTTCCAAAATGTATAATACAAAATTATATGCGATGATTCGGATTAAAGAATCCATTTTAAACTTATTTTTCCTATAAAAACATGTTATACTGGTCAGTTATATGTTACTTTAATAATAAATAACCTAAATATCCACATACAGTTAGTCTTATAATTATATTAATATTGTGAAATTTTAAAATGAGAATAAAAAATACTCAAGACATATTTAATACAATATTTTCTATTATAAAATGTATAGTAAATACCTCTTTAGAGTGACGTAATTTTAGATATCGTTGCTGTCTTTTTAAATGATTGAGTATAGCTTGTAGTTTACATCTTGCAACTTATATTACTGACATGTCGATACTGATTCCTTCATTAGTTCAATATAATTTAATTTTCAATTTGAATCACTTCAATTATTTTTTAAAATTGATTAACAAGTTACATTTAATTAAAACACTACGTAATAAACATTATTATCATCTTTAGGCATAATATACTCAATCGTCGTTTTAGCATTTTTAAATAGCACTAATACAAGCACATTTATATATATAATTTAAAAAAACAATAGAAAATGCGAAAATAAAGTTATCTAAAAGGGACAGAGCATGCTCTACAAATGTAAAGTATTATTTACCTGAATATATAAAATCTAATTGAAAGATTTTACGCATTACAAAAAAAAACCTTTGGACAGTTTTTAATATAAGACCAACACCAAAAG
This sequence comes from Heliconius nattereri, assembly GCA_013403645.1. Taxonomy (NCBI): domain Eukaryota; kingdom Metazoa; phylum Arthropoda; class Insecta; order Lepidoptera; family Nymphalidae; genus Heliconius; species Heliconius nattereri. Next base: position 2,755,190 of record JAAIXI010000228.1, read on the forward strand.
GAAAATAGCTGGAAGCACAACAGATTGTAGTTTTTTAAAGCTCAAGCAGCACATTTTGATTAATTTTGCATAACATGCCAAATGATATCTAGTTTGTGGCTACTGGGCGTTAAGTTATCGCATGGTATAGAAGTGTACTCCAAGGTTTCTCAAAGACGAACGGACATTACTTAAGAAATAGAGACGTAAAGTTTTTAAAAAAAAAATTTCGAAAACTTTATCACTAGCAACACAATTGTACGAGCTTAAGATAACATTAGAATAAAAACATTATAAAACAAGCAATTATTCATTTGACATTAACAAAACAAAAAAAAAATACAATTTAAGTACTAGAATAAATGAATATTTGAGAACCCCTGGCAATTGCAGATTATTATTTTAATTATTATAATAGATATAGAGAGCCACCATGCAAACGCGTATATATAAAATAATATAACATTTCGAGCACTACACATGCTTAGTGAGCTTTAACTGGATATAAACCTTTGATCTGTAGGACTCCGGCGCTATGTGACTGTTAAACACCTGAAATACACGACATAATGCAATCTCCTACCACAACATGTTAACTGGGGGGCAGGGCAGGGTGAAATTAATGTAGTCAAAAAATTGTGTAGTGATTTGTGAAATTGCTAAGAAATATTAATAAAGTGTATCGATTGCTTATATACTGAGTAAAAATACAAAAAAAATATATACCAAGGAGTGCTGTGCACATAAACAAGGGGGGAAGGAACTTTGGGGGTACTAACAACATTATTGTTATATAGTTTTAAATACAAATGTACATTTCATTACCAAATAGATATATACATTATTAAAAATGTCATGTAATAAAAATTTCATGAAGTGTCATTCTTATTATCATTTAATTTAGTAATTTTAACATATTAATCTTAGTGATATACCACCGGTTAAATAGAAAAGTGACAAGAAGAACAAATTTTACAGATTTAAATTTGCAGATTGCAATTACAGATTTAAATATGTTATTGTGTATTGTATATTCATTTTTTTTCTTTTATTCATTTTCTTTTTTTTCCTGTTCCTTGACAGCATGAACTAAAATAACGTATCCAATAATGTTAGCGCCATCAAGACAAATCTAACGGCGTATCATTTATCAAAATCGGTTCATTGATTTAAATATTAGAAGGCAACAAAGAACATACATACATATATACATACGTTCGGGAGTCGGATAAAAAATTACGGTAAACCTACAAAATTGCGAAACGTCGTCTATTATCTTGGGCGCTTTATTCTCTTACTATTTTTTAAAACAATACGTCACTTTTCTATTGAACCGTCTCGTTGTAACTATATGTGAAGTGGTGGTGGTGGTGTTGTTGGTGGTGGTGTAGTGTTGATGCAGCAGTGTACTCACGGGGCTGGAGGGCGGGCGCGGCCAGGGCGAGGGCGCGGCGTCGTAGTCGTCGTGCGCGGACGAGTGCGAGGCCCCGCCGGGCGACGGGGACGGCGCCGCGCTGCCCGCCCCGTACTCCTTGCGACTCTTGGGCGTGCCGGGGCCCGTGCTGCATTGCTCCTCGCCCGACGCTGGAAGTGCAGAATACCATATTTAACATCAATGTTACGAGCACACTTCAACAACAGCAAGCCATAAGGGGCCGTAGCCCACACGTACCGGCGGAGGCGTTGCTGAGCGTGCTCTGCTGGCTGCCCTCGTCGAGAGGCGCGCCGTCGGGCCCGGTGGTGACGAGCGCGGTGGCGGGCGCGGCGGGCCCGTTGTCGTGCTCGCCGGGCGCCGTGGGCGGCGGCATCGAGTCGCCGGGCGGGCCCATGTGGCGGCCGGCTTGCTGTAATGTTCACAGTTATACGTTAAGCTTATCTGTTGTCTATGCAACAAATCTTGTCAAATGAAGAAGGCTCAAATGGGTCAAACTCACCTACCACAACTATCTATTCACCTGCACACACTGGACAGTGTAGTGCAATGTGGCCAAACCGACAAAATTCCAATCATTGACACGAAGAGTAAATATAGTAAGTGAAATATTTACTTAATATGTATTTCCTTTTTATATTTTTGACTTCAATACTAAAATAATATTTACTTTTAATTTATAAATAGAGAAAAATGTATATAGTCGTATGGTATCTACATATCACATTTTTCCAAGTTCATAGTTCTTCTGCAAGTTGGAGATTTCATTCTCTCTCTCTAATAGCTCACTCATAAACCACAACAAATTAGTGTTGCCCAAATGCAAGAACAAGACGAGACTTAGCCAGTCTTNCTCTATTTGGATGAAAATTTTAATGTATACTTAAATATCAAATAATAAAATAAAACAAACAAGCATTTTTAAAATACCTTGAGCGGTGGATAATGTTGAGACGGATGAGGCGGCGGCGTGGGTCGGTACCCGCCGTAGGGGTAGGGATGGTGGTTGCGCGGCGGGTAGGGATAGGGCTGCGGCGGGTAGGGCGCCGGCTTGTACGACCCGTGGTGATAGGGCTGCTGCAGCATGGCGCCGGGCGGCGGCGCTGCGGACGGCGGAGGCCCGCTCCCCGCCCCCGCCCGCGCCGTCGGCCCGCTGCCGTCCGACAGGGACGACGACGGTCGCGGTGGCATCGGTACGTTCTGCGTACCTACAAAAACAACAACAAAATTATTATTATTATCTTCTTAATATCTCAATAATTATAATGGGTTATAGAGCAGGAAAACTGAGTGATTATAATTTTCTTATCATATCTAATTAATATAAAAATCAGCTTCACGCTGTATCCCGCACACAGCAGGGTAGACAGTGTGAATCTAGTGTTAAGACACTTCGTTACCCACTTTCTGCTGAATCGGAGGCACGGCGTGTTGAATCGCAAAACTCAACGCCGCGCTTTGCCTCGGAACCAGAGTGAAGAAATGGAAATATAAATTTAGATAAATGTTTCACTTCCTCGAGTGGGGGATCGAACCCTCAACCGTCGCGTTACAGTCACACCCTTGCGCCGCTGGACCACGACGGCCCCAGTAATATAAACACACTTTAATCTTCAGCTCGGTTTGGAACAGCCTTAATCCATTCGGATTCGGCGAAAAACCATTAGCAAATTAGTTACCATTTCCAAAACATAGCAATAATGATAAGAAAGATACAGCGTTACGATAATCGTTTCACATTAAACACAATGGACGTTTAAGATAACAACAAACAATCGCCAGATACTTTTATAGGATCGTAAAACACACTTCCGAACGAGGTGCGAGTAAGTATTTAAAGATACCGATACATACAAGCACAAACAACGCATCGTTAGAAACTGTTGAATTAGATCTAGTATTCGAGAGTGCAAGCGGGCGGACGTTCACAATTTGAATAACACGGCTAACGAGAAGGCATCAATCCAGGACGGAGAGAGGCGCCAAATCACTTTCGTTTTCCGCCGGCACACCGATGGCTGGTCTGCGAATTCTCAATGCACTTTACAGCGTCCGTATATGTGCATACGACACACGCAACACACTGACCGAGGCCGAGATAGCGATACGAGCGGCGGTGATTTGCAACGACGAAAGTGGTAATGCAACTTTTATGTGGGTCGATTTGAACTTATACAGTTACGTTGGACGTTATGTATGACATAACTCTAGTTACTCCCTACTCACCTGTACTAGAACTAGGTGAGCGATCGACTCGCTTTAGTATCGGTGCGGCGTTCTGTTATCGTATGTATGCGGGGGACGAAGGGACGATATTTTAATCTCAATTAATTTCGTAATCGCAATTATCACAACATTATATAAAGACGACTGGCAGACGGCGAGGCGCCAGTGAATCATATTGAATGAGACATATACGCCCACCTATTATATCTACATATATATATTTGTTTACGGCGACCATTAACGGCCGTACCGTAACAGGGTCGCTTGTCCCGAGGCACCGTCTCATAAAATGAATGCACTATCGGCGTCATTCAAATATAAATTATGCATACGTGCACCAGTGACATGAGCTTAGTAGTACATCAAAATTTTCTTATAATTGAATAGAGCAACGGTTGCGTTTATTGCATTCCAATCTCAATACAACTAATTGCCTCATGAACGACATGTTCATTCGATGATTCAAAGTGTTTGTATAAGACTAAAAAAAAATTATAATACCTACTATAAGTTTTCTAAAAACTAAATTCATCTGAAATTGTGTACATATTTAAAACACACAATTGACAGCTCCTTTGACTGGCAGTTACTTGGGCTAGAACAAGCCCAAGTTCACGAGTGGATTGGTATATTAGTCTACCTGTAACTAAGTCAGACAAGGTTTCGAGCATTGTTGTAATCCCTAAGGATTACAAGGATCAGCCAATGCTGGCCTGACTCACATGTACCTTCTACATAGATAAAATAATATCCCCTAAATATATTAATATTCAAAAATTATTGTCTCATTTAATAGATATTAAAAGTTATCACAAAAACATTACACCGCATAATTATATGCACTACAATACATGACTATCAAAAATAATGACATAAAACGATCACTTGTTACGATCTTTTGTGCAAATACATAAATTCAAACTGGTAGTATGAATTTTACCCTTACAAGTATAAAATAATAAACGGAAATAAAAAAATACTTAAAGACATTTCTACATACATCTGACATATCAACTATACACAAAAAAGAAGAAAATCTATAATTAAGTTACTGAAATTACATTTAAATTATTCATCCAATACAACATGTTAGGTATTTTAAAGTTGAATCGTGTTCTCGACATGGGAACGGCACTCGGCGCGCACAAGAACAACCAGCTCTGTCAAGGGCAGCAGCAGTCCACGTCGAGGTCTTTACTTTCCCACCTCCGCGGTGCACGACCGCCATTCGGATGCAGCGTGATCGTGATCATTTAAATAACAATATTGTGATATTTAAATCTATTAAGTTTTTTTTTTTTTAGATAAACGATGTAACGTGTTATTAAACAGTTGACGTTAAAATTCCTATAATCTTAAGACTACCACCACTACTAACCAATCCTGTCATTTTGTTAAAAAGTAACTTAACGGTACACCACAAGTCGAATACCCTTCACTTCGCAAATCATAGCATACCTAGTAGAATGTATGGTTTTTTAATGTTTATAAAACAAGGAAACCATAGCGAAGCTATTAATTCTACATCCACAAGATTATACAATTTAAATTTTTAAATTTCTATATAGAAGAGTTCTTCTAAAGAGCAGCTCGAGTGAGATTACAGCTATCAGCATACGAGGTAGGCACAATGCGTCATTAAACACTTGCCTCTCGGAATACCCACGCAAATATGAATCACAAACACGACTAGAACGAACCATCACGGCAACAGGTGATACGATTGTAATTATCTGAATTTCGTGCCTTAGTCACGCCGAGAAAACTAAAAAGAGGCCATAGTAAACTGTAATACACAGATTGATAAGGGTGAATTTACATTGGAGGTATCGATCGTGACTAAATAATTAGAGTTGGTCATGTCCAGTACAGCGGTGTACAGACAGACGTGTGTTTATATATATGTATGCAGTGAGTATAGTATGCATCGATGTCATATGCGGAGAATGCGGTGTTGCGGGCTGGTAACGTGCGGCGAGCCGCGCACCGCCGACTCTGCCGACGGTAGACCGACATTCCGTGAAAATGTATTCACGTACCATTACGTTCTAGAATTTATGAACAATAAAGAAGGAGCACACACTGTGTTTTGTGCTCTTTTTTTCGAATATCAAGTGGTACTCCAAAATAGAGTGAGAATCAAGATGTAAAAACTCTATTTTTTAAGCTTTCATACAATATTGGTAAATTTTTTTTGTAAAAGACATTTAGAATAATATCAACGCAATCACTATTACCTGTTATAAGCCGTTTTATATGGTTATATACAACCATATAAAACGGCGAATACAGTAAGTAGGGTAATCAAAAATTTATATACTACTTATATTCACATTATACAGCCACTATTTCCTCTACATTTAAATAATATTCTACGTTATAAATTAATAATAATAATAAATATTAATTAATGGATGCAAAAAGGATATAATTAAGTAAAAGTCAGTTGTATATCAAATCAACTCATGATTCATAGACTTAATTGAACACCGTACATACATATGAATGGCCGACGCATATTTTATTGATGGAATTAGCAACGGTGCCAATAGTCAATGTTAACGTTGGAAGTGAAGTTGGAAGCACAAATATCTGCAAACTGGTTCACTAAGTTATGCATCACATTGGCCTATTAAACTAATTGCGTAAATATTGCAAGTATGACCACATTTATATTTATTTAAAGTTCATTGAATCATTTAAGCACTTTAAAAACTTTTTGTATTAATTTCGGAAGTGTCTTAGTGAGAACGTAATGTCTTAACACTATGTTCCATCTACCTACAATGCTATGTCCGGAATCAAGAGTGTATCGTAACAATTACCTAATAGATTAAAATGACAGCATAAAAAAATAAAACGCTTTTAGAACTACCTTAGTGAGGATAGAAATAGATGGAGAAATCCCGCAATCTCGGTTTTAATTGGAAAAGACAGCTCATAACCACGACCATTCCGACAGGAGCGTTCGACTAAGAAGAAGAAGAAGAACTGAAGCGCTTAATACTAATAAAACGTAACTGCCACAAAGTTACAACCTCAAATAAACCAATAAACCTTACCCAGTCAAAAGGTTCTAATCCGTGCACAATAACATACAATTGTATGAACAAATACTTGACATTTATTCATACAATGTAGGTAGGTGAACTGGCCGGTATACAGCGAGCTAACAAGAACGGCCTAGTTGAGACAACTGGCGTCGCGGAGACCAGCACATGCTGGTGGCCCATTTAAATGGATCACCGACCACCGCCACCGTCCGTACCGTAATGTTTGTATGTAATATACACGTACATATAGTTTTCAGCACCACAAGTTAGAAACGCAAATGCGAACTTGGAATTATTAAAAGAAATGGCACAGTTAAAGTAATAAGCGTCGACATGGTAAACAATACAAGCAACATAAGATAATATCATAATGAAAATTACAATATTCAGGTTCAATGTCGACGCAGGGACACAAGCTGTGACTGTAAATGTGACAGGTCGTGGGTTCGATTCCCACTTGAGAAAATAAAAAATTAAATATTTTCATTTGATCGTTCTAGTGTCTAGGGCCTAGACTCTAGGCAAAGCGCGGCGTTGAGTTCCGCCATTTAATCAGCACGCAATGCTTTCGGCGAATTTGGGAAGCGGAGTGTTTTAACACTACGGGATGGACAAAAATAAATGTAAAATGTCCATTAAACACAGAAACATACACGTAAAAATATTTTTTTATTATTTTAGTTCTCTTTATCCATACAAAAGTGTGTGCGCGAATGTGGCTGGAATAAAAGAACACCTTGCCATTACCTCAGTAGGGCGAAACGGGGTGAAAGCTAGAACCCTCGTGTAACCTTGACATACATAATTATAAAAATGTAAGGACTTATGATAAAAAATAGCTGCTATTGAATGTAGCCTTAATTGCTTAAATAAATACAAGTCATGTTTGAAAGACAATAGAAATTGTTTTTTCTAATAAACGTATTTGTCTACAGTTGTTTTTTTTTTTACTTTTCAATTTCAATGATTCTCCATTAGTATGTATTTTCAGTAACGCATTTCTACTTCCCGCTATATCCTTTACTCTGCCATTTTCCGCTGAATTCTGGAGGCATTGAGTATTGAGTGGCGAAACTAAACGCCGGGTTTAGCATCTAAATACACCAAAACAATGAAATCATAATATTAATTAACAAATATGAATAATTTTTGAGCATTTTCTTTAACGCAAATAAGATAAGAAACAATATAATTCGACACAATTAAAAATCGACAGCTCAGATGAATCACACCATGAATAACAATAACCAACATCAAATCTCAACAAAACAAAGAAGAAAAAAGCAAAACATGGCGGCGCACGGGATCGTTTACGTGAAAACAATCAAAACAAACACTACAGCATGGATCGGGGGCAAAAAATGTTTTATTTCGTGTGTTTTTTTTTCTCTCGTCATCTCATTTAAAGGAGGTCGTCGGCCTTGGCAAGGACGCGAGCCACGTGGCGGATAGGCAGGTGCAGTGCCTGTACTACGTACAATCCCGGCTTCCCGGTCTCGAAAAGGGACCAACCAATTGTTCGCTATTATTATTAGGCATCGCCTTTATTTATATTCGGTCTCCACCGTGCCTGTCTGCTGAACGGTATACGAGATATTTACAGAAATGCACAAATATTTTACTGCTTAACTAAGTTTAAGAAGCGAGTTCATGTTGATACACTGCTCCACTTTTGACTCTACTTCTAGTCAAAAGTTACGACGGTACGCTAGCTAGCTAATTATTTAAATTACATGAGCCTTTATGAAAGCAAATTGTTAATATAATAAAATTATATATGATACAGATACTTCTTCAGACTGTATCACGTATGTAGCAAGGTGAGCAGAGGGCGCCTAGTGTTAAGTCACTCCGCTCCCCACTTTCCGGTATTGCGTGTTGCTACAATTCTTTAGGCGCAGATCGCCGCCACACCAGAGTGAAGAAATAGAAATATTAAATGTTTCATCATCAAATAAACATATTAAATATTTCATTTAACGCGTTAACACGCGCTAACACGCTTGTGTTATATTATGGCAAATGAATCACGTTCATGAACATGCCTCATTTCACAAACTTAAAACTAGTACGGACTAACTGATAACTTACTTAAGCATCCTAACAAAATCATATAAAAATACTGTCTAAAACTCTCTCTCTCTCTCATTGTTTCATAATATCAAAAACAAAAGTCCAAAAATTCACTGTATAACAAATAAATAACAAAAGTACGTCCTCGTGAACTTTACTTCCCAAAATTGACTTCGCAATGTTCCAGTGAGAGGTTATAAATTCAATTTCACGTGTCGAAACCTCACAAGCAATACTTAATAACGACTTGACCTTTGCCTCTATAAACCCTTACAGCACCACACAACGACTTTAATGTGAGGACAATCTACTAATATACACATTAAGTACAATTTCATTATCTAGTGGTTGAGTTTTCATAGTAAATAAAAAAATAGGTTTCTCTAAATTTTGGTATTATATAAAAGGTAAAACTAATTTTGTAAGTTAGTTATCTTATACATGTCTTTTAGATAGATTCTTGTATAACAATGACTGAAAAAAATCCTCTCTAAATTTCTCTACACATAAAATACCTTAGATTTCGACGTTTAATTCTGCCATCCAGCCTGCAATATCTATATGTAAGTAAAGGAAAATGGAAATCGATGTTTGAAAATTAGTAACGTTTTGCCTAGATTAAATAATACAGTCCAAACTATCTATGAACAAATAATATTTTATTATTTATTTTCAATTTGACTCTTTCTTTTCACTGGACACTGTTATTTTCTCCTTCGCATGTAAGAATAATAAAACTATTTTAGATTTGTCACTGTGACATAGAGCAAGCACAAAAGACTTCAATAACATTCAAAACTTTACATAATTTCTTGTATCCAAAAATGGCATACCATGAAAAAATAGTTCCCAATCCCTTTGCAAAGAAGGAAAAGGAAAAGAGTTTTCGAAGGTGCGTCTTTCTTTTATACTTCTTGAACATTGAGAGCTATCATATTACAGGACCATATAAATGATTCATAATTATTTGGATAGAAATAACTTTAAATAAGCAAGAATTGAAGAATCCAAATGATCAACTAATTAAATAAATTTAAATATTAAATGAGGTAATATGAAATTAAATATAAATGTATAAATTTTATTATAAGTAATACATATTCAATAAGTTTTATCTTAATCGTTAAGTTTTACTCTCGCGCCAATTTACAAAAAACGGAAACTAAGAAACTTTAAATTAATATCAATATAAAGCATGTTAAACGGACACACACACATTAAGTACATAAAGGAGTTAAGCACTAAGCAATTATGAATTGTCCAAAAACAGTTATAACTTATCTATTAGAAACGGAATGTTCGCTTACAAAAAAGAACCTAAAATATACACCAAAGTAATCAATCACGAGATAATAACTACTTTACATATTGGTACACACCTACGTAGGTATACCTAAAAACAAATAGTAGAGTTTGGCAAAGTCCAGCGCTGTCTTATCTTTGTTGATGACATTCCAGCCCGACTGCCGACACGCGGAGCGGACCGACTGCGAAATGCTTTTAGCGCAACACAACACACCAATCCCACTATATCGTAAATTCTAACTTAGACTGTAGAAATAAGGTGCAAAATTAACTTCCAACACTTAGACGATAATTTAAAGCAAAAGAAACCTTATATATGTAAAGCTAAAGTCCATTTCGTAAGTCACGTAGCACGCGGGCACCGAACAATACGCAATTCACCTTCGAGCGCGTCGGGTTTCGGTATTGCGGCTTCATTGTGTTAAAATAACGATGAAGTTGGATTGGAAACAGGCACAATGCGACCGATAAACTTTATTTTTATAATATGAACGGTGATAGCGATCGGCTTAGCACATATTCCACATGAAAGGAAAGAAAAAAATATTCGAAATTAAATATGCAAAAGTTTTCCTCGTTCAAATCTAAGAATAAAGACAATTTAATTATTTCTTTTTTAAATTATGGCATAATTTTATTACCCGCCACACTTCCAAACACCTATTTACCATTTACAAGCACAACTCTTTCCCCGATCGTTTCATATAATTCTCCAATAAGACTTCACATGCACAGTCGAGAGTCGAGAGTCCGGCGAGCCGAACGGTTGACGTCATGTCGTCATGTTCAACATCCACCAGCTTAACAACCAAAGCGGCAGCTATTCCACTGGTACACTCTACGTTGCTGGTTTCATCCATGCCTGCATTGGACATGTAGAGACCGAAGCAGCGTTGTAAGTAATACATTGAGTTTCGTATAGTTCGAAACGAGGTACGCGGTGAAGGCGTATCGCGGTCACATAACCGGTATTCGAGTATTCAGTCGCCGCTCGCCCAGGCCGCGCTGTGCTGTAGCCTCATGTTTTGAGAAAGCCGCGTTCGGCAATCGTCGACGTTAACGAAACACGATTACTTTCAAGACGTACTCCACTTGAAGAGTGATATAATGACAAATGAAAGTAAAAGGGATTATAAGTGGAAAATGTTTTGATGATGGTCGAGGTAATGAATAAATGTATACATAGAGCCCTTTGTAAATACTGTATACCTACCGATACTTCATTGGACCATACCTAACGTTAAATAAAACAGAATTGGATCTCTTAATATTATTCAGAATACATCAGTCAAAGTATTTTTGTAGCCAATGGTGTCGCACGTGCGTGTAACTATAAACACGACAGGTTGTGAGTTCGATTCCCACTAGAGGAAATGAAAGATTCAATTTAATTTCTTCGCTCTGGTGTCAAGGCAAAGCGCCGAATTGAGTTTTGCCACTTAATACGCAATTGTGGAGAACAGAAGTGTCTTACGGGAGCGGAGTGTCTTAACACTAGATTCTCTCTGTTTTTATGATTTCATATGTGTATATGTGAGATACAGTATGAAGCTAAAAAAATGGTTTGGTTCTTTAAATCTGTGTTAAGTCTGTGTTCGCCAATGTCACGTTGTATGGAAAAGACACGAAGGTGATGAGACAATGTTACACTATAGAAAAATGCATGTAAAAAAAAAGATCCAGTTAAAAATTGCCTTCATCACTCTATCAGTAAAAATCGTGCCAACATATACACGTGGTATGAAAAATATAGCGATATAAAAATACGACATCCAATTCGTATTCGAACAATTCACAAAAGAAACGAAACATAATAAAATAAGTTACGTAACACATTACCGTCGACCTTGTTTCCTATTCATGAATGAACCCTGCCAGCCTTGAGATCAAATATCTAGGTCCTTACAGTCAAACAAACCTAAGTGGAGGTATAACAGCGACCCCAGTCGGTGACCCCCACCAAGGACGATTTGAGGGAAGCCCGCCAATTGCGCAAGTGATTTTATATTACCCTAAACACGGTACATCGATTATACCTACACGAGTACTTATCTTGAACGCTGTTTTTTTTGAAATATCACAGATTACTTTATTAGTTCCGTACAAACGTTTTGTTCCTTCTGACAACAGGTTATTTGATCTTAGGACCCGTATTTATAAACTGCTCTCAAGTCTGAGATCAATCTTAAGATGCCGTTTTCATTGATAGATATATAATTCATGATTGAAAACGGTATCTCAAGATCGATCTCAGACTTGAGAGCGGTTTATAAAAACGACCCCTTAGTCCTTGTATTAAAAATATTGTATAAAAATAAAATTTTCAAGTCAACAATCAGCTGTTCTCGAGTCCTTCGTGTTTACATCAGCAGTATATAAGTCTGGGGCAGTCTCGCCCTAATTTGGATAAATTTGTAAGGCGAGAATAAACGGGAGGCCGATGGTCCAGCACATGGGAGTGACGCTCTTCGCCGGCGGGGGTAAGTTTTTCACGAGACCCTATATACCGCGACCACCCCTCGCTCGTACATAAGGTGGGTGGTGGGTGGTTCGCGCCCGCAAAAGGGGCAAAATACGGTGTACTCTGGGCGCCCGCTGTATGTGGGTCAATGCCGGGAAAGCCCGCGTCTGCTAGTGACGAAGTATGCACAATGAATCTGATCAACACGCCTTCGGTGAAACTACGACTCTGGCGAACTACGCTCTCGATTACTATTTTAATTTTTTTCAATTTTTTTTTTTAAATTTTCTGTTCCAGTCTTTTCAACGACAGTAGTAGTTTATCTGACATGTTTATACATTGTATGTGTTTAAATGGTTGCTATTACTTTAAATGTATTATGAATGTATGTACTCACCGACAGCCGGTGACATGGATCGCGATCCACTCGAGCCGGTGGGGCTCGGCGTGGGCCTCAAGTGCGGCGTTGAAGCGCGTCCTGCGCCACCGCTGCCGCCCGAATCATTGCTGTTCTGACCGGTCAGATCCTAAACAAACATTATAAAAAATAATATTAATAAACTTCAATTACAATAACTTAACTAAAAAGATTTAAAAGTAAATTTGCGCTATGTCAGAACGCACAGCGAGGAGACGTCTCTACCGAAAGCCAAAGTGTCAAACTTTACACGGATCATTTGGTTCCCAATGACTCGAACGGCTCTACGTTATATGCTACTGTTCAAGCTGATACTGGGGTGCACAAGCCCAGAGATGACAACACTTCTCCATATGAGGCCGAACCTGGGACCTATACAGGCTCAATCAGTGTTTTGGCGTGAAGTACCGGAGTACCGGGGTTCTGCTGATGACCCCCAGTTTTTTCGAGATGAAATATCTAAATGTAATTTCTCATTTAAGTAATATGTATTGCACAAATGTCTCAATTGTCAACTAAGTACATATTTGAATGACTATAAAGATATATCTGAATAGACTTATCTCTCTTCTTCTGATTACATTCTTTAAAAAAAAAGTTATTTTGCCAGTCTCCATTTTTACAAATACGAACTTATATATTTATACAACTTGCCACTCCTGAGCCAACCAAAAAGTGAGATTTATTTACTTTATTAGCAGGTATGTAAATTTTCTATTAAAGCCTAGATGCGACTCAATTATTATAGGTTTTTAGAGCATATGAAAATTATGTTGATAATATATTAATTCGCCATATGGTTGTTTCATTGTGTTAATAATTCAAAACCTGAAAATAATCGTCAACTAATTTTTCGAAAATGCCTTTTATATATATATATTTAGATACTAATCCTATAAAGTAAGCTCCAATCACTCTTACAGAAAGGAGTCAATCACTCACTCATCAGACACTTTGTATCTGGTGCGAGTGGGTTTTAAAATGCATATTTGAGGTTTCAATTCCATTTAAGCTTTTTATCATATAAAGCTACTAAAGTTTGTATCCCGTTCCAAAGTGTAATAAAGTACCAAATCTAGTAATGTGGTGCTTTGGGACAAAGGATTTTTTACCAGACAAACTAAAATATGAGTAAGCAAGTAAAACTGCCAAAGAATAATTAAAATGCATTTTTAAAATCTCAAAAACAAATTATATAATAAATAATAAGCAATAGTAATAGTAAAAAATATTTTACAATAAATTCTGATCCGTAAAACGTTATAAAACATCAAAAAAGACAGCTGATTAAAGATCATAAACATAGCTTACTATGATTAAAATCGATAACAAACAAAAGCTCAATGAACAATTGTGTAATAATATTAATATTAGCCGTAACACTTTTTACTGTATAAAAAAAAAGTAGAGCAAAAAGATAAGTGTCACCGGTCGCCGCACTCACCGTCTCAAAGCGAGGAGCAACGGAGGAGTAACGGAGACGCAACGGTCCGTCGATCGTAAATCAATCGCGGGTAGGTTTCGTTCACTACCGACACAAGCGACACAAGCTACCGGAACACAGAGCTAGTTCCCAGTCAGTCGGAAGCAAAGTGCAGTAACGCAGAGTTTAAGCTTTTATAGCTATAGTTGAAACGGAATCGTAAAATAAAGCTGCGAGATCGGCACACACTGTGCACACTGCGAGCGAGGCGCGGGCGGGCGGTGCGAGGGGAGCGCGCGCGGGTGAGGGCAGAGGGGCGCGGGGCGGGGGGTGCGCTCGTTCGACGCAGCGGCGCGTTCTCCATTTGGCGGCGGGTCCATTATCCGTCGTGCGTCCCTGTCGCACGCACGCGCGGGCGGCCGGGCGTCGCGCCTCGCCGCGCCGGCCGCCGTTTTATTGCCAGCCGACGATTTTAACGTGCGCTCGCAACGTCCGGAGAGCACAAAAGTTTTTATGGAAATTTCATTCCGAGCGCGCCTCGCCCGCCCGCCCGCTCGCTCGGGGACGTCAATATAAAAGCACGATAACGAACGGACGAGTCAATTAATTATTATTGTTGGAAGCTGTCGGAACGTGCTGGGCGGCTTTATCTAGATACAGTATACAGTGCTGTGTGTGCACTGCGTGTGTTGGTTGTGCTATCTGAAGCGGGCGTATTCTACATTGTATTACAGAATTGATTCGAATAAAGTTGAAACGCTCACTCGATACGAGCCATTGCAAATTTAAACACACCTAGATAGCAATGGATTTTAAAGGAACGAACAACTCGGCTCTACTATATATATTTATTTTCATACATAGTAGAGCCACAGTATTAAGAAATATATTATTAGTTAATTCTCATCAGTAAAACAAGAACTAAGAACTTTTTTCATAACATACAACTGATTGATTCTTATGAAATTTCTAATAATTTTGAGATATGATAAAATAATATAATATAACATGAGTTTAATAAGCTTTCACTACGTTTAGACTTCTACGTGATATAATTATCGACTAACCATTATTTCAAATCATTTCGAAACTTTATACAATGATTGTAGATAGTCATTGACAGTTATGTCATTTAGTCTATTGATACTTATTGAGCTGCACCTCGCATCCCGCACATGGCAGGCAAGTCAGAGGAGGGAGCTTCAGAACTTGGAGTTGAGACTCTCCGTCCTCATTAAGACATTTCTGATATTGACTCCCACACATAGCCAGGTAGGCATAGGAAACTAGGAACCTAGTGTACTCCCGTTTACCACTTACGCCGAGTCGCGTGTTGAGTGGAATTCAATACCGCAATTATCAATTTGATATTTAAATATCTACAATTTTTTAATATTCAAGTCAATCATTTTCCAACGGTAAGAGAGGTAGGGGGAACCCTCGGTTCACCTTCAAAAACAGAGTATCAAAGATACTGGAAGAAGGTATAGGAAGGAATCTCTATATCTCTATCTTATGTATGAAGAGGTTGAAGACAGTGGATGAGGCGAAAGAGATATGTAGAGATCGTAGCGTTTGACGCTCCGTTCTCTCTGGCTACCCCCCGCTTACAATACAGTTTGAAGGTAAGTTAATTTTTAAGAGATAAATTCAGATTCTTTTACTCGGAATAGAGCTTCAATCTGATTCAAGTCTGATGTCACTTACGAATCGAAGCATTTACACAGTTCAGCCTAATGTGTTAACCATGTAATACATACTGACAAGCACAATGTGTTACACTTACGAGTTAAAGTACAACACTAAATAAGAATTACGGTTACACTGGAAACATTTCGACGCATCGCTGTGACGCATGTTAATATATACGAAGACGACGTACATAAACGTATACGAGGACGCCACACGAGAGGGTGACACCACGTCACCCGAGGACATGGAGAAATTAATCGTCGCGCAAAAGCCAAGATCATTCTCGACCGAGTTCGACGACCGGCGTGCGAGAACTGTTGCCTCGTAAATAAATAATTCACAAGGCTAGTAGTGTTCTCGGAGCACGTGGCGGCGGCGGGCACGTGTGCGGTAGGTGGGTACGTACGTAAGTAAACATTTACATTACATAACCGGCTCGTCACCGGCGACCGCGATCCGGCGCCGTATCGAGAGCGAAACGCTGCCTGCCTCTCAGGCGCGCGCCCTAAACGCGGCAGGCCTCGGCCAATTACTGCGAACGTGCCACCAGCCTGCCGACCTACGCCTCCGTTTTCACTTCTGTACGACGACGAGTGCACAGCGAGTACTAGTCTATGTCTATAAACAGGACTGTACCACAGTCTGTACTACTATAGAACACTCAATCGCTTTCAATTGCCATTTCAGAGATAAACTAATCGTGTGCCGACATTGATCTACTGACTTATTTTATGTGAACCACGCATCGAATGTAGGTATCTCAGTTACTAGGGTATTGGTTATCTAAATACTTATATCATAAAATCTCTTGCTCTTGCGAAACAGAGCCTGTAAGTAAATAAGATAAAAAAGCAAAGTACAAAAACATATTTCATATAACAACCCAAACAGCCAAAAACATTAAAAAGTACCACTTTTCCAATACAATAAGATTCTAAGCCTTAAGAAGAAAATGGACATTACGAAAATAAGCAAAGTTTATATAAAACTCTTTATAAACCACCTGTTTATTAGTCGAGTCGATAAGGAAACAGCTGATCGAGGTGAATTATTATTGTCGAATACCGGCCCTCATTATTTATTTATTTCTAACAGGGTGAGCGACCTGGGGTCCAACTTTCCCTGACAACTTCCAATCTATACAGACAATGTAGAAGACCACTTAAAAGATGATGACTAATTGAATTTGAACCCTTTATGATGATTTTGAACATATTATAACAAAAGTAATTTCTATATACACGTATCAATAATTAGTTATAAAAAACAAACAACTCAACGGGGTACGAGAAAACCTAATAAGTATATAAAAACTAAATATCATCAAAAGGCTTCGTTTTGTCATTTGACAGTTAAAAAAAAATAGACGGCGACGACGACGAGTAGGGGGGAGGCAACTAAGGCCAGTAAAATGACTACGGAGCGGCGGCGCTGGTAATCATGGCCGTACGAGGTTTTTCTACAAATGAGACGTTCGCCTCTGCCTCGCGTCCCGGAATAGTGTTATTTTAAAACAAGCCGATATTTTTCAAGTTGTACGTTTGTCGGGCTGGTCGTTAAGTATGAGTTTAAAACTTTCCCATACATTTTGTAGCTTCTAGCTCTAGAGTAAACAGCTTCCATCCTACAAGTGCAACTATAAAGTTGAAACTTTAGACGGTTTTATGAGTATGAACGTAAATTTACCTAGTACGTTGTACTAACTTAAAGATTACACTGTGTTCATGCATTTCATATTAAATTCATAATACTTTTAAAGTAAAATATGGCTAATAAATAATAACATATTAAAAAACTTGTTATTTAGAAACAAAATGTATTTAAAATTGGTACCCAATATTCATATAGTGTTAGAAAATGTCTAATTCTGATATTTAGGCGCTTAAACAAGCCAGTGAAGAAATTTTTGTGTGTACAATAAATAACAAAAAATCGGATGGAAAAGGTGTAGTCTGTTTGATTTAGTAAAAGATAGAGCAATACTAAAGTTAACTAAAACGAAAACAGTATCATATAAATTAGGAAAATCCTATAATATTTCTGAGACAAAACATTTCCTATTTCATTTTCCACATTATATGGTTAACAAGGACTACTAGGACTAGGTCTACAAAAAAAAACATCTCTCACCTACCTATATAACTAAAATATCTTTCATATTTTCATACAAGTATTTAATGACCTAAAACAAACTGCCACAGCTAACAACAAAACGAAAAATAAAAGAGAATAGTGACATTCCGTTATAACGGAATCGAGTGAACAAAAAAAAAAGGAACAAAATAATAAAAAAAAAAAACCGAACAATGCCACTACTGTCCAATTAAAAACAAAGCTCGCGCTCACGTCATCATCGAAAGGTGTTTCCCGAAGAACGCAACAAGCAGACACACACACCAGCGCACGATCAGCTGACTGCTCCGGATTTTAACTCACACCACCAAACGAATGTTAGAAGCAACATAAATAATGACGGCCCACCTAAATAAATAGCTATACATATACATACATACATACGCAACAAACACCGTAGGTATAATTTGTACGAACCGACGACGGACCGACGGGGAAGTATGTAGTGTGCGATACGTCACTTTTCTCCAAAGGCGTAGGTTTTACGACGTCCGAATAGAAGCTGGCTGGGCGGTCCGTTTGTGGGTAGTTAGGACATTTCGTGATTATAGACATGTCGAGATCGCATTAAAATAATCACTCTCATATGAACACAATAAACACGCACACTTCGATTGAGATAGAAAGCTCGTCTATGCAAATATCTGTATGATTTCTATGTTTCTTAGAAGATTAAAACAAAATTATACACAAATTTTAACTTAGTCATCGAGAACGAAGCGGCTAACGCTACGGTCTCTACATACCTCTTTCGCCTCGTCCACTGTCATCAACCTCTTCGTACATGCTAATTTTAAACCACAAATAATATAATTTGAAATAAAATTTACAAATATAATTATCTGTATATGTTTAGTACAAAGCAAATTCATAATATTAGATAACTTCTTCATAATTTGAGCACACTTTTAAACTTTCAATCTTAGAATGGCAAGCTTATGTAAAGTAGGAATGTAGAGTTCTGTCCTGTAATCCTATTTGACTACTGGAAATATAGTTAGTTATATTTGAATATAAGTTTGAATATTGAGAGATAGCTTTGATATTTCGTCAAGAATTTGTTAATTTATATCTACTCTACATGTTAGTCTTAAAAATATTGTTGCATAGCAATACAAAATAAAAGTATTTAATTTCCTTGGCAAGTAAATTAAATAAACTTCACTATAGCTGTCAAATCACAAAAGTAAGCAATAAATTTAATTCTCTTCGTCACATTTTATTACAACTATAATTATATGAATATTTTAAATACAAACAGATACTTATGAGAAATTATTTTCATAAGTATTCGTGAGCTTACAAAGTATTTTGTAAAAATATTTTTCGTTTTTACTTTTAACCACTTTCAAAAGAAACAAATCTATGTTTCTTTGTAATTATATTACAAAGATAATGATTGTTAAATCACTTAAATCAGTCAAAATGACAATATAACAAGAATGTAATGGAAAAAAAACTAGATTGCACCAACAATTTCTATTTAGCGAGTATACCTTCAGCGTCAAGTTTCCGACGGCAAACGGAACGTGAAGAGAAAGCTTTTCAAAGACGCCAAATAGTTATTATTTTGGAAAATAGCATACCATACTGATGCATATATATTAAGTTTAATAGTAATTCAGTAACATAATACAAATCTCCGCCATTTAATAAGACGCTACACGAAATGAAACATAAAATATCGTCATGTTTATATTTCATACTGCATACAACAACCAGCCTAATCTCCGAACAGTCACCGGTCATATGATAATAAAAACAAACACCCAGTCACACCGCCATAAAATAGAATTCACTAGTATCGAGCTGACGCACACACCGACACGACGGCGGTCGGATGTCACGCACACACCGGCGCGCACACGCACACAGCCGCGAATCGGCGATAGATAAGAATCGTCCCATTTTACAATAAGGAGTCATTCGAGCGCGATACTCACTGTGTTCGCGGGCAGCCTTATGATGACGGCCGTCTTGAATACCTCTTGGGGCGACACCGGTGCACTGTTATACTGTACGGACACACAAACACACACACACACACACACACGGGGCGGACGCGATGTAGAGTCGAGAGCGGCGAGTGGGTAGAGAGTTCAAGCTGATCGAGCACGAAATATCCAAGACGTAGATAGAGCGGTAGGTAGAGCGGTGCGCGCGTTCCAGTTGGCGCACAGCGACTGGCGCAGGCCGGGCGCTGCGGCCGAGCGGGGGGTCGCGCCGTGCCAGCGCTGCACGCACCCGATCGACTCCGACTCGACTCCACGAGACCAGTTATTCGTTCGCGCACACACTCACCTCACCCACCACACCGACGTATGTACGCGGCAAATCAGCTTAGTTCTGCTATGGCTTTGGTTTATACGTATTCGATTCATTTAATTATATATCGCATAGAGAAATAAACAACATTCATTGGAAATTCCTTGTATGTTTTCGTTTCTTTACCTACTAATATTATTAAATGCAAAAAAAATATAAATTATCACATATCGATCGACGTATAAACAATGGAAAGCACATAAAAATAGGAATATTCCATTACAAGTTAGCTTTAGTATTTACAAATATAAATACAATAGATTAAGGAGACAGTTCAACACGGTCGCACTATATCTGACCAGGATAACCAAACAATAGAGCGCAATAAGCCACTAGCGCCCAGTTGGACTAACAAATTAATTAGGCAATATTGATCGGATTGTGTGCGGTCGTCATATAAATATACATACATTGATATAATGTTGTGCATCTCATTACAGTTGCGGTGTTCAATAGTGGCCCGTTGGGAATGCGGGTCACTTGTATTTGCGCACTGGCGATTATTTGCGGACATTGTAAAAATACTTTTTTTTCTAGCTTCACGCTGTATCCCGCACACAGCGGGGTAGGCAGAGGGAAACTTAGTGTTAAACTATTTCCCTATTTTACGCCGAATTCTGGAGGCATTGCGTGTTACAGAACAGAATGAGGAAATAGATGATATACATTTAATTGATCTAACCAGCGAGGACACAAAAGACGGTGCAAAGTGAAGTAGGTTGAGTAGTAAGGCAGACCCTGGCAATAGCCGGGATTAATGCCAGGAAGAAGAAGAGATGATTTGACATTTAAAAAAAATATTGTATATTTAATTTGCTCTAATGGAAATCGAACCGGCACGACTGGCATTGTAAAACTATCAACCATTGATATAGCTATGTGAAAATAGCGTTAATGAAATGAGACACCACGCTCGAGAAGCGAAGGTAAATCAAGCAGATAAAATAACGCGGAGTGCACGGCGCCACCAAGGCGGCTCCGGGACATGGAACAAAAGCCTAACGGTCTGCGTGTGAGTCTTATCATATAATCAATTTTGAACAATTTACTCAATAAAAAAATACATTTCGGTCGAAAAAAAAATTTAAGTATTAACTGGAACTATAAAAATACATACAACACAAATAAGATTTTTCTTGATAAGTTAAATATTTTTATACTGTATTTCCACAAATTCAGCGACAAGTTTTGTTTTATGAAAAATTAAATTTGAAACACAATATCTACTAAGGATCGACTCGACTGGAACGGCAGATTAATCGTAATTTTCGGTAGAGAAACCAGTTCCAAGAGTCGACTGGCAGTGGGGTGCGAGAGCGGGCGCTCCACAAAATAAAAAAGAAATATGTTTTAGTAGGTTAGCGAGCGCGCTTACGGACGGATTCTTCGACTCGTGATTATATGCTGCTATTAGTTGCATAACATCATTTCATAATTGTACATTTTAAGAGCGAAGTAAAGAAAAGAAGAAAAAAGTTTCATCAAATATAAACACACCATTAAATGTTTTTTAACTTTATTTTAAACTCGTCATTTCCTTTTAAGGTTTATTTTATCCTGCAACAGAACCTTTAAAAGTCCGTTGAAATAAGGCATAAGTATGTGAGGCACGTCACTAGCGCCATCTGTCGAGCGCCAGGCGAGGCTCGGACCGGATGCGCGACCAGTTCTGTAGTAACACCGAACACCTGCAAGCGCTCGCCTGCCGAGCCACTAGCAACTTATAACACTCCATACTACTTGAGAACAGTTTTAGCTTTATATTTTCACGTAGTAAACATAAAATTAATTGGCATACAGAAAAGACGAAGTCAATTTGTCTCAAATTACATCTATTAGAATAATTTGATATCTTTTTAGTAAATAAAATCCTAAAATAAAATGGAACATGTTTGTTTTAAACATAAAATTGAACTGTATGTAGATTCACGCTGTATCTTGCTCACAGCAGGGATAGGCAGAGGGAATCTAGTGTACTATTAAGGAATTGCGGAACTCAGCGCCGCTTCTTGCTTCAACATCAGAGCGAAGACATGAGAAAATATTAAACATTTTAATTCCTCGAACGAGAATCGAACCAGCAACTTTCCGCATTCAGTCACACTCTTGGGCCCATGCATGCTACCTACCTACTTATGTTAATAAATTAACTTTTTACATATGTGCCCACATAAAGTACCAACTAGTCACACAAAGTTGATCACAAATCAAGAGCTTACAGCAACACAGACACACACACAACACACACAGCTAATAAGGATAGAGTCCATTACATACAAATTATCATATAGCTTTAAATATTTTCACATTCGCCGTACGCCGAGACAATAAAGCGTGATTACGTAAGAAAGCGCAAGACGCGTCAATGGCATCTCGACCCTGCCTCCATTCTCCTCACTGACCCACATTACTCATACACAATCACAATTCCGGTATAATAAGTGTGTCTTTTATAGTATTGTATAGTAGTTAAAACAATTACTTTTGAAACGATCATTCAGTTGTTTACGTGCACTGCACTATATTTTATTGTTAATAGAATTTTAGAAGCGTCTTAACACTGCCCTCCCTCTTCCCACTGCTTATCTTGTTGTATGCGGGAATGCGTGTGAAGGAGATTTATTTATTTTAGTTAATATTACGATTTTATTATAAGTATAGATTTTATATTTGTTGTAAAAATATATTTTTGCTCTCGTTCAAAATATTTTTTTCTTAAACTCTACATCAAGACAATGAAAGACACGCCCAAAACTCAACTGATTACTACGAAAAAATATAAGTATTTAAGCGGGCGAAGCAGCTTTTGAATCTCTGGTTCACATATATATTTGTATAAAATAAGACTATTTTTTACATAAGATGACACTAGCTAGAGCAGACAGATAGAAAATCATAATGTTCACTTTTGGCTCAGTACTAAAAGACATTTCACACATTTGTAGTAGTAGATAATTTACCCGGCGATGGTGGGTTTAGGTACAATAAATAGTTATAAAATATTATAAAGCCTAAGGTAAGATAGATCCGCATTGATTTCAATCAATGATAAATAGAAATATAGAAAAGCAGTATAATAAAAACTATATAAACAAATTAAACAATCAACAACATAACAACGTGCACCAGATATAACGTCATTAAATATTAATGACATAAAAAAAACATCAAAATATCTGTGGCATTGACAAGGTCACACGAGATAATGTCAGAAACTGTTTTAAAAAACACGTGACTATTATTTATAGTAGAGCCAAGTGGCAAACGCTGAATGAACTTTTCTTTTCGTGAGAAATGGGCGTGTGTGCGTGTCCCGGTGTCAATGTAGGCCACTGTCAAGGTCGAATGTTTAATATAAAGTCTGGCGTCGGGACATTAAAATGGTCGGCCCCTCCCCGAGACCCCCTTATCCCCGGCTCGGGCGGCGGTCGCAATCGTTGCAACTCGTTATTTATTATCTGGAGGGGCCCCCCTCTCTCAAGATGCCACCAGTCTTCCCTACCTACAGACCTGAATATAACAACAACAAAAAAAACACAATTACAAAAAGCCCCGCTTATCAGAGCGCCATTGTACCTACTTGGGGGCCAGAACAGCTGATGCGATAAAACAAACATATCCCTGACCTATTCTACGTGTGACGAAACTAGCGCCGGATGATTACTGACACTCTGAGGTAGATAAATGTAAATGGTGGGCGTGGTCGTTATCACAAAACGGTAAAAGGCCGAGTTGAATGCCATTATCAATATAGCTAGCTACATACTTGATTACGTAGGCGGTAAGTAGTTTCGTACCAAAGTCGAAGGAATATCCCCATACAAAAATAAACACGACCAGATTATTATAATAATATGTAAAGGAGTTAGACGAATTCGCGACGTAGACTGACGCGACGCAAAAGCGTGCACCCGAGAAACTTGCAACTCTCACTTTCGTACAAGAAAGGCTCGGTGGCTGTGCTCTCAAGTTCACTATAAATACAAACACAAGTAATACAAAACAGCTTTGAGTGTGACGCCGGCTGTGATAAAAGGTAACGTAACATTACTTGAAACATGACACGTGAGGTTGTTATAACCTCATATCGTCGCAGTGCAATGAAATCGTATTTGATATTAACCAAGCGTATTTTTTAAGCTTCACGCTGTATCACGCATACAGCAGTGTAGGCAGCGGGAATCCAGTGTTAAAACACTCCGTTCCCAATTTTCTGCTTAATTCTGGAGGCATTGCGTGTTGAGTGGAACTCAACGTTGCGCCTTGCCCCGTAACCAGAGTGAAGATATGAAAATATTAATTATTTCATTTCTTCGACTGGAAATGGAATCCACAATCACGTATGTGCCTCTTTCGTTTGTACTGGCGTCAAACTTTATCAAGCATATTAATGCAAATACTCACAATAAAAAAAAAACAACCTACCTGTAGGTAGGTACATTATTTATCTTTGATAACGATCAACATATTATGTTACTCAAAAATATTACTGTAATTAACATATTACGAAAATTTATATAATATGAAAAATATATTTCATTACAAATAAATGTTTTACAAAAGTAATTGCTTCCACAGGACAAACTCCAGAGAACACAACAGTAGGTACAAGCGATTCATGCGAAATGCTATCAATTTCAAAGAGAATTTAAAACATGTGTATGTCTAACACGATTAAACACACACATAGCTATAGCTAAGTTCACCAAAGTAATTTACACCAATCGAGGGTACATAGCAAACGCCATATACACCTGTCACGGCCACAGCACAACACAAAAAGAGCCCGCACCGTCCGCACCGTGGAATGCTCACGTTTGTTCAGCATCAACTGCGCCTAGGCATGTAGGTACGCGTCGGCCGTCGCGATCGAATGACATCCATCCTTATACATATGAGAGAGACGCTCACTTGTTGAATAGTGATGATAGCCAGCCTTCTTCTTAGTGTTATGAAATTGTCTAATTCGTAAACATTTATCATATATAAATGTTAAGGGACGATAATAGCAAAATATAAAACTCATCACTTACAGCTGTTAATTTAAATGTTAAGTATAATAATAAAACACTAATTAAAATTTGTAAATATACCATCGTAACTGAACAAAGTGGAATAAGTTTAGCCGGAAGGCAGACCCTGATAAACGCCGGAATTAATGCCAGGAGGAAGAGGAAGAGGAATCATATCTCCATGTTCTATATTCTGAATATATCTCAAGAATACTAAAAGAGAAGTGAAGGTAAAAAAAATCAAACAATAATAAACAGGTTAGCAAAACGTACAAACATAGCCTATAGTCTATCCCATTAAAGTAGCTGTTGGGGACGTTGACAAACAAACCAACTAATTAGTGAAACTGCTACATAGTTCAAAACGAAGGTTTGCCACGCTGTTGTGTCATGACATAATATATTAGACACGAATACGAAGTTAGGGGCCAGGTTGACGGCGAGCCGAACGTCACAAACGGGCCCGTGATTGATGGCTGCGGTGACGCTCGTTGCGTCAGCGGAGGTCGCGGGGTCAATGCCGGCTCTATCACAACAGCCCGACCGACTCTAGAATATAATTGCCCTATCAGGGGTATAATTCATTACTAATTCGTGTTATTAGTGAAGTCCACTTAATATACAACACGCTTAGTTAATGCGTTGAATTATAGCTGTTATATAGCTAATAAAAATGAATAGTGTATCCAGTACACTGCTGTTAAAGAACGAGAACATAATTGTTTCTATTTTAAAAAAGCCAATGTGTGATTTTTTAAAACTTATTTTACCAATCAATTTAGGAAAATCTAATTATTAGCACTAATTTATTGTTTATTACAAAAACGTAACAAGTTCACACCTAAAAAAAAAATAAAAAAAGCATTACCGTAATATAAACGTAAACTCTAGTTAGTACAATCAATACTAAATATTTCGTTTGTGAAAATCCATAATCAAATAAGGTGAGAGACGATCTCAGGTTACGACCACCCGGAACGTTGACTATCGGGGACCCCAATTCGAATACGTGGGGGTCGCCGTAAAACGGTCCCTTTTACGACAACGGCTACAGTACACATTCACATTAGAGTAGGCATTCTAAAACAATGACGATACGGCGAGGGTTCGCGATAGGAACCTCTTTGATGTCATAAACGTACCTCTTCGCTGGCACAATACACCGGGTAAAACATATTTTGCATCACATGTTCGCACTTCAAATATTATTGACTTCGATAAAAATTATATTTCGTTTATCCCTTTCTCCAAAGTGCAATTATTATATTGTTCATACTAATAGTAGAGAAAATTAAATCAATATAGACTCAAAAAGTTACGAATACGAGCGACGGTGACTGCGACAGGTTGTAGGTTCATTTCCGACTAGAGGAAATTAAACAGCAAAAATTAGAGCGAAAGTGTCAAATGACATGTATTAACACTAAGTTCCCCAGGGTCCCTTTGCCTACCCTGTTACGTGCGGGATACAGCGAGAAGTTAAAATAATAATGATAAAAAAAACTGATTTTCCTATAATATACATATATCATACAATAGAAATATGTACGTAGGAACGGTAGGTAGGTAGGTATATGTCTTTTACAACATTATCACGTTTAACGGTTAAAATTCGTATAAAGTTTAGTAGTAATAATCTGATATAGGTTTAGGTATACTGATAAAGGTTTACTTTGCGTAGTCATTATAAGCCCTCTTTGCGACAAACGTACAAAGTTCAGCGTAAGCTTGCAATAATCTGAAGTTAGCTTAGGTTGATTGATAAACGATAGTGCATAATATATATTTTTCAGCTTCCCGCAAATAATAGGTATGCGGAGGGACCCTAGTTCTCCACGTTCCGCCGAATTCTTGACACATTAGTGTTGACGGGTGGAACCCAACACCGCGCTTTGCCTCGACACCAGGGCGAAAAAATAAAAATAATAAATATTTCATTTTCTCGACTGGGAATTGAAACCACCACCTATCGCGACTGGCCTATATAAAGTTTAATCAACCTTACTTGCAAACTGATAAACCTTTATTCATGACAACCCCTCTTTACCTACAGCACCGTACAAACTTCAGAGCATAACTAAGCCTAAAGCTGGCAATAACCTGAAGTTGGCTTAGGTTGATGGACAAACGTACGTAAACGATGTATATAATATATATATATGAAGAAAATATGGTAATGTCGACATTATTAAACCGTGTACTCGTTCACTCAACTAACAAAGTAACCGCAGTAGCGACGGAGCGCGGCGACTCGAACGCCACGTACTTTAGCGGTTCATTGCGGCTCTCTTGATATTTCGTAGTACATGGCATGTAATGGCTCTGGAACTCGTTAGCAGTGGAGAGGCATCATCACGTTTTGTGATCACATTTTGTGATGGTTAATATTTATTTGTGCTAGATTAGAAGGCGACAAATTAATTCAGTGGAATGTGGGGAGTGGAGTGCTTTAACACTAAGCTCTCTCTCTGCGTATTGCGTATATCTCACAGCGTTGTATTTATGTAAATCAAGATATATGGCGGTGGCGTGAATATGTATGCGCTATTAAGAAACGATAGGTACGGGTTGCGGGGCCGGGTCTGGCCCGGTTTTACAACCTCGTTACCGGAGATCCCGAGGTTTTTACAACGCGAATAAACCGCCCACTACGCCCGACCTACGCACCCCGTAATTGGGGTAAATCTATTTATTAAGAACTCGTTGCCTCCTGTATATAAAAAAAAACGTTTTGTGTTACCAAACGAATTCACAAAAATCAGTTTCACGCTGTATCGTGCACACAGCAGAGTAGGCAGAGGGAACCTAGTGTTAAGGAACTCCGTTCCCCATTTTCTGCCGAATTCCGGAGGCATTGCGTGTTGAGAGATAGAACCCAACACCACGCTTTGCCTAGACACCACAGCGAACAAATGGAAATAAAAACGCAAATAAATATTTCACTTGCTCGAGTGGGGACGGAACCCACAACCGTCGCGTTACGTCAACAGACAATTTCAATTTTCAATCGAAACAAACAAATAATAATTATCTATCCGAACAATTATTGGATGCATTAATCAAGCGGAATGTTTCATAAATACAATACACAATAATTAATGCATTAGTGCTTTTTGTCGTTATTTCGGGTGGGCGAAACGGCATACATGGAAATGCTTTATCTGTTTTTCGACTGGTATCAATTATTAAAATGCAAGTATAACGAGTGTCGACCACATTTCGTTCGCGCTCGGCCTCGCGGCGCATTATCGAAATCGGACCGCAATAATTACATTCGGGCCGAGCGCGGCGCACCTCCATCCATCTGTCCAAACGATGGGCCAAATAAAATATACGCTCGCTATAAACTTTTACCGTCGGCGGATATGTTTTTTCGACACTTAAAAATAAATATAAAGATAAAAAAAATAACAATTGCCATTATGAGAATTCCTAAGAAGAGTTTATGGTTAGGCAGTATTATGCAACATACTCGTTTATGAAATTAACGTTGGAAACGAGCATTCTTAACAATCTTGCATCGTACACCTACTTTATGGATACAGGAATGAAATATAAAAGTATTTTCTTTGTATGGTTACATTAAGTTATACAATTCAATCAATCATCAATAAAAAATATTTTTGTGTAATGTTAGTCATTCATTCTTCTGAGTTGAGTCTGACAACTTAGAGACATTAAAAGTATTGCGATAACTCTATAAAAAATATAAAGTCCTCGTATCTAGCACAATATCAGCTATATTGGTACAAGTACGTAGGTTATTACTCAGAGGTAGGTAAAAATACTTTCTTTTTTCCTTTTTACTGCAGAGTCCATATAGACTTCTATATAGGCAGAAATAATTTTACGAGATTAATGTTAAAAACCTGAAAACCAAATTTTAAGTAATTTAACAAAACAATTCATCATTTGAAAAATAAAAAAAAAACTGGTTTCAATAAAAATATTAGCAACAATCTTATATTAATACATAATTGATTTATTTACACATAATTACAATGCGTCTCAAGTATTTTACGGTGTACGACGAGAGACTCAATTACTTCATTCATTGTGACATTTAATTATGACGTAATATAGCGGGCATGAATGTAATATCCATTTTTATCACATACTAAATACTATCAGCTATTTTGATATAAGCATTATCTAATTTTAGCATCGTGCTCAGGCTACTTGTACCTACTGTTAGAATATTTGATTTCTAGTAAACAATGCACAGTTCCATCTAAATTTTGTTGGATAACATTTATTTTTGTTTATTGTAGCGGGCGCGGCGTTACGTACTCTGCCGTCATTCATTTGCGTCTACACCGCCCTAATCAATCTCGTTTATTATGAACGTGCACAGTGAGCGGCCCTGTCTCTCCACCTTTACATTCGTACATATTGCAATTTTTTTATGTACTATTGTTACCATGTTGAGACCTCCGACACACACATTTTTTCAATTTAAAAAAGGAAACTTTTAAAGTAAAATAAATACTTAAAAAATACCAGGTTTTAAATAACAAAAACTTCGCGGAATTGTAACTGTGTAAATTAAATCCATAATTGGTCCAAATAATACCGACATTTAAAAAGCCTACAACTTAAGGTTGTAATTATTGGTGACGTTCACATTTCTGCACACACACACACACACACACATGGGACGGGGGGTGCTTTCGTGACATTAATGAATGGCATTGTAAAAAAGACATTCTTACAAAGCGGCCCCTCGCTTTCTAGGATGCACATTATATTTCTTTTGAGCTGTCATTCACCACTCTCGACGTAGAGTTGCATAAATAAACAATTCGAATCGGACCCTTCTCGACCTCAACTCGTTACTTGCATTGAATTACTTGATCACAGGTACGAAAATGTTTTAAAGCAAAAAAAATTTAAGCAGAAAATTACTTTCATATTTTAATATAACAAAGTACTTTACAATTATAATACAACTTAAGCAAATGTTACTAATTATATTGTTTTCTCAATACATATGATGTAGAACAACAGATAACTAAACCATTCACCGATGAACTTCACAAAGGGATCGTACAATAATAGAATTACACAATAAAGAGAACGATAAAAAGCGAAATAAAATACACCGACAGAATTTCGCCCCGACTAGCGAGTAACGCGATCGAGTCGAGCAGCGCGAGGGTCGACGACTCGGCCGCCCCGCCGCTGTGGAAAGGAGCGGGGTCCCCTCGATTTCGGCAACGTTCGTTCCGTACCTACATTCATTACAAAAAGCGACACATCGCGCGGGCCCCGCTTTAATAATTCCACTCATTTGGTTCCCCCCGAAACGGGCGAGTCGCAAGACAACGCGCCCGGCTAACTGGATCAATCAACATCAAACAAATTCGCTTTAACTTTTAAAATACAATACAGAGCAGAGAGATAGGGTCGCTGCGGCGAAGCAAAAGAAAAAAGCTTTTTTCTTTCTTAACGTGAAACACTGTAAATGGTAATATGTAAAATTTAAGCCACTCCGAAACAGGCTCAACGTGACTGACTGATAGGGGATCCTAAAACAACAAAACCGGGATCTATGCCATTCAGCCGACCCGCATCCAACCAACTGCGGCCTACGGAATATTTTAACACAAAGCCCGCTCGACTATAAAAAATTTTGAAAACATTATTTCCATGAGAGCCGTTACGAGTTACTAGTCTTGCAGCAGCCCTGCGGCCCCGCTCTGTAGGGCTGCAACTGTCACCGACAATTTCTTTTTATCGTTCAATTCGTAACGCAGTGTTCTGTTATCGCCGGGGCCTGCGGCTATGAGCCTTCTAAATGAAAACGCGCGCTTTGATGCTTAATGAAATAGCGGAACGTTTGAAAAGCTGATATAAATCCCTAATATAAATTGCATACGAGATGCAACGCTGGTGCTGTCAGACGTCCCGATTTTTAGTCCAAAATTTAAATGTCCCGAGCGTCGAACCGACATGGTCCCGTATTTCTTGAATTACTCCAGGCATTTTGAGAATTGTTTGTTAATTACTTAGTTTTCTTAATGAGTTACCAACAATTCCAAAGATAAAAAAAACGCCACTTTACCACGAGACAAAATACTGATATCTGGTACATTGAATTCAATTGGAAAATACGTTCAAGTATAATAATAAATAATACTTCGATTTCCTGCGCGCACACTGCATAGGAAATTGCTTTCATTTTTAAGCGTGGAAACAATGTGGACTATAAATAAAATCATTCACGCCCATACAAATAAGAGTAGATTTTGCTTTTGCATCGTCAGCCGTACCTACTGCCGGCTGGCGGGCGGCACAATTTAGCAAACAAGCCTCATAGTCGAGTGTCGCGCGGACGACTCGCTAACAACGAGTACGACGACGGGAGAGTACCTAGCTACTGTAGTGTCGGTTCATAAACAGACACGCGAGCCTCACTTGTTTTGATTATAATTAATGACGTTTCCACTGGCGCCGTTTTGCAGGCATTGAGGTTGCGAATGGAGCATAGATGATGAATACGTTCATTTTGGTGGCGTTGTTTATGAATGCTTAATACATATTGGACTGTATTTATTTGACAAAAGATTTTTTACAAGTTTCAATCATATAGATAACCAACTTTTTTTTAATCAGCTATTATTATATAATATTATTAATTATAGTGTTGAAGTTTTATAACCTACATTTAATTTAATTATGCAACGAAATACCTATAGGGAAAGCTACTTACCGAGTCTTGATCGTGTGCATTTGGTGTGGACGGCTGCGGTGGTCTGGGTGGAGGTGGGTAGCCCTGTAACCAAAAATAATTTAACTTCAATTATCAAATTCAAAATTCTAATTTCAATAAGTGTATTAAGCTTAACTATGAGTGAAACCATAAGTCATTGCGTATTGAGCGACGGAACTCAACGCCGTACTTTACCTTATTACCAGAGGGAGAAAACGAAAATATCAAATATTTCATTACACGTACGCTTCGTACGCTTGTGCCCCTGCCCCAAGATTTGCCTCAAAAATATATACCCACTGTATAATAATTTAATTTATTTTGTTTAATATAACTCTTAGTAAAACAAACAAAACAAGAAGTTGTTACATTCTGCATCTGCGTTAAGTTCACCGGCAATAATGAAATTCGCCTGACCAAGTATTAAGCTATTAATTGAGGACGACGCCGGCGCCAACTGACTCTCCAGTTAACAATATTATCTGCTTTATTTCGAATTAAGCCCAAGTCCATGCGTTCGAGTTTGACTTTTTTATAATGGATTGTTTTTCTGAAAGTATGTGAAATATTTACTTTATACTAATATTTTATAGCCTGCTTTTGGGACTTTTATTACTTTTAATAATTGCTTAAAAAATATTTTTTTATAATATTAATATAATTTGAAATATACTATAGCGATATGGATCTTCTACCATATTTAATTAACTACAAACAGCAATAGTTGTTACTACTTTACTACAAAATTATCCTTTCATATGATCTTTGACAAAAAATAGCGGTATTGGGACCCGCCATCTAATAAGCAATATCTCAAACATAAGCAGAAAGTATAACATAGTGATATGCCACTAATTAATAGAAAATAATTAATAAGTACATTTAAATTACTATTATAAGATCATATATCAATAAATAACTGTAAGTATAAAACATAATTAAATCATATAACATATTAAAGCAATTACTCAAAATGTTTATTCGTTATTCCGAGTACATCTTTACAGCGCTAACGTAGATGCACATAATTACAAACGGGGGCCGACGAGCCAGAGTCGAGAAGTCCGATGCAAACTAAGTTTCATACAACCCGTCCCGCTGGAACTCTACGAGCGAAGACGGTTAAGCGTTTAGCACAAAGGATATCTTTTTCATTTCACTATTGCGAATAAAAAGAACGATATGAGGCTGTTAAATAAATCAAATAGGAGAGAAATAGAGAGGTATTTGTTTAGTTTGTATTTTTTAACTTGTGTTAGAAATGAACCTTTTTTCTTTTTAAGCGGAAGTATTTAATGTTTCAACAAGTAAATTAGTACCTACCATAAAAAAAAATGATTTAAGTATCGATGTGCACAAAAACTAAAACAAAACTACAATTATTATTTCATCCGCCATACTGAATATTAACTTCATAACATACGAACAAAAAATTAAAACAAAACTCATAAACAACTATCTATATAAAATAAGTAATAGTAACGTACACACATAAATAAAATATATCGATAATCATCCCACCACAATGGAAGCCTATAGGTAGGTACTACTATATGATAAACAAACTTCCAAACGCGAGCCACGTAGCGACTGCCGAGAGGCAAAACAAGCCCGCAATTACAGAGCTGAACGCTCAAAACACACTAATTCTACTCAGCGGAGGCCGACCGGGATCTATGTGCTTAGCGAGTAAAAATGCAATTCAAAATTCTATGATTGGTCCCTTTGTACGCTGAATACGAAACATTGTCGGCGGACGTTTGTTTGTTTTCCCGTTTGTAAACCGCTCGTTTGATGACAACAATAATTATTCGGATTCGGCCTTTATGTTTGTTTTCGTTGAGTTATTGATTAGTATCGGCGCGTTGTTTGATCGACGAATAACATTTTTAAATGCTTGCTAATTTATTAATATTAATTAATCGTACGTAAAAATGAACATTAAAAATAAATGACAATTTTATCCGCCAATTAACAGCTGATATAGAGCGGACACGTCAGTTGCAAGCGCGTATATTATTTTTATACTTTGTATTATTTGCAGGAACGGCAAAAGGGAGCGGGCGTCATAATTTACCCAGCGATCCCCGACAGCGTCGCCGGTGCCACTCCGTAAGGGAATGTGCGCTACAGTCAGCGTTTCATAGGTTTCCAGCCGAGAAAATCGCCGCGCAAAGTTCCGGGAATCTGGAGCATTTTGCAGTTTGTTATGAGCGAGAGCGTACCTACCGGCGCACCCCCGCGATAACTCACTTTATGTACAAAGAAAATCGTAGACACGACAAAAAAACTCTTATTTACATTTTTAAAAATAAAATGACAAAAAAAAATCGGCGCATGTATTCTAATGAATAAATATATACAATTCGCAATTCATCACAATTAGATTAAATCTCTAGAAGAACAAAAACAGAATTATTTCTGTCTAAATGGTTTAAGGATATGAAAATTTGGAATAAAAATTTTTAATCATACTATTTTAAAAGTTAGTACGAGAAACAATCGACAATCAAAAGATCAGTAAATAATATTTTCCATCACAAAAATATTACACAAATTATTCTTTGACAAATATTTCTCCTCGAGTATCGTAAAATATAGCAAGTTTTTACAAGCAACGTGAGCCTGCGGAGCTGTCGTGTACAAGAAGCGCGCCAACTGTGGGGGAATATTAAACGGACCCTAGCAAACCGAGCACTATATCTTGTCAGTGTCTCAACTCAATATCTTGTCATGTGCACATAATTTGGAGCTATAACGAAATATTAAAATGATAAAATTTATAGGAGAGCGTTCCGTGATAGCGATAAAATGTAAGGCATCCAAAATATTTTTCCGTAAAACAGCGATGTAATTAATATTGTTTCAGTAGTGAAGTCCAGTAAAATATAATTAGTGATTCCTCATTACCGCGCGGCGTGGCCCCTCTGGACGTTCGTGCGTCTGCCGGCTTATGGTTATTAATAACGCGGCGCCCCCTCCCCCGCCACCCCCCAGGGCCCCCGCTGGCTCCCTCCCTCCCCCGCCGCCCGCCGCCCCGGCCCCCACGCTCGCCCGCACTGCTGCCGCACGTCTGACATTTTAATTCCGGAGCCGGCCGTTAGTCCACCGCGTGCCCGGTCTATCGACATGCAATTTTATCGACTCTATTTTCTTTTAATACAAATCTCTGGCAGCGAGATCTTTCTCTGACATCATTATAATGGATAACGGAAATAGAAATTTCTTTCATTCGACCTCTGTATTTGAAATGAAAGAATGTTCAAATATAGAAAGAAGTAGGTAGGAGAGAAACGAGCCGGCAGGCGGACGTGGTCATCTGGGGGAGCATAAAAACTTAACGTAGAGCAACATCGATCGCAGTGCGCTCGCATCACTAGCTACGAACGCTACAATGGCGGTCGGGCGAGCGCAGGTCGAGCGCAACATGGCTGCCTGCCCGGTAGGCGGTTCGAGCGCGCGGAGAGACAGGGACGGGGAGAGCGTCGCGCTCCCGCTCGCACTCGCGCGCCGCGCCCGCATCGATCTCCGCTCGCCGAGCTCGCCCCCAGCACCAGAAAGGCGGAACTAACAAAATTACAAAGCGCTTTCGAGCCGCTAATCATAAAATAAGATACGACGTTTCATTCCGACCGTACGACTCTCGAGCGATCGCGACGCCGGATCCGGAATGGCCCTTGACTCTCGAAATTCTCCACTGACATCGTAGACTGGAGCATTAGCTCGCGTCTCTATGATCTCGTAGCCGCAGATAACGTTTCAACTGAGATGTTATATCATTGTTCTTTAGCGTAGAACGAAACGACCAATTGCTACTGCACGTAATAATTACATCAGCGGCTACGGCACCGTCGAGTTGGAGCTTAGAGAGGAATTTTTAATTACGTTTGTTACTTTGATTGGCAAAGAGGATTGGCTTTGGAGTACTTTTAAATATTTCAATAACATTAGACTAAATGTTTCTAGATATAAATACGTTTACTAATATTTTTCATTAGATACTGGCAACTTAATGGCTGTAATATACTGGCTGGAATAGACGGAAGCGAGCGTTCTATTTCGCCTACTGTGTGAAAGCTGAGTGACGTTTAATTTTTGCACCCAGCGAGACCTTTTTGTCTTACAATTATTAGGCAGCTGAACCTTCGCTAACGATTTCTCAAAATCTACCATATTTAAATTTTAATCTAAA
Organism: Heliconius nattereri; assembly: GCA_013403645.1. Taxonomy (NCBI): domain Eukaryota; kingdom Metazoa; phylum Arthropoda; class Insecta; order Lepidoptera; family Nymphalidae; genus Heliconius; species Heliconius nattereri. The sequence continues at coordinate 2,791,626 of JAAIXI010000228.1, forward strand.
AATATACTTTACCTTTTTAATTTACTCTATACTATTTTTTACCGTATGAAAATATTGAGTAAATAATTTTCTCTCCATTTATATAAGTTGAAAAGAAAATAAGAATACGTGGCGCATATTTGATGGTCAAGACATCAATTGTAGTTACTTATAATAATAATGCCGGCGCTGTCTATTTATATGAAAACATGTGCGCCGCCTCCATTATACAAACGGCAGTAGTCAACCACGTGCTTTTAATAAATATTGAGATGACGAACACGTTGGCAATGTTGATGAGTTTTCAAGTTTGCCAATTTTCATTTTATTATTTAAACTATTGCGAATTGAAACATTATTTTGTTTCAGCTTTACGCATGTGTGGTATACCGCATATAGCAGGGTAGGCAAGTGTAAAGACACTCCGCTTCTCACTTTACCGAATTCAGGAGACATTGCTGGTTGAGTGACGAAACTCAACGCCTAGCTTTTGCCTTGAAATCAGAGCATTCATTCATTCTCTCCATCGAACCCACATCCACGTTTACAGTCACACACTTTTGCTTATGCGATAGCTCCAACATTAAATTATATGTATTAATTAACTTAATTTGCATATTACATCAACTATTACTAACTTCACATGTAAAATGATGTAGATGAATAAGTCACGTACTAAATAACATACAAATTCGTTAGAGACGAAAACGCAATATGCGTTTTATACATTACATATGTAAAAAACGGTAATTTTTGATTTTGACAAAAATAAACCAACTATTATCAAACAATATATTAGGCGATTATATATTCTATACTAGAAGTGTTAGTTAGAAACATTTATCTATAAATAAATAGGGCATATATGAAATTGAAATAAAAATAATATTACGTTTCCATGAAAAAAACAAAAGGCATCGTTGTAAATTATATGAAAACCTGTATGAAAACCATGGAAAACCGGACCATACGCAATTGTTTCTTGCAAAATCGAAACGGCATTCAGGTCTGATGTGTTGCTTTGTGCTTAGTTTGTGACGCCGAGGGAGATCAGCCAGATGGATTTCGATTTTGTAATGTTGGCTGCTCTTTTGACAACACTAAGATTAAACCAATCCTTATTATTCTGAATCGCTTTAGGCATTATTTGGTTAATTTCTATCAACTAAAAGACTTGGCATTGTGTGTTTTTATATATTTTTTTTAACATCTTCAAGCTTAATCCCGCATTTAGCAGGGTAGGTAGTTATGCACTCACCCAAACCCTCAGTATTAGGTTAAGCGAGATTATTCCGCTGGCTCAGCGAGACCACCGGAGTATTCCCATTATTGTTATAAGCACTTTTATTGTTTCGTAAAATTCATGTTAAATGTCGCAATACATTATAACTTTTGTAATACAAATATTTTTAACTTTAAGAATTAATATTGTTGTGATCTCCAAATCGATCAGACGTATTAAATAGTTTTAATTTAAATTAGTATTTTATTTTTTAAAAAAGTAAAATCTCAATAAGAAAGTTTAACTAGGTAGAGGGCTAATTTTTAAGAAACTCTCGTGTCCCACAAATATTTCTTAAGACATATTATAATTATATGGAATAATTACAATTTCTACTTATTTTCTGAATAGTTTTCTAGTTTTTTAACAATCAATCAGTAAAGCCAGTCGTGTCTCAGGAACACAAGCGCGAGAGGTTGCGGGTTCGGTTTCCACTCAAAGAAATGAAATATTTAATATTTTTAAATAATATTAAAATTTAATCAACACTAATACCGTTATTCCATTATATAGTAACCTACGCCTGTATAATATACTTCCTATGACTTTAAAAGTGCTTTTTAAAAGGCCGACGTATTCACAAGATCATCGGATCATTAATCGCGCCTCTCAAAATTAATTTGCATATCCGTTCGTTCGGTTCGAATATCAAACTGAGTGGGAAAATCTACAAACGTACAACGGACGTCGTCAGTGTTTAAAGATTTATATTATTAAGAACTATATGTACAGTTAAATTATACGCAGATACAATTAAAATTATTATGAAAAAATTCTAATTAAATATTATAATAATTTTCAATTAATATAAGACATTATGAATATGAAGACTAACGATACGCGATGATTGTCGATTCAATCTCACACGGGGGAATGAATCATTTTTGTTAATATTTTCATATCCTCGTTCTGGTAACAAGGCAACGGTCAGGGTTGAGTCCCGACACTCAAATGAAATGCCTCATCCGACGGAAAGTGGTGAACGGAGTGTCCTAGCACTGGGTTCCCTCTGCCTACCATGCCGTAGGCGGGATACTGCGTGAAGCTGAAAAAAATAAAATAAAACGATACTTCTTGCATCGTACATTTACAGAGTAATTTAAGAAAATATTATTAGTTATCATACGAAAGATTACATACATATTTATCCCTAAATCAAATTAAATCAGCTTCACGCTATATCCCGCACACAGCTGGGTAGGCAGAGGAAATCTCATGTTAAGATACTTCGTTCCCCGCTTTCCGCCGAATTCTGGAGGCATTGCGTGTTGAGTGGCGCAACTCAACGCCGCGCTTTGCCTCGACACCAGAGCGAAGAAAATGAAAATATAAATTTAAATAAATATTTCCTATCCTCGTGTGGGGATCGAACTCACAACCAGTCGATTTTGCAGCAAACTTTGTGCCACTGAGGCACTAGGTACTCATATTTATCCCTGTAGTATAGTGTATAACCGACTGCACGCTCACCCTACGTCACACGAACAATACTCAATGCAAGGTGAAACGTTATAATATTACATAACGCATTCAAATTCACGTTACGCTATTCCACTTACCCGATTTAAATAACTTAACTGTGAATATTGTAGTTTTTTATTTGCTATTTTTTTTATAAGAAAACTTACATTATTGCTTAAATATAACGTTTAACAAAACATAGACGTGGCAGGGTAGGCAGAGAGAACCTGGGAAACTAGTGTTAAGACACTAAGTTCCCATGAAGACACTTTCTAGATAATAATTCCTGTATAAAATTAAATAAGCCATAATAGGTTAGTTGCATAAAAAATGTAATGCAATAAAAAAATGTAGTGTTTAAGTTACACAAAAAAAAAACAAAAAATGTGTTACAAGAAATAAAAAAAGCATCAAAGACTTACAAAACAACGCGAAAAAGAACTCGTCAGGTCAAAAGATAGAAAAAAAAAAGAAAAATAAAAGAGCCGACGCAAAGTTCACGAAAGTAAAAGTTATCCATTAGGACGCGGGCACCAACCACCACCAGCAAACTACCTACTGGGTTTATTGAAATAGTTATTGTAGGAGGGGTTACAATAGTATTTTTTTAAAATTGCCCACATTTGGCAGCAGTTTAATGGTAGTGATAACAGTAAAGTCCATGGCCGATGGTCTACGATGGTCTGAAGCTTCGTGCATGTATGTTATCGTAAAGGGGTGCAATTTCGTTAACGTTTCATATTACCATACAAAATACCGGAGCGGTTGTATTAGTTTATTTATATACTTTTGGATATTGTTTGAATGTGATAATACATGTCTATAAATACAATTATGTATTTCTATGCTTACAAAAATATAAATCTAACAGACTTCTTTCTTTTTTAATCTTTTTTTATGTAGTACATGGCGGGGCTGGCTGAAGGAATCTGGGACCCTGATTCTAAGACACTGCTTTTCTATTAAGACACTTCCGTTCCCCACTTTCCGCCTAATTCTGAAGGCATTATGTGAGTGGCGCAACGCAACGCCGCGCTTTCCCTCGTTGCCATTGAAAGGAAATAAAAATAATAAACATTGCATTTTCTCAAGTAGGACTCAAACTCACAACCTATCGCGTTAACAGTCGCATGCTTTTGCCTCTGCGCCTTGACTGGCACAAAAAAATCAATTAATGCCAATCCTAGACTCCAAAAATAACCAACTCAAAATATGCCAGTAAATCCTTATAAAATAAAATACGATTATTCTCGCCCCCAAATACTAGGAAAATAGCAATATTATTGGCTTTACTGAACATAAGCGGTCGTTCACTCAGCTTTAGAGACTCGCCTTGGAAGCGATGTGTCTTGTCAGTGAGAAACTGCCAGACTTAGGACCGCTTCTCAAATATTTTGTCACAAATGAAATTCTTATTATTTTTTGCAAAAAAATAAACAACAGTAAAATAACTTAATAAATTACTTTATATGTTTATCCATACCTATATTATAAATTCGAAAGTAACTCTGTCTGTCTGTCTTTTACGCAACCAGGCCCAAATCGCTAATTTAATTGTGATAAAATACTCATATAGAGATACATGAGGGTACTCGACTGAGCATAGGATACTTTTTTTTCTCATATTTGTAATATTATCGATATATACCAATATATTAAAAAAACTTATTAATTTGACATGCAATTTATTCCGCTACGTTAACAACAACCGTCGCTAAGCGACCGTTGCTAAGCAACGATTTGTTTTTAGAAAACTCTCTCTATTGAAAACTGAAAATAATTTCATAAATATATTTAATAAATATTCGTATAGTTCAAACGGGCGTAGCCGCGTTCGGGTCCACTAGTTATTATATAAACACGTTAAGTTTTCGTAACTGTTTTGACATTAATATTAATAATTAATTTAAGTAGGTTTGAACTTTAGCTGAAGTGTTCATTTATCGTACGTAGTAAGGCGAAACATATCGGCTATCGCGTGCGATACACAGATAAACGCTGTGTTATCAACACTTGTGACGATGTTATATTAAAAGAATTTAAACTTTCGACGGTATAGGTTTCTTAGCAGAGTGTAGGTAAGCTGCTTTACCTTTTTACTGCTTTTAGCTGCTTTTTGATTTTATGTTATAAATTTTATAGCCTTATACAAAAATCAGAGAAGGCAAGGAGTATCGTGCGATCAAAATATGTAAATTACTTAGGTATAGCAAATTTGTACATATTGCCGAATTATTACGTTTAGGTTACCATAATATCAACGCAAATTTAAAGTATTAAAACACGCTTAATTTAGCTTTAGCAAACGTAGTAACATTACAATTTTTTTTAAAACAGTATTTTTTTAACTTAGTAGCAGTGTTAAGACACTCCGCTGCACACTTTGCGCCGAATTGTGGAAGCATTGCGTGTTGATGGCTCGATACCAAAACGAAGTAATGAAAATATTAAATATTCCATTTCTTCGAGTGGTAATCGAACCCACAACCTGTCGAGTTTACAATCACACGCTTGTGCCCCTGGAATACTGACTGGTCTCAAATAAGAAAAAAAAACTTCAGCTTCACGCTGTATCCCGCACACAGGAATCTAGTGTTAAGACACTCTCTCAGAATTTTGGAGGCATTGCGTTTTGAGTGGCAGAACTCAACGCTGCTTTGCCTCGACAGCAGAGCGAAAAAGATTTTTTTTTATTTTAAATAATTGCATATAATTATTGTATTTAATATAAAATTAATACAGTATAATTTTATGGAATTAATAATGTTTAAAACTCATATAGTCCGTACCTACACATATAGGAATTAATAATGTTTAAAACTCATATAGTCCGTACCTACACATAGAGTATGATATATTCACAGGACAAGCTGACGCCGCTTCTCTATGTCAATGTAAAGCTATAACTATATTAGAGTGAGAGACTGGGTACACGGTTAGCACTTTAGGCAATTTTGTGAACTGACTAGTTAACTCTGTCCCTTTTAAAGCAATATACGTTTTTATTACTAAATGTGTGAGATTTTTTTCACAATTCAACTAGCGACTCTCCCGCTGCTGCGTTGTTTTTTATTACTTTGTGCTAAGTTTCATCTAAATTCGTTTAATAGCTTTGGCGTGAAAGTGGATAAAACAAACATGCTCCCAAATTTACACATTTATGTTATTAATAATTAATGAATTAATTAATTACTATAATCTAAAATATTTGTAGAATCAAAAACAATTGTTTAGTATGCAGAATTATGAAATACTAATTAATTAAATATTTATTTATTTATATATTTGTTATATATATATTTGTTTACCTGGTGTGGAGGTTGCGAGCCAGGCGGCAAGTGTGGCGGATGCTGCGAATCCTGCGTCGGAGACAGTCCTCCTGCACTCTGCGCCGTGCCCGGACTGGGAGCGCCTGGAGGGTGCGTGGGCGGCTGCGGTGAACTACCACGTTCGTAGCCCTGTTTAATTATATATGTTTTGTAAATACAACTAATCATATATTTCTAAAGTATCTTAGTAGTGTTATCAAATATATTTCTTTAGCTTCACGCTGTATCCCGCACATTGAAGGGTAGGTAGAGAGAACTTGGGAATCTGTGTTAAAACATTTACGTTTCCCACTCTACGCATAATTCGCCAAAAACGCAATGCCCCCAGCATTGATGGGACTAAAAGCCGGGCTTTGCCTCGTTACCTGGAGGAAGAAATGAAAATATAATAAATATTTCATCTCCTCGAATCCGCAGCCTGTCGCGTTAACAGTCGCATGTTTATACTTCTAATCCATGACATTAACGCCATATCGTATTGTTAGTCTTAAAAACAACACATTTTGTAGTAACAGAGATAATATATCTAAAATGCACCTACAAAAATTTCATTATGAAGTATTCATGTGAGTAAAAATTACTCATATATATTACTTTAACTATATATCCTTAACTAAAATGTATTAAATATAAAATTTTACTATAATAAATTAATATAAAAAATCATCCAATAAAAGCAACATAAAAAAATATAAACATTACTTTATACCTATATATATATATAAAATCAAAGTAAATACTTAGGTTACGTTATTTTTAGCGTAACTACGCTAGTATCAGTCAGTCAGTTTATTCAGTTATAGTAAACAGCGTCTATTAATAAGCAAACTTGAACTTATATGTGGCACACGGCTAGCAGACAACACACAAGTTGTGTATGTACTGTGTCAAGAATGTATTGGATCACTTCCAATCTGGTTTTATCTTTATGGAGTAAACAGTTAACATTATTATGTAGATATAAAAATATATTATAAAAATATATTGGTTTTTTTTTTGTTGACCAGAAGACCATATATATATGTAGGTATAAATAGGGGTTGTATCCTTAGAGCTACCTTACTTGAAATATCTTCAATTTCTAATAATGCTAAAAAAATACCATTAAAAGCCTCTTTTAAGACCGTACGATGGTTTTCCATAAATTGTAAAATTTTTAGGTAGCGTCACTTTTTTTCAACGATTGTGGTATATAGGTATGTAATAATGAAACTGGTCGTGGGTTCGATCTCCACTCGAGGATATGAAATATTTATTATAAATTTATATTTCCATTTGTTCGCTCTGGTGTCGAGGCCAAGAGCGACATTGAATTCCACCACTCAGCACGGAATGTCTCCAGAATTTAGCGAAAAGTGGGGAATGGAGTCTATTAACACTAGATTCCGTCTGCCTACCATGCTGTTTGCGGGATATAGCGTGAAGCTGAATTATTTTTGATTTGTAAGTTAAGTACGCATCGATATACTACACACAAATTCAGCTTTAACATATTAAACCAATATTATAACGTGATGTTAAGCTCCATGGTGATTAGAGACAAATCGAGCCAGTCGAAACTCATTAGTCAACTTAATAGTGATGATATATTAATGCTGGTACAACAGTGTCTGATTGAACGCGATAGCTGCTAGTTCAAATCACTTAATTGGGGCAATATTCGTCTATAGTTGGTAGTGTATAATAAGTTTATCTACGATATGGAGTGACGAAGACCGAAGTTTTTGGCATTTAACACGCAGTATGGTCAAATTGGACAAAAAATTATCAATTATCCTCTCCTTCCATGTCATATCATTAATAAAAAATATATTGTTGTTTTAATATATAGAAAAATAATACCGCTGAGCTTGTGACTATAAATGTGACGGTTGTAGGTTCGATTCCCAATCAAGAAAATGAGTGATTATTTATTCATATCTAATATTGCATTTTTTCACTTCAGCAATGAGACAAAGTGCGGCATTGATTTCGCTACTCAACACACAATACCTCAAAAATTCGACGGAAAGTTTTGTAACGGAGTGCCTTAACACTGAGTTTCCTCTGCCTATCCCGTTAAAAAAAACAAAATAAAAAGGACATCAATTCCGTTAGCTTCCATGTACCAACAACACACCAGAAACAATAGAGCACGTGGTGGCGAGGCCTTGACCGTGCGCCCATTATGCAGTTTACTTTGCGAATAAGTGCATCACATCTATGCATCTAGCCACGTGATATAAATAGCTGAGCCCGCTAGCTCCATTGACTGAGAAACGATTGTACCGCCTATTGTTTTGCACTGGATATTTCCTTCATGTGAAAGCGTTACGATCGTAATAAACTTCCAATGACTTGTTATCGAGAAATAGTAACTGTGAATGAATTTTCACATTGTATCCCGCTGTATCCCGCACTTACCAGGGTGGGCAGAGGAAAGCAGGGAATAGTTTCCCAGTTATCCCCCGCCTAACCTGTTATGTAGTGTCTTAATAATAGAATATTGAGACACTCCGTTTCTGCGCCGCACAACATACACAATTTAATAAGCTTTCTCAATGTTTTTAACGTTCCCATACAACAAAGAATAGATACATAAATTATCGACAATGTATACAATCCATGCAATCGTGTGTCGCAAAGGTTAATTCGTGATGATGCTCAACGCCACGTCTGGATTGCCTGCCTACACGTGCTCACCGAGAGAAGTGGCCTCCTCCATATACCACATGTATATGCAGATAGTGTCGTGCGTTTAATAACAATGCCAAATCAAAGCGAATCTTCTATTGATTGTCACGTTTCATGCTGTATCCCGTACACAGTAAAGAAAGCTAGTGTGTTAGTAAGATATTCCTGTCTCCATTTCCACCGATTTCTGGGAGTTATTGCATTTTATTGTTAGGTGGCAGAACTCAACTCTGCGCTTTACTTACCTCCAAACCAGAGCGAAGAAAAAACATATAAATTAAAATAATTATTTCATTTCTTCGAGAGAATCGAAATTACCACCGGCCGCGCTTACAGTCAAACACTTGCGCCTCTGCACCCCCACTGACTTTAATCTTCTATCATTCACCATTTGTATGACTAATCAATCATTCACAATTTATACAAATATGATTGAACCCCGTTCATTCATTACCGGCGAGACGTCCTCGACACAGTTCTCGCGTACTTATTGCATTAATCGTCGGATGCTTTCACTCGACGACCGCTTTCCGCGTCACGTTTCTAGGATGTAAACACTAGACCCCTACCACCGGCCACTCCACTCCACTTTAATATGAAACCGGTATTATATCGGCTATTGTGAACTTCAATGGTACGTTTCAACGTATTACAATGGTTACGTATTAGAAGTACTGGCACTCGACGTTTTCGAACTAGGCAAATACCATCCTACCAGAAGGACCTACGTCATTTATGTAAAATAATAAGACCGGTTAAGTGCAAGTCGTGCTCGCCCACCAAGGATTCCGTACCAATTTCAGTATTGTAAGTCAACGAAGTACAACTTATAAAATAAATAAACAAACGGGGTGAGCTAAATAAAACCGTTTAAAAAGTTGACAAAATTAAGCACATATGCATTTATTTTGTATGAAATTAACTACAAATGAAGTTTTTAATATACATTTTTTTTATAAAATATCTATAAATTTTCAGTCTCGGATATTTTCTTTTATTTATATTATAAGTTCTCATTTCGTGCCAAATTTCATAACTGTACGACGACGAAGTATCCTGTAGCTTTGCATACAAAATACACCAAAAACGATTCATAAATGACCTTAAAGTTTTATTGTGTTGACTAAGAAACTTGATTTTTTCTGTGCTTGAGGAGACCACTACGCTATATCTAGTAAATGTCTTCTTCAATCTTTAGGTAAAGTCTGAATAGACAAACGACAATGTGATTCTATAATAGTTCTACCTTCTGAGATATGGAATCCTAATAATTTTACAACAATCTAAACCCACAAAAGTATATCAATACGAATTAACAAGCAAGTCATCTCAACATCATTCATCACCACCATTAATTGAACGGCCACGTCAAACACAAGATTAACTAAAACGTAGACGAATCAAGACGCCAAAGTAACATAGATAACGTCACCCCGATATTTACAAGTCAAAGTCAAAGTCAAGGACGAGGCGAGTCATTTACTTTTTGTTATTTCCCTTATTCGACTACGATAATTGATTATGAAACATTACGAGTTCGCGACCTTTTGTTACGTCGGGGCGAATACTCCATTATAATATTCTTGAATCACATATCTGTTTTGCGATAGCGAGGCTAATAAATACTCAACAAAGATTATGATAACACTATGTAAATAAACTGTTAACATATATTATATATCGCTAATTTTAACTAATGGGTTATATTTAATTAAATATACCTAGCTCGTTTAACAGTGTGCTCACCAGATCTTTTTCATTATGTTGCTCAATAATATATTAAACTAGTATATGATTACAAATTCAAAATATTCAAATAAACTTTTGTAAGCACTTTTGAATCCTGTAGTGAATATAAAGCTCGAAAAGCGACTCGAAAGACAGTTCTGCTGAGAACAGCCAGCAAGAATTTCAACCATTGCTCTTTTCAATATCAATGTTACGAGTTAATAATTATTACATAGTTTGGCAGGTGCTGCTGAGCTTGCATAAGAATAAAGTGATGTTAAATTAAAATTAAATTAAATCAGCTTCACGCTGTATCCCAGATACAACAGGGTAGGTAAAGGGAACCTAGTGTTAAGACATTCCGTCCCCCACTTTCCGGCCAATTTTCCCAGTCATTGCGTGTTGAGTGGCGGAACTCAACCTCGAGCTCGAGCAAATGAAAATATTTATTCATTTCCTCGAGTGAATCGAACCCACCACTGTCACGTTACAGTCACAACCCTGTGCGCTGCGCCAGGACGACATCAGATTGCTATTAATTCCATACAATTTTACGCAATAAACATTGCCGAAAAGCATAAATAGGCTCTACAAGATATCGAAATTCGATTCGGAGCAACGTTCTAATCAGCTTAGAGAGAGTACCGAATATTATACACTGAGCAAGTACCGCCCGAGGGGTCATCACTATGTAATTAGACACTACGCCTTCGACAGTAAAACTGAAACCTATTAATTACTTATCGAATACACGAGCCGCCTTGCCTTTAAGACAATCGACAGAGAGATATAAAATCCAAGGACCATTACAGGTACCGGGGACAATGTTTACAGGGTTGTAGAGATGTAAACGGCAGTCGAATGGCAATAAAAGATTGTATCGCATCGTAATCTGCAGATTGAACCTTTACGAGTATTATTTAACAATCGTGTCACTGGAAAAGCTTTGAAGGAGCGCGGGTGGGGTGGGAGCCAAGGGTGGGGGGGTGGCAGGCACAACCAAAACAAAATACAAAGAATACCAAGAACTTTCACTGAATAATAATTCGGGGGTAAAAGTTTGTCGCTACTAGGTAGAAGGAAATCGGGACTAACGCTTGCCTGTGGAGTTTGGCTGTGTTTCAGTGGAACCATCCGCGCCGGTCGCCAACCAATCCATCAAAGGACTGGATGGGGGGTGGGTGTCCTCCCCCGTACCCACATAAATATTGCGGGTAGGTGAGTACAAACCCTTTGACCGAGTTCTGTTTACTTTCATTTTCACTCAGCTGACGAGGCCGCCACCCTGCCTATTCAACTTCACTATTATTATGATAATTAGAAGGTTATTAACTCTAACCAACTAATACTAAAGTATAAACTTGAACTACGACATTTATACTTGTTATCAACTATCACAAAATATCAACTAATTTGAGAATATGTTGACAATTGCCAAAATACATTTAGGATATTGATGATACAATTAAGATACATGCATAATTAATTACAAGGACAACTGTTGGCAAGTTTGGTAATGTGTTTGTAACTTTAGCCAAGTGTTTCAGAACTGAGATCAGGTCATATATATTGCAGAGAGAGAGAGGGCCTCGTGGCACTCAAGGCTGCACCGGGTTCGGACGCGGCAGACAGGGCGCAGACGTGCATTATTAGGTGGGTGCCGGAACGCCCGCGGGAGCGGTGGGCGGCTGTGGGGTGCGCGTATCGTACGTCATCACCTGAGGCGCGCCCTTGAAAACGTCGTCGCATTCATTGCACTCGGATGCGGCCCGGATCCTCAGCCCGCGCTCGCTCTCAACATCCTGTACCAGCTTAACTACCTAGCCCCCATCTTGAGACGGAATCGAGACCAGCGAAACATTCAAACAATGTTTGTACAAAATTTAGTACATTTTCAAAGTTCATATTTTCATAAACTGGAAACTTTTGTGTCTTAATAAAATTTTAATCAATTGGTTATCTGAATGAGTCAGTGATTAATTCTGTTCCTTTTTAATCTTGATTGTTTTGTATAATTATGTATGCCAGAAAAATACAAAACAAGACAAGAAAGTGTCTCTCTCATATCCCACGGCCAGTGTGAAGTTTAAACTTTCCTCTCGTGAAAGAATATATTTGCGTACATACAAAAAAAATGTACTTACATACTCTTGCAAAGTCAACTATCCAACTATATTCAATGAGACCGCCTTGGCTGATGTCAGTTGAGAGATATAATTTTGTTGTTACAATACATAATGACACGTCGCACACGCCGCGACGTACTATTTAAGTATCTTTTCTGCACAGTCATTTGTTCGTTGGTCATGTATTCTTGTACGTATACAAAATAGACCTTTTAAAAGCAAAATATAGTTAAATACACCATTTATTTATTATTCAAACAAAATTTCAAACACACACACACTGCTGTATTGCCTTTCAATCCATCACCTTAGGATACCGTAGGTATTATGTACAATAACTAGCTGGTGTCCGATATGGGAGTTGCGAGATGCTCCCAACACAAGTGTCTTCGGACTACTTACCGGGACTTCTCAGTGTAATAATTTGTATGTGATATTTCAAAATACAGATTATTATTATTAAATAATATATAACATCAGTACAATATGAAAACGAGTTCTAAAATTTGATTTAAATATATATCTAAATATTAGCAAGCAGGGATTCATATAAATAGAAATTAAATTCTTAGGAGTATTCAAATGATGCATAGTGCATAAATTCTAAAGCAAAAAAGAAAATATATATTAATTATATTCGATATAGGTTATCGCATTTGCATATAATTTTATAACATTTATGTTACAGATTTCTAGTTTCTAAATATTTTTATTACTTATTTGGACGTGATGGTCGACAATATAAGTTAGATGTTTTTATAATATGTTAACAGCCAAAACGTGTTATATGCTACATACTTATATCTTAAAAATTGATTTATTGATCCTTACTTTTAAAACATAATTGTAAACTTAGGTACGGTTGGCATTAACATATTTTAATGTAAATCAAATCAGCTTCACGCTGTATCCCGCGCACAGCAGGGTAGGCAGAGTTACGACACTCCGTTCCCCACTTTTCACCGAATTCTGGAGGCTCAAAGTGGCGTTCATCCCAGACACCACAGCGAAGAAACGAAAATATCAATTGAAATATTCTCTTTCCTCGAGTGAGGATCGAACCCACAACCAGTCGATTTTGCAGCACACTTTGTGCCACTGCACCACGGATGGCTTACTTTAATGTAATTATAAAAACAACATAACACCAGGCTCAGTTTGTCCATTTGCCTTCACAAGTTAAACACACGTAAAAGAAGACATTATTCTTGTATATCTTTCTTAATCTAAACCTCCACAGAGCAACTATCCATTTCCTTTTCCCATAAACTAAAGCGTGGACACCTAATTTCTCCTTTATTTACCAAGTTAACTTCACAATCACAAGTGATATGCTTTCAAAGCTGAGTCGAATACGAGTGTGGGATGCCCGTAAACTCTGACAGATAGACAGCCTCTAGTGTAGACGGGCGGTGGTCACCCTACGCCTGCATTGTCTATAAATCGCTGAGGTACGAGGTGTACCATTTTACAAACACACCATAGAAATACCAACATTTTTCAAGAATTCCACACGTTAAAGTTGTTAAAGTTGATAGGCATTTTGGAACATTTTGGAGCACTATATATTTATGAAAAATAAGTTTAAAATTAGTGACAATTATAAGGATTTGGGTTCCATTTCTCTAAAAGTTTGATTCTAAGGCGAACTAAGGCGAAAGTTTGTATAAGACTAAGCTAATAGCTGATATCTGATTATTCGATAAAAATGATATTAGCATATATTTTCTTAAATATACGTTATGTTGAGGCAGTCGTGGCGCGGCGTCGTTGAGTTCCGCCACTCAACACGCAACGCCTTCAGAATTCGGCGGAAAGTATGGAACGGTGTGCCTCAACACTACGTTCCCTCTGCCTACCCTGCTGTGCGCGGCTGTATCCCGCGCTGATTGCTTTGAAGCGTGAAGCTGATTTGATTTTAATCATATTTTATACGAACTTCGAAATAATCAAGACAAATGTCATGTCGCGTAACTACTGTGTATGTGTGTTGAGTATGATACTTTAATTAAGATATCAAAGGATAAATCTAACAGGATTTATTATTTAATAACCGGTTACAATATAACTTTATCACTACTTGTTTAGTAGTAAGCTGTGAGCTATGTGCAGTGAGAATATATGACCACCTACAAGAAACGCTCTGGCGTGAATCTGGTACCAAATTTTAAATGAAAAAAATTAAAAATATTGTATTAATATACATTTGGTATACTAAATTATTGATAATACATACATGTAGTATTGTCAATACGTTGAAAGATTATAAAGACAGATATTAAAAGATAGATAGTACCAATGATTTTGAAAAGAGCAACTGTTGAGTTTCTTGCCGGCTTTTCTCAGCAGAACTGCCTTCCGAACCGGTGGTAGCTTTTTGTTCATATGTTCATTCGACGATTCAAAAGTGCTTATAATAATTGCCTATTTGAATAAAGAATATTTTGAATTTGAATATTACCAAAAGTGAAAATATAGACATGACAAAAATACCGAAACATGCTTATTGCATTTTCTTATTAACGAATATTATCATATATTATAATATCCTAGGCTGCGGAAAACTAAAGTGATTGAATCGGACAAATTTTTGGTTTCTTTTACCATATTGACAATATTAACAATACAAAACCTGCATAAATTCCTAAACTGCCATAATAAGAAACAATCTTGGTGCTCCAAGAAATTTTAATTTGGGCTATATAGAAGAGAAGAGAGAAGTTATTACATGAATGCTATTTTAGCCCAGTTTGTCTATTTACGTTAAGTAAGACTCATTTTACTCTCTTGCAAGCGGTTTTTAAAGAAAGAGCAAAGTCTTACTAACTTTTCTATAACTTCACTTTGCCGAATGCGAGATATGCATAAAAATAAATAGCGCACTCTT
Source organism: Heliconius nattereri (assembly GCA_013403645.1). NCBI lineage: Eukaryota > Metazoa > Arthropoda > Insecta > Lepidoptera > Nymphalidae > Heliconius > Heliconius nattereri. Next base: position 2,807,091 of record JAAIXI010000228.1, read on the forward strand.
AACCTCAAAATTTTATTATTATATTAAAACTGCTACGTCAAAGTAAAGGTACTATGTCTAATGAAAGAATTATTAAAAATATTAAATATAGCATAGTAAAATTTTAATTTTTGTCAAAAAGTTATAGCGCTACATTATCTTCTTAAAACAAAACAAATTGTTAAATCGTAGAGCTTTAAGAATAGCGGAAATACTTAATGTTTAAAATATTTATCTACTAACCGTTGTAAATAAAGTAACAAATCCATCCTTATTAACAAGGACAAATTTTAGGAATATCTTTTCAAATTTATAATAAAAAAAAACATTAATACGCTTTTTCGAACATTTTAAAAGATAACAAAGCTTCAAGCTGTATCCAGCACATAGCGGGGTAGGCACAAAGAACCCAGGAACATAGAGTTAAGACACTCCCATCCGCCACCGCCCGGCGTCACAGGTTTTATATAATACCTACTAAAAATATATCCCATATACTGTTGCTGAAATATTAGTGACATGAAACTTTGTCTACAACAAATTGGGTAACAGCGCGGGCACGTCGTAAATGTGAAACTTAAAAGCTTTTAATTTTTAAGTCGTCGTAGTGCCTGTCGCGTCCGTCCGTCCACCAATTTAGAGCGGAGTCGGTGTGGTATAAAATGGCGATGCCTGTATCTATGTATATGGCCTGTACGTTTACATAATATTACGTAGTATTTACGACTTTTAAGTCTAGGCTGCTAAACTGAAAGCAAGGCAAATATAAAAAAAAAATCTTAACATTTTTTTTTTACTTAACCCACTTTTTTCGACTGATATAGAATAATACCCACTGATATTCAATAAAACTTATAAAAAAATCTAATAAATCATTTTGTAAAGATAATTTCTAATGAAACTTTTCAACTATTCTTATATAATTAAATAACATCTCATTAATTGTAATAACTTCAAAGTTCACAAGCACAGCTACACCATAACTAAAATTACTGTAACGTGGCTTCGACGAAGTGCGCGGGCCAATCAAATTTTTCCACTTAGCACTAAGTATTATCTCCGTGCAGTACCTATTATAAAAATTGTTAGTCTCGTACTGCGGAACGAGAAGGTCGATATCAAAGTACTAAGCAACGATAGTATAATATTAAGAAAGTAGTATTTTAAGCTATTTGCCCGCAGGCTGCGGGTTCAAAGCCGACCTTACGCTCTGTCAGTACATTTCTGAACACCGATTTATAAGCGTGTTCGCTCCAACAGCCAACAGCCCTGCTTCAAAAACGTACCTCGGGCTTCGTTGCACAACGAGCTTACGTCAGCGAGCGCGCAGAGTGGCTTACGTCATTCTAGCGTGGCGTCGTTCAAAGGGAAATAGGCTTTATACGTTTAGTGGTAAAGCTGATGTTTCTGCAGCAATGGTGAGAGTATGATAGAGCATTTATGTTCACGTGAGTGGATGAGGCTGCGACGCGCCGCCGTGCCGCCAGCTCAACGATTCTGAGAAGCGTTCGAGGCTCTCTAGTTTCGGACTTGAATATGAATCTTGTAATACGACGTCTATGAGAAGAGTGTTTTAAGCTATCTTTATACCTTTTGTTATGTAGAATATGGTTATTAATAAATAATAATAAAGTTAAGAAATGTTTAATAGAAAATACCTAAACTATAGAATAATTGTCATATTATAAATTCAATGGGGTGAAGGAATTTGATATTTTTTTACATAATGTTAATTATTTTTTTATGTAATAAATTTAAAACGGTCCAGTGCGAGTATGATTTGGTCACTGAGAGTTCCGTAATAATTTCATAGTTGTAGGTCAACGGGAAGTACAATTTATAAAAGTTGATAACAAGTTTAAACGTTTGTGGGCGTACGCACAATATAAGTTTGTAATGGGTTTTTATTCCGTCATATACATACTTACAATTGTTTTTTCTTCATTTATACTGTAAATTCTTAGTCCTTTACCACATTACATAATTGTATTTACGTTTTTATTTCACATAAAATGCGAATAAAAACTATTTTTTATGCTCTAAGGCACTGCAAATATTTTAAATATAAATTTTAGCTTCATATATGTTCGCAAACAAAAGGAAGAAAAAATAGTCTTGACAGGCAAAGTGATTCTATAAGAAGTATAAAGGTTTCTTTTCCATTTTGAGGAACGGAATCCTGAAATGACAAGGATGCGTATATAAATTTTAAGTTTTCTGTTTTTGTTCTCGGGATATATATACTGAAATATAAATATATCTGCTTTCTTTATCTACTTTTTATGAAGAATCACTAAATTTGAGACTCTAGAAACATAATTTTTGAAGTGAAAACTTCATTTTGTATAAAAAAAACATTCGTTCTTATTAAAAAAAGTAATATTAAGATGTAAGGTATTTTTATTAGTTAATGCCATAACTGGTATTATGGTATAATTTTAATTAGTCCACCTCATTATTTAGCATTAACACGTTTAATATATTATGTTAATTTTATAACGAAGTTCGCACACCCCTGTTGAATTTTAAACCCATAATTTATCATCAAAATTGTAGCAAGTGCTATTCAAATACATAAATATTTAAAGATTACCTTAATTAAATAGGTATTTTAATTAGCTGTTCGTTAAAAAAAAACTTCTTCAATTAAAAAAAAATCCTTTATGAAGACATAAAAAAGATTTTTGTTCAAATAAAATCAAATCAGCATCACGCTGAATCCCGCACACAACAGGGTAGGCGGAGGGAACTTAGTGTTAAGACACACCATTCTCCACTTTCTGCCGAATTCTGTAGGCATTGTGTGTTGAGTGGCAGAGCTCAACGCCGCGCTTTGCCTCGCTACCAGAGCGTAGAAATGGAAATATAAATTTAAATAAATAACTCATCTCCTCGAATAGGGATCGAACCCACAACCAGTCGGTTTCACTGTGACACTTTGTGCCCCTGGGCCAGAACTAAAGATTGTTAATAAAGAATTTTTTGTATGTCACAGTCTTGTTGACTTAAAAGAAACCACTCATTACAATGCTCAGTTATAATCAAAAGGTCAAATTGTTATAACACAAAATGAAAGCTTCTAAAATTAAAAGAAACAAAAAGAAAAGAAAGCACTGTAAACGTTTAAATTGTAGTCTCTTGTAAGCTCAGAGTAAATAAAATCTTGGGATTCGTTCAAGACGTGATTTAAGATTGAATTTAACGAACAAGGTTCTATGAGGACTGTTTTTTTTTAACTATTTTTTTTAAATAAATAAATATATAGTTTTTTATTCTAACTTATAATTCTGGTGCGTATGATAATTATTAACAAATATTCATATAAAAATTTGATTTACCTAATTTGTTATCTATAAAACAGTAAGTTACCCTGGGGTCTGGTCCAGATTATATATGACACTTTTAAAATTACATATATCTCTTCAGCAGCAAAGAGTAGCGCAAAGACAAGCTTAACAGAATTGCTTTGTACCTATAAATAGGTAGTACATTTATTAATTATAATTATAATGAATACTCATCAACAATCTCCTAGTGTACTAAGACAAACCTGGTGCGGCGAGAAGGGCGGACGCGAGTTGGGTGCTCCAGGATGGCCCGGCGGTGGCGGATACCTGGGCGGGTAGGAGCCCGGCGGGCCGTACGCGCCCGGCGGCTGCTGCGGCCCGCCGGGGGCGCCAGCGCCGTACGGCGGACCTCCGTACCCTCGCGGCGGCTGAAAAAAGAGATTGTGTTCGTTAACCAGATTTACAGTGTGAAGCTACAACACTAAATGACAACAGGTCCAATTCCACTAGTGGTCATAAGGGTCACTTATCATTCAAAAATATAATTTTAAAATTATTTAAATAAATTTGTCATTTCAATTATAAAACGAAAAACGGTTTTAGCAAGTTTACACTATAAGCAGACGATTTAATTATGAATCATTCGTCCCTTTACTTAAAACTAAACACATTAGGATTGGCCACTTAGCTTGCAATATATATTTTTTTCAGAAGAGTACGAGTTATTACTCGTTATTCTATTTTATAATTTTCGTTAGTTATCATTAAAAAAAACTACCGTTCTAAATACTTTAATAAGAATTTTGTAAAAGACACATTAGGATTTATGTGTATGATATATAAATTTTATTTCAATATACACTGATCACTTTTGTACAAATTTATAGCAAATTATAAATTTTTCTTCATGCAAGGAATGCTTCAACCAAGATAAATCTTGCATACATTTTTTAAGGCTAAAATATAACTACGATCAATTATGACAAAATACTTCGTTCAAAACAGTTTATTTACTCACAAAAAGCTATATAATATGATCCATCTAAGATCAATTAAGTTCAATTATTTTGAAATAATTTTGAAAACCATTATTGGTTTACGGATAAAGCGAAGTTCGGAAGAAGTTTCCAGCAAAATGCGTAGGTATATAAAATACTAGCTACAATATTAAGAAGGCGACTTTCCAGGAAAATGCTAAAACTAGGTTAAGATTATAATATTTTTTCTAGCGTTACCCGTGTCACGCATGTAACAACGTAGGTAGCAAAGAAAACTTAGTGTTAAGACACTCTACTTCCCATTTTCCGCATAAAGCCGCCAAATTCTGGAGGCATCATAATATTAAGAATAAAAATAAATAATGTTATATGAGCTCCTTCTAATCATAACAAATGGATAATATCTTAATGTGTTTATAATATGATCGTATTACGTAATTTATGTTTGGCATGTAGATTACAAAGAATAGTATGAGTAATGTTTAAGCTCGTCCTATATCGTCGAAATGGAAATCTTATCATCTTTACTTATTATAAATTGGCGACATTGTTTAATTGCTCCATGTTTTTATTTTTTTCGTTTCGTTGTGTGTACATTTGTTTAAGAAACAATTGCAGTTTTCACTATTGTATTTTGGCAAGCTTCCCTTATCATTAAGTGTTTGATTTATTTCAATCAGTTTACAAATTAAAAACTTTCACCAATAAAAATAATATTGATTGACAAAATTGCATTAAATTTATTTTTAATAAAGATATTTATAATTGTTTTTCAAACCATTTTTTTTGTGTCGCGCTATACTCAACGCTGTTCTTTTGCCTTGACAGCAGAGCGAAGAAATGAAAATATTAAATATTTCATTTCCTCGAGTGGATATCGAACCGATGACACATTTATTCCCCTTACGATACGACTTGCCTCAACAACAAAACATTATTGTTATTAGGAAACGAAAGTAACGCAGATTAATAATTATGTAATTCAATTAGGCGAAGCCGCGAGCGGGTCGCTGTTGAATAATAATAATAAATTCTTATATCCCTGTAAAAAAATCTCTAACACAAAATATTTCAGCTTCCCAGTTGCTGCAAAAACGAGCTAATGTAATATCGATTTTCAGATAGGTATCGAGCATCTAAATAATTGACGGCCAAAGTAATTCGCTGTGCCAACAATGCCGCTCGTTTCAGTTTTCAGCTCTCATTTTGTTCTATGATGGAAATTCAATTATTCCGTGCGAGCTGCGCCCCGAGGCGAACGAGTGCCGAGATCGGTCGGTACCCTTTGATCGAATGTTTTACATCTAGAGAGGACGGCGAGAAGGCTCGACGCCGAAAGCTTCAGCGGCATCGAGGCCGGCAGATATGAGGAGTTTGTCCGCCAATTAGACTTACATTTTTACAAACATCAGGGTGTTTTATGGAGGATTGTATGATTTACGAGGGCGGCGTGGGGGAGGGGTGGAGGTGGAGGTGGAGGAATGGCGTTGGCGAGGGTTGCGTGCGGAGGGCGCGGGGGAGGCGGGGCGGCGCGCGCCATTGGCGGACGCGGCATCGATCGCGCGGCCCGCCCGCGCCGCCAGCCTCCACCTACGTTAATAAGTAATCACCGACCCCGCGATACCTCAGCGAGTCTCAGTTTTCCGGACAGAGCCTGGAACCACTGAGACGGCGGCCGAGGCCCGGTATCTCCAGTGGGTCGGAACAAAGACCCGCCACACGGGGCGACATCCGTATTGATTTATGCAGTAATTGACCCGCGGGTAGGTGGTAGGTTATAGGTGCGCAGCTCGCGCATACCTCCGCCCGCTACGCACCTACACTGCCTCTACACGCACCCGTATCTATTATATGAAAGAGAACAATGCATTTCGATCAATGTAACATTACGACAATTTATTGACCTATTTCGAAGCGAAACGACCAAATTCGACTGAATTGTTCCTTAAATATTATAAACACGATATGTATGGAATGTCTCTTCTAATAGCTCATAAACCTATGAATAAATTGAAGCAAAAGTAGCATTGACCTATTGCCTTACAACCATGGCTTCTCCGAGAGACTCATAAAGATTTGTTTAATGGACCGGAGGATTTTGTTGGGTTTCGGGATCAGAAGGGGAAGCGGCCTTTGTAGTTAGTACATTTATAAACTTATTCTGGTATACAGTACAGTTGTAACTTCCAGAGACATTTATTTGAATTATATAAAACAGTTTCTGTCGTTTATAAAATAATACATTTCCATATTAATTATTCATATTCCATAATATTAGATACGAAATAACTAATGAATACCATTAAAGGTTTAGGAAAAAATAATATTAGTAATCCTATGTGTATATGTGACTAAATACAGATTATCTGCTAAACATATCATCGAAGTAAAATATAGTATGCATCTATTGTGTACAGTTCAAACGTCTATTTAATTATTTTTAGGTATTTTAGTCACCCAATAATATTTAATATTTCGGCCACAAAATGCGCAAGGTCACACACACACACACACAGTTTGGAAAAACTGTTTGTGGTTGGCAACACCGAAGACAAAAGATTGTTCGGTCGTTCACTATCACGATGGACCGATCAAGATATGGAATCGTCATCTTCCAAGTTTTATAAAGTTCAGAGAGACGAGCTGTATAGAAACCGGTGGAGGCAGATAATCTGCTCTATATACAATCCTGATGCAGACCACAACCCTCAGACATGAGGGACCGACAACAGTCTCCAAAAATATGAACTTTCGCTTAATAACATACAACAAAATATTTTAATAGTAAAAAGAAACTCAACACAAAATCACACATGATAGTAAACTCTAATCCAAAACAATTTCCTTCCACCCAACCATCACCTTACATAAAGAAAAAAACAAGTTTCATTAATGAACCTAAATATAATGATAAGCCGATAAATGGTAACATGAATGGGGGCCGGCCGGTGAGCACCGGGCATATTTAATTAGATATAATATTCTGGGTCGTCGCAACCGCATTGCATCAAACGCCAGTGCAAGTGCAAACCGTTAGGAATGCGACCGGACTCCGGCCGGGCGGCGTCACTCGCATCACTATTATGTCATTAACTGACATAATGAACTGGGGGTGTGTGTTATTATGAACGGAAATTATCGATAAATACTTAAATCGGATGTGCGTGATGTTTTAAGTGGTTATTTATTATTTTTTTGCTTCACGTTGTATAATATGATGCTGATGCTTACCCTGCTATGTGCGGGATATAGCAGGGTAGGCAGACAGGAATCTAGAGTTAAGACACCGTTCCCATTAAGACACTTCCGATACCCACTTTTGGCCGAATTGCGGGAGGCATTACGAGTTGAGTGGCGGAACTCAACGTCGCGATTCAACTCGTTACCAAAGCGAAGAAATAAAGATATTAAATATTTCATTTCTTATTGACTGGCCTCAGAGAAACAAAGAAAGAATTTTAAGATAACAATTGTATTAGTTGTTCAGATCGTCGTGGCGCAGTAGCACAGCGTCTGAAAGTAAATGCGACCGTTTATGGATTCAATTTCCATTGAAAGGAAAGAATTATTTTCGTTTTCTATATCTAGTAATAAGACATACTGTGGCTATGAGTTCCATCATTCAAAATGTAATATCTCGAAAGATGCGAACAGGGTGTCTTAATACCAGGTTCCCTCTGCCTACCTTGCTATTTACGAGGTACAACGAGAACAACAACTGCAAAACATATAGTTTCCGTTGACATAAAAATATAGACCGATATCAAAATAATTTAACGGTATCGACGACGGTTAGACGCGTTTGTTTCGAATCTGTATCAAATATTTCAGTTTAAAAACATATAACTATAGTCAAGGACACAAGAGCAATATAAAAATTTACAAGAAGTAAACAGTGTATATATATATATATATATATATATATATATATATATATGTATATAGTAGAAATGCTTAATGACCTATGACTAATACAGGAGGCCAGTAATGTATGTATAATATCGACATTCGCACAAACAACAGTGGCAGTCCGTACACGCTGGCGGATACGAGCATACGTTACATAACTCTTTGATTGTGTTTGTAAAAAGTTGGGGATTCCCCCAACTACATGCGCACCTTACATCGGTACACTTGTGTGAGTGTAACCTTGCCTTCCTTTACATATTAAATGCCTTCGGGCTATCCCTTTGCGTATCTACAAAAAAAAACGGACGCATAATGGCCGGTATTGTTGAAAGAAAAAAGGAGGAAACGAATGAGATGGGATTGAATGTTATTACTATTATTACTTTATTTCAGTGAGCTCCTGCGAGAAACTATAAAAGGCATGCTGACCGGTTTACTTTTTGTACTCGTTTGAGAATCAACAATGGGACGTACGCCGTATTCATCACATCTCAGTTCCGGTCTCTGATGGCACGTGCCATGCTCCTTACCTAAACAATAATACCAACTCAAACCTTATTTTTTCTAAATAAATTCAAAATATGACAAATGCGACGTATTCATAGCCGCCTTCTTGTCAATTTTAAGATGTTGTTTTCGTGCATAAATTATATGTCTATGAAAGAAAACGATATCTCAAGACCGATCTTGAGAGTGATTGATAAATACAGGCCTAAACTCGCAATAGGTACATAATTGATTCATTCACAATAACGAAAACAACCGACCATGTGTTGACCTTACATAACAATAATGATAATCAATGTGAAAACACAACACACCCACACACACACATAAACACAAATGAATATAACAAAAGCAACACAAATGTGCGCTACAATTTAAAGATAATTATTCGATTATCGAGTGTTGTGACGAAAGGCGATTCGCAAGCGTCACCGTCTGACTGCCTCATCGAATAGTACACACCTATTCGTAAGTAGGTAAATATGTGTGTGTATTTGTGTTTAATTATAAATACCTATTTATAGAAACAACATTAACGTTGTACTATGCGGTCGGTTACGACGCGCTATTTCGGTGTCTGGCGTCACCAGCACAGCACTGTGAATGTCAAGCTCGCGGTGTGGTGCTGGTGCAACAGGTGTTCACCACACCACCACCAAATCACCTACATGTGGTCTCATTTAATCTCGCATAAGCTAAACAGACTATCATTAATTTATGGTGATGCATTTATATCGCTCGCCAAGTATCTAGGACACGGCCGACGCGTGTGTCGCGCGGAATAAATATGGACGTTCATTTTATACCGTGTCGCTCTCATTAACTTTGAAAACTAAAGCGACACTTCTGCTTCGCGCAAATTGTACCCCAACGTCGACATGCGATATTAAATTAACGTTTAATATCGCAAATTGAGGTAATCCACTCGATATTTTTGAACACTTCTGACTTATACAAGTACCGAGTAGGTTATACAAGTAACATATTGCAAATTATGCATATAATTTTTAATGACACAGTTTATATCTTTGGAAGGTACCAAATAAATGACGTGTATAATTATGACAAATGATGAATATTTATTAAAACTTACAATTTTCAAGACATATCATAATCTTATTATAGTTCAACGCAATGATCAAACTGTTGTGGGTTACGATTTCCACTTAGGGTATTGAATTATTATTTATTAATATTTTAATTTGTTCGCTCTGGTAAAGAGGCCAAAACGCGGCGTTGTACTCCGCCACTCATCACGCAATGCCTTGAAAATTCGGCGGAAAATGGGAAACGGAGTGTTTAAACAACAGGTTATCTCTGCCTGTCTACCCCAATATATGTGGTATGAGCGTAAAGCTGAAGAGAAGAAGTAAATACACGAGCAGCCGCCTTATGACACTTGCAAAGCAAAATTCAATAATTCCTAATTGAATCCAATACTCGACATTTATTTATAAAATTGTCAATTAAATCGCAAATCACAATATCGACACGTCTCACACGCAACAAGTGTAAACAAAGGGATTACAAGTGTTACTGACCTAATAAAGCGACCCCTTTCCCACCCAAGACGGTTCAATAAAGAACTCCCTTTAGGTACCTACATACCTACTATCCGGGGTACATAGGAGTGGCGGTCGTGACCTTTGACGTAGATATACTGGTAATGTAGGTACAGACGCCCGCCCGTTATGTACCCCACAATTCAAAGATTAAAAATATTTATGCCTCTTGGAGGTGGCATTTTCGGTTTAAGTCTGAAGCTTAGTCTTTAAATTGCATAAAAATATTATCAAAAATATAGGAGTGTGTGTTACTTTCCACATTGATACGCAATATTAACACTAATATTTGGAAATATTTAGTTATCTGTGTGAGACCAAATGATTATTTGATTTTGGTGTTTCATTTCATTGCTAAAACTTCAAACTAAATTATAATTTTTACAGCTTCTCACTGTAACCAGCATGAATCAGAGTAAGCGGAGAGCCTAGTGTTAAGACACTCCGATCCTCACTTTCCGCAGAATTCTAGAGACAATGCATTCACAATGCAAACGAGTGGCGGAACTCGGCTCGACACCAGAGCGAAGAAATGAAAATGTCAAATATTCCATTACCTCGAGTGGGATTCAAACCGACAACCTATCGTTAACGGTAGCACGTATGCTCCTGCGCCACGAATGGCCTCCAATACCGTGAAACTTTAAAATCATTTTATAGACTACAATTTTGTACCTATATACATACATATATTTATATGTAGGTAGTACGAGTCATTTACCTTTCCGACTGCGTTCAGGCAGAGGTCCTTGGCAATGGCCCCTTTCGCATTCATATATAATACATTTATCGATGTAAGTTACGTCAGACCGTTTGCATTGCGAAGGTTGAACGGTAATTACATTATTTATGTAATTAATACGTAACTAATTCTAGTTGCCACGCATTAATGTTGATAATAATATAAATCTATAAATAGTGCCAGGCACGAGACTGTAAACGCAATAAGTTTTGGGTTCGATTCTCACTCAAGGAAATGGAATATTTTATATTTTCATTTCCCCGCTCTGTTGAGGAGGCAAAGCGCGGCGTTGCATTTCGCAACTCAACACACAAATTGCAACGGAGTGTCTTAATGGCAACGGAGCGTCTTAACACTAGGTTCCCAGGTTCACTTAAAAAAAATAGTAATAGTAGGACAAACTTTTCATAGGATTGTTATACTTTTCTGAGTCAAAATCCTAAGAAATGTGACAAAAACAAATAAAACTAAATATGTAATTTCTAGTTATCTTTTGAATCTCATTATTCATTATGAATAATGAATGACTCACAACGTGTTCCAAGTCTAACGGCCGTCTAGCAAGGCACAGAGACAATGGGCTTGACCTACACAGTACGCAGGTTTCCCGACGTTTTGACTTCCAGCTCCCGAGGACGGGCAAGGGGGGGCCCGGTGATTACATGACGTCACGGTGGTTTAACGACCCCATTATAACATTACATATTGTACGAACGAATGAATGAAGGTATCATGTTGACATGGAGTGATGGTTTCGTTAGCCAGTTCAATTTAGTACGCAAGATTACTTACTCACTTTTATCATTTAGTATGTTTTTAAATCTTTACGCTGTATCCCGCACACAGCAGGATACGGAAAGCGAACTTAGTGCTAAGACCCCTTAAATTTAACTGCAAGTTTTACCTCGTTACCTGAGCGAGGAAATGAACCCACAACCCGTCACGTTTACAGTCACACGCTTGTACCACTGCCGTATGTGTACACATGTATTCGTATGAATCTAACTCGAAGTCGGATAATGATTTTTTTCATTATTTATAAGCTACTAGAGCCCTATCTCTAAGACTCCACAACTTATAAACCCTCGAAGCCTCCACTCCATTACATAGTTATTAGCCAGCAGAGGCAATCAACAAAACTGTCAAATCATCACTAGTACAGTACAGATCCAGAGTATTGCCCAACTAATATCAAGTGTAATTCTAATAGACGTCAGTTAAGCGGTCAACCACCCCCGATGCCATTATGCGAGCACAACACAATGACACGACTATAGGGGCCACGCCGCACGGGTCCGAGACGGCTGGCTGGCATCGCATTGATTTTACGAAATCCACATCACGGCCTCAGAATGAACGGTCTCCGGTCGGGGCCCATTCATCTCGTTTTCATGTACACACCCGCTATTGCGATACGAAAGTGAGAGCGAAATTTACTCGGTGCCTGCAGTACGCACCGCAACGTGCCCGACCTAAATACGAAGAGAATAGAATATCGATCACGCCACTAACACGTTAATACTTAATCAAAGCTGCCTATTCTACATATAATTCGGGGCCGAGCTGGTGCTATCTGGGTTATTAGTTTACTATCATCAGTTAAAGGAATGTCATTGACTGTATATTATTTTATAAATATGCTTATCGTCTATAGGATAGAACTTTTGTTATCAGCTTCACGCTGAATATCGCTTGTCGCATGGTAGGAGTCTAGTGTTAAGACATTTCCTCCCCATTTTCCATTGAATTCTGGAGGCGTTGCGTATTGAATTGCGGAACTCAATACCGCTCTTACCTTACATTTAGGACTAGGCTTCCATTCAGGATAGGAGCGATCGATTGATCCAACAAATAAACAAGAAAAAATCCATTGATAGTTTATTGCGTGAACGTTCTCAGCGTTTGCCAGAAACGAGAGCAATACGTAACACACATACATACAGCTAAATCTAAATATAGCGGGCGCCGATATCAGCGGCTCGCCCTTGAACCAGTCGCACGGAAACATTTTATTATTATTACCGAGAGCTGTCGGCGAGCACGAGTGTGCCGGGTCGACGACCCCGCGGCCACGTGTCTGCTTATCGACGACTATCTAACACGATTGCGGGTAAACAACACGCTGAGATAAATTACTAATTCCGCAACACTTGTTTGTTCCGCTCAGTCATTCATACATTTATAATTGTGTCATCGAGACCGTTTCCGATCGCCATTGTTGAATGAGCGTCAACTTGTGTACACAAACGAATATATCGAAACGTTAGCTTTTCTCAAGAGAGTCAGTCATATGAGAGGAGTCGAATTGTCACAATGGAGACAGTTTGAAGAAACACAACTTCATTCACCAAAAATAGTATACAAGAAGCATTATTCTCACTGCAACATACATCATTTAAACTCTTTCCTTTCCAAAAAAAAAAAAACACAAAAGCAACCTCATAAAAATGCACAAATTGCAAAAGGAGCCTGACTGAAGAACCAGCGCACCGTGGGAAGTAGGACAGCGTTACGTAACCGGTATCCGTTCAGCGGCCAGCCCACACGGGTACATCCTTACAAATGCGTACGACCTTGAATGTGAACTCAAAGTGTAAACAGCACGTGCCCGATGCATTGTTTTATGGACTCACTGCGGCCCGGCAACAATCGCACTAGGATTTACATGTAAATCGAACAAAAAGCCGTTATATGAGATTACTTACTAACGCATTTGAGTAAAACGAAAAACATTGGACTATTAAGAAATTGTAGCCATTCAAACTCACAAAACAATCAAATCCTCAATCCAAAATCTAAGTATGATAAAATACATTCTATGACAGAGGCTTAAAAAACGAAACTCTACAAAACACAAAGCAAATTAGTAAAACATTTGCCAAATACACCGTACAATACCATCCAGCGAGCCAACCGAGGTAAAACCGAGGTAAAACGAGACCCTCTCAAATACACGCAGAACCTGGAAAACACGTATCACATGTCAAGTTCCATTCACGTGAACACCGTCAAACACGTCCCGGCGCCGCAGCCTCTACATAATGCATGTGCGGAAAGTGGAAGCGGCAGAACGACGCGGAGGCCTCGCCTCGTAATTGAGAGACGAACGCACAAATCTCGGGCCTGGAAACGAGTAATATTTGCCTACACATCAAACTTTCACTATCGCGCTACGCTTTCGTTTTTATATCCGCTAACAGCGACGGGCCAGCTTTGTTGTTCCTTCGCGATGTTTTTTCCTTTTTTGCGAATGGCAACCGACATTCACAAGCGTGAATTCAACAACACAAAAACATATACATTTTATGTCTATTTTTTTGCCTTTACTTATTAATGCGAAATATTACATAACGGTAAAATCAATGAAATTACTAAATCCCTTTACTATATTGATGTAAAAGTAATGTTACTATAGATTTACTTTGTTCGATTAGCAGCTAGAGTTAAAAGTAGACAATTACTGTCATAGCTGCTAGTATTGAAGAAGTAAATACCTCTTACCTCTTTTTCTAAAGCCTTATTACAATACAATGGAAAACAGAGTAACCTATCAGTAGGCGCTTTTTGAATCGTGGCTCACGCGATAACAAAAAAAGCAGTTAAGAGAGCGTTGTTTCTTTTCTGCTCAATAACATTTTCAAGTTTCACAAATTGCAAGCATTATAGTGTTCCAAAATGACTCTTGTGTCTTAACTTCACCTTTACTTATTGTTTTATACTAGCAATTGCAAATTCATTTTTAGTAGTGTGTGTCACTATTCTATTAAAAAAAAATTGGGAATCTCTTTATAAATATTTTATATTTAAAAATAAATTATGAGATAAAAACACCAATCACAATTTCAATCTAGGTTAAATATAATACCTATTCAGTTTATAAAGCCATATGAAACATTTAATCCAAAACCATATATATATTTTCAATATTGGTCCATGAACTTGAAGTGACGTGAGCCATGACGGACGCTAACGAGTGAGTTGCGTAAGTAAATAACTAAAACTTTGTGCTATTCAAAAAAAAAGAAAACGCCGCAACCTGTTGATATATTGCATGAGATTGTCAGAAATTACAATGAAAGTCACAATTTTGAATACAAATCTCCTATTATTATTATGTTCAAATCTCAATAACATAAAATATAGTATAAATAGGTGAAATTTCTCATTAACATTGTTTATGACAAATGGAAGTTTAGGCAGTAATACATGAAAACTAGTGACAAGTCAAAAGCAAGGAACTAAGCATTTGACGGTTATATTTCAATTAGATCCATTCTAAAACATTTCCTAGTTTCTAAAACAAATCTGCTAAAATAAAACTAGTTGAAACTCAATAATGTCTCATAAAAGAATAGCAAATTATGTAATACTTAAGTTATGTTAAAACAAAATGTAATTTATAGAAGGAGAAATTGTGTCTACTATATGAAGAAGACTGATGATATATCTAATTAATCTGTGCAAAAACACATGTTTGTGATTATTATAATATCATATAAAAACAAAGCTGTGGTAGATTAGATTTCATAATTAAATTGTTTGGTCTCACTTACATTTATTAGTATGTAAGGGATTACATAAAACAAGATCTATGTTTGACTGCAACTAACTAGAAATGCATATATGTGATGCTATGGACAAAGTGCTATGTTAAATAAACCTACAAATACAGATTTATTTGTGAGGATTAATATACTTATTTAGTTTTTTAGTTTAGATTCATGCTATAGCACTGTAAAGAAAAGAAACTAGTGTTAGGTCTCTTTAATTTCTATGCCTTATTTAAGTTTGGAAACTGCAGTTTGTAGCACTTGCTGAGTTGTGGCAGTCAACAGCATTCTTTATCTTATTGCCAGATCAAGAAAATTAAAGTAATTAATTCTTAGTGAGAAGTGAACCCACGACAGTTCAATATACAATCATAAGCTGTGCTGCTTTGTTGCTTCAAGTAATAGTTAATATTTTATTCCATAACAACTTTGAACATATAATTAAAAAGTTGACAGGTTAAGAATTAAATGAGCCGTTCACTGCATAAAGAAAAAACAACTTTGTTGGAAAAATCTTAAATTTTACTATAAATGTCCTGAGTATAGTTATAACTTTATATGTTAAATAAAATGAAATACAGATTGCTGCAATAAAACAATTTAAATGCAATTATAAGGGTTAACCTTAAAAAATATCAAATTTTTATTATGATCCTATAAGAATAAATTAACTATTCATAGGCATATATTTATAAACCCCTCTCAAGTCTGAGATCGATCTTGAGAGCAATTCATAAATACGGGCCTTAGTGTAATAACCATTTAACTACATGAAAAGACCAATTAATAATTATTGAAACTAGAGTTTTATTTGTTGTATTTTAACTTCTACTTAGTATTACACCTGTTTTACAGGATATATACATACTTTTTCAGGTCTTCATCATAAAAATTCAAGAGTGAGATTCAATATTGGATTTTGTGGTCTCCATACTACCTACTACATTGGCAAAGTTAAGTTATGTACTCGGACAGCACACTATGCCTGTGCTGTACTACTCAACTGAAGTCAATATTGTTGATGTGACAAAAAATATTAACAAATTAATCTAAAATGATATATAATAATAACAAAACTGTTTTTTTATAGAAAAATTGGAGCATCTTTTATTTAATAAGAAAATTGAACATTTCAATAATTGGACAAAGTTTTTCACATGGCAAATCAACTTACTCAAAACCCACCAATTCATATTATAATTCTAACATTTGTGATGATAGATTTTTGGCTAGTATTTCTTATTAATTGAATTAGATTAAAACTACATCTTTATTGATGCATTCTACGATATTCATTTAATCTTATACTATGAAGGAAACTAAAAAACAATGCACAATTATATTATCTTATATATTAATTTCACTTTTTATTTAATTATTGAATTCATCAATTTTTACAGTGAACGGCCCAAGTATTATATTTAGTTAAAATATTTAACTTTTTGATATTTTATGAAAAGTTCAATGTTGCAACAAAGCATTACATTAACTTAAATTTGTGAAGGGAAATACTATATACTATAGTGAAACCTAAATTAAAAAGACCAAGTACTATATAAATTATATCTAAATAGAATTTAAAAACTATTTACAAGATTCTATTCTCATGCTAAATTATATAAAATGACAAAACTCTATTAATATAGTGAAAAACATAATAAGTGTAATAATAATTGCTAAGTTATATCTAATTAGATTTCTTTGAGTAATTTAAGTAAAAAAATATGACACCTTTACTCTTTTCATCTAAATTTATTCAAATATGTTTTGGGTTACATGTTTATAATTTAAATAGACTCACCGTAGAATTTCTATATGGACTTGCTTGAGGATTGTATGGTGGCATAGGTCTCGGTTGCGGCCAACCAGGGGCAGGTCCGTAGCCCCCGGGCGGCTGGTCGTAGCTATTAGGATAGCGGTGAGGCGGCGCTCCACTGGACTGGAGCAATGAGTTTAGTGTAGGCGTCGGGCCCGGCGCCTGGGACACGGTCTGTCCCGGGAAAAATCTCTGTTGCGGCGGTGGACGCGGTTTACCGGGAAAACCGGGTCGTTGAGCATAATAGGGATCAGCGCCCTCCGGGTACCGATACGGCGCGTATTGGTCCGGCACCGGGCGCTCCCCGGGCCGGTCGTGGCCGGGCGCCTCGCCAGCGTCGCGCGGCGGCCCCGGGTCGGCCGACATCGGTGACTTACTCTTTGTATTCATAACGCCATCGGGCGGAACGCGCCCGAGGGACTTGTCGGTGCCGTTTTGTAAAAGAACGTTCCGAGATTCACTGAGCTGTTCCGATGGACTCTGATCCACGTTCGCTTCGCTTCGCTGAGACTCCGCCTGCGTCGCAGCCATCTTCGGCTGGTAGCGGCCGTCCCTGCTTACACTGAGCTTTGACAATCGACCGGCTCACTTACGTTACATCGAAAACGGGCGTCGGATAACAAAACCGCGACGCGGACACTTCCATCACTAAAAGGCCAAGTAACTTCGCACTGATTGTAACGTTGCACACACATCGATCACATATCTACTCCATTCGCGTAAACGAGGTTATGGAAAAGGTTACATATCTAGCGGGCGCTTTTGTCATGTTCAGACCGAACATTTCATATCACTTGCACATTTATGACACTATGGACGCAATCACTTGAAACAAATCTCATTCCCGAGTATCAAATTCGTGAAATTCTTAAAAACAGAACAATAGAATCACGAAACTTCCAAAATTATTGGCGTCCGCCATTAGCAGACTTGAATCCTACAGCGCTTGTCGACGCTTTTGCCTATCTTCACTTCGGTGACAAAAAAATAAAAATATAAAAATGTAGCATTTACAAGCACAGAATATTATTAAACATGTAATTTATTACCATTTGTGTTTTGGAAAGACTAAATTATTAGACTAGAAGCACCAAATATTGAAAATAGGAGAAAAATTATCTGTGCATGTTTACATTTCCGTAATACTGGGACCACGTAGTAACTACAGTAATGCCAACATCAAAATATTTCTTGGCTAGTTCCGCTGGCGCCAATACATTTGTTGCTATATTCACTTTGTATTATAAGCTTAATAATGAAAAAAATGAAAGAAAAGAAATATTAATTCGTTTTTTTAATGCAAGTAAGTAAATAAATTGTAGTTATTTCTGTTGAAAATATATGATATTGATAATTATTTTAAACGACTTATAACGAGATATATATTTGACTTATAATACCAACCTTAAGGTGCTTGTTTATTGGATGTCAGTACACAGATAATAATTTTTATATAAAAATATACAGGCGAAGTTCTGATTATATTTATTTTTAATTTAAATTAATACCATCATCCTTTTTTTCACAATATATTAAAAATTTAGTTAACAAGTACATGTTAATACATGTCTGACACAATATATAACTACATTTCTTACCTATGGTTTCAGTGTTGCAAGCGTAATAAAATATATTTTATATTATAAATAGATTTGTTTATAAATTTTAGTTTAAAAAATAAATTAAGACATAATATGATTAGGATAATTTATCTGAACTCGATAATTTTTTGTCGAAATTTATTAATTCTACCAATTCACATCCCATACCTATCTAATATATATTTAACATTAGAATTTCTTTTTTTATTTTATAATTAACTTTATTTAGAACAAGTCTCATATGATAGTAGGCATTTGCACAAGCTTACAAATATAGTTTATTAATATTTTAAGAATGACAAGTACTTTAGGTTCTATATAGGAGAACATATCCGTTAACGGTTTTATATAAATTGTATCTTAGGGTGTCTATTATTATGAACTTACGCGTGCCCCCGTCGTGTTCCACTTTAGCCATTTGACCGCACCGTCCTCGCCACTACTGCATTAAAAGCAGCTGTCGGTGGCACATTACTGTAACAAATGCGTATGAGATGCTGTCTTGCAGCTGTAATTTCGCCTACTTGGTATTCTACGGCACCCCTCAAGTTTGTTAAACCCTGGACCTCGTTCATTGTCAGTATCTTGAAACTTATATCCATCCCTTATACATGATTGATAAAGATGCTTCGTATTAAAATAATTAAAGTATGTTTTCTTGTAGATAGCTGAATACTAGTATTTATTAACGTTTTCTGCGCGGTAGTAGTGTGCGGCGGAGGTATAAAAAAGTTACGTGTATACGGACGCTATGTAAAAATACGTAACTCGTGTCGATGTAATTCTCTGTACATAAGTTAGTACTTAATAAATAAATAAGTTAGTTATTTCCATTGTCCACACATACAACCACTAAAAGCTTCACGCTGTATCCCACACACAATAGGGTAGGCAGAGGGAACCTAATGTTAAGACAGTCCATTCCATATTTTTTGCCGAATTCTTCGAGGCATTGCTTGTTGAGTGGGGAAACTCAAGGAAGGACTTTTCCTTTGATGCCAGAGTGAAGAAATGAAAATATGAATATATAATAATTTATTCTCTTTAAGGAGGATCAAACCTAGAACCGTCGCGTTGTCACTTTTGTGCCCGGTGCTACGACGACTTTAACTCTATTGAAAGTTGCAATATAAAAATAAAAGGTCATACATTTATAAAATGTTTTTATTTTGTTGTACATAGAATTATTATTAACACCGATGCAAAAATATTTTCTTTTCCAATTTTATTGATTTGATTAGCCATGATGACCATTTTAAAAAATTTAAGGCTTCAATTTAATAATTATCACGAATTCATAAATATTACAAATTTTGTTTTTCTTTTTATTAAATGTTACCGTTGTTCTCATTTTATGTTCCTGCACAAGTGGAATAACATTTTGTATTTGAAAAACATACAAAAATATTAATAATTCACTAAAAATGCTAAAATATTTAACAATACTTTTTTGTCATTAGAAATACTATATAATACGATGTTGATGAGCGACTCCATATTATTTTGGAACGACTGAAAGGGATTTTATTTTGTAACAATATTAAAATTCAATTAAACACATGTTACTCGAACTTGCCTAAACACAGTTTGCTAATTACAAATTGAGCGACGCAATATTATGCCAAACGAATGTTTTAAACTTTAAATCAACATAAATATAAATGAAAAATAATAAAAATCTATAAAAGTATATATAAATTAGTTATGGCATAAAATTATTCTAAACTATAAAATCTCATATAAACCTAGTTTAAGTACAAAGATCACGTATCATTGTCTAGACTAACCATGTGATGACAGTTCTCGTTGACACGCGGAAGCTTCTTTTAAGGACCATTATATATATATTTTTTATTATTTAAGATTAATTTTACATTATTAACCAATATGGTACAAATATTTTGAATGTTAGAAATTTTTAATTGAAAAATCCACTTATTTTTCTAAAAGTGCAGTGGAGATTATTTTGATTGTAATAAAAATATGCTTTTGAAATTTAGCATTAGTCCTGGCGACCAGTTAACACGATGTCTGTGTTAAAACAGCTTCATTTTCCAATTTAAATTTACATTTCATTTTAAAAAGCACATTCAATATTTTATCTACATCATTAACCAATGGGAATGTCAAAACCATATGCAATTTGTTATTATTTTTTAATTAATACACTTCATAATAATTTTACAAAGTAAAAAGTATTGGAATCAAGGTCGTCTCAATAGATATATATTTTATAATTAATAATGGTGACAATAATTTCAGTTTTGAGATTTTAAGAAAATATGAGCAATTTCATTAAAGAAACCAAATAAATTTATGTAGATATGTGATTTGAGCCATTTGTACACATTTTAAATGGAACTCTTTAACTGTATCAATTGCATATATTCTTAAATTAAACATTTTAGAAAATCCAAAGTCTTGAACACTTTACAGTAAGTTGAGTCATCCTGTGAGCACACTACTAAAGTATTCAAATAGTTTGTTTTACAACAATGTATAGTATTAACATTTAAATAATTAAACCATTTAAAAATAATATTTTAGACCCAATTGAATACAATACATATTTACTTTGTAAAATTACCACAACTTTAATACAATGCAATACACTTCGTTAACGGATTAATACTGAAACAGTCCGTATGTTCCAACGACGCTCACAATGTGTTTGACACAAATTGTCCATTCATAAAACACTGAACTACGTAAATCAGGAGGATCCGAACTCATCCATCCAGGTGAGGTACTTCTGTATGTCCCCTTTGGACACGGACTTGTTACATTTAGAGAGGGCCTCCAGGAAGTCCTGTTTGGTCACCGGCAAGTCGAGTTCCTCCTTGGCAAGTTGTTTTATTTGTTCTGGTTTTAAACCGGCTATTTTTCTTCGCATTGACATCATTGACGCATCTCTGAGTGCCAAATAATAAAAATAATTATGAAATATCTTTCTTTGTTGTGTATACACAATAAAATTATTTTATAATAGTTTTCAGATTTGGGTTTTTATAAAAAAATATACATATATCAGCAGCAGGGACACAAGCGTATCACCTAAACGCAACAGATTGTGGGTTCGATTCCCTACTAGAGGAAATTAAATATTTAAGCATTTTCATTGCTTGTCCCTTGTGTCGAGGCAAAGCGCCGCGTTGAATTCCAACACTCAACACGGAATGCCTCCAGAATTCGGTTTGAAAATGAGGAACGGACACGGAGTGCCTTAACACTAGGCTTCCTTTGCCTATCACGATGTGTATGGGATACAGCGAGAAGCTAAAAACATTATTATCCATTCATAACAACATTTAATAACCAACACAAGAATAGTAAAAAATTAAAAATAACCTGCAAACATTAGTAATATCAGCTCCCGAGTACCCGTCAAGTTTCTTAGCAATTGATCTGAGATCCACCTCTGGATCAACTTTGACCTCTCTGAGGTTGATATGCAGCAGCGCCTCTCTGCCCGCTTGCGTTGGGAGAGGTATGTAGATACGTTTCTCGAGCCTCCTTCTTAGTGCTTCGTCGATGTCCCACGGAAAATTTGTTGCTGCTAACACCATTACTACCTGGAGTGGAATAAATTACAAAATTGTTATCTCCAATTAATCTATTTGCAATCTTTATATTAATTATATAATATTTTTTTTGATTGGACACAACACGAACAGTATTTGGGCTGCAAAAACAGGTGGTATATATTATATCAGGTTCTTGTACATAATCAGGTATTCTGTCACATGGCTACCAGGCTTACAGTAGTAAGTCAGGATTGTTTTCCCTCATACATTCATGTACCTCAGTGAACTCGTACGTACTTGGGAACAAGGACAGTAATAACAAGACATTACAAGGTATTTCGATAGCTAAGCTATCAGAACTAGGCACTAGGGTAGGGTAGGGCAGGTGTACCTTTGCGGGCTCGTCGGTGGCGGAGCCGAGCCCGTCCATCTGCACGAGCAGCTCGGACTTGACTCGGCGCGAGGCCTCGTGCTCGCTATCGGAGCCGCGACGGGAGCACAGCGAGTCGATCTCGTCTATGAAGATCGTGCTGGGCGCGTAGAACCGCGCCTGTAGTACGAAAGATAAAATCGAAATAGATAGATTAATAATAATAAAAATAGATAGATTCGATTATTAATAATACTACACTACTTTGTACAAATAGTTTAGCATAGTTTAAAAAAAAAACTGCATTTACAACATTTATTAGTGTGATTTGTTAATGTTTTCACAAAAAAATATCACATTTCTAGCAACCCACCATTTCAAACAGCAATCTGACTAGTTTCTCCGACTCCCCCCGGTACTTGGACGTGAGAGTGGACGAGCTGACGTTGAAGAACGTGGTCCCGCATTCGGTCGCCACCGCTTTGGCCAACATAGTTTTGCCCGTTCCAGGGGGTCCCACCATCAGTACTCCTTTCCACGGCCTGCGTATACCCTGGAATTATGGGACTAAATTAGTATAGTACAATTTGACGTCATAGGATTTCTGCTAGTATTTTGTATTTAATGTTTATATTTAGCTTAAATAACAAATGTCTCTTTTGTATAGTTCAAATCCTGATGTACGATTCCTACTCGACGCGTTGAAGCTAACTTATATATTATGATCAGGTTATAGTTGTTTATTAACATTAATTTATTTTTTAATGTTTATAAAAAAAATGCTAAGCATAATTTAAAATGTTTACTTTAAAGAAATCCGGCATCCACATAGGCAAGACTACGGCTTCTTCCAATAACCTCTTGGCCTCCGCCAAATCTGCAATATCATCCCACCGGATGTTGGGGTTCTTTTGCACTATGTCTCTTTCTGTAAATCAAATAAAATATAAACACGTTCAAATAAAATGTTTAAGGCTTTTGCTTCTTACAAGTAATATAAAATAAAAATTAAATCAGATTCACGCTGTATCCCACAAAACAATGGTACGCACAAGTAGGCAGAGGGAACCTAGTGCTAAGACACTCCGTTCCCCACTTTCCGCCGCATTCTGGAGGCACTGTGTGGCGGAACTCAACGCCGCGCTTTGCCTCGATACCAGAGCAAAGAATAACCGTAATATAACTATAATTAATCATGTTTTCATTATAAACATAATTATATAGATGACTTCACAGTCATATAATTTGCTATGTTGATACAGATTGATATAAGTTGTAAATGGCTCGAGACGATGACACAATTGTATAAACCTTCCCACACACGGTGGGTTTTACGTTATCTTGTTAATGCTTATATAATGTTTTATTATGTCATGTTAAAAATATCTTTTTATTTTACTTTTTTGTCTATTGGTTAATTTATATGAAATGATATTAAAAATCTATTAACATTTCATAGAGTAGGAATCGAACCCACACCTACCGCGTTTAAAGTCACACGCTTTATTCTCATATCATTATTAATTTATATGAATATCAATATTTATATACGAGTACATATACGCTTTAATACTCACCTAGCATGTCTACCAAGTCAGTATCGGCAGCAGAAGGTGGTTCAAATCTTCTCTCTTCTTCTTTATTCTTTTCATCGTCCGTGTCTCCGTTGTTATTGTCTCTGTCTTGCTTGTCTTTTGTGTTGTTGTGCTCTTTGTTGCTCGTTTCTTTTGTTTTAGCTGCAGGAAATAGATGTTTATGATATTTATGTTTCATTCCTATTTGTGGAGTGGAGAATTTAATATACATAAGTTATAATTATTATTTTTTTGTTATGACTTTGGTATTTAAAACAAAAAAGGTGCCACTAGTCCTAGTACCACGTCCGTCCCTCTAACACGGATAGACATTTTGCTCAATTTTGTTTTTAAATAAAATAACGTGTATGAGTTTAAAAACGACATAGTATTTATTTAACAAAAAATAATATTAAATAATATTTTAAAAAATAACTATATGTGCATATTGTTTCCAAAAATCTATATCTTTTTCAATATATATAAATATATATATATATATATATATATTTTATGATCATCTGTAGAGTCTATTATATTCACGTATTTCATGATATTATAATATAATTTCCCACAATATATAATTTTTTTTTAAACAAAACTGTATAAAAGTATATACTAGTAAAAAAGACAAATCTAACCACATACATTACTTCCCATTTCCATATCACCCTATTAGAAAAACCTTCTTAACTAAAGTTTTTCGTCCTCATTACTTACAACGAAATTATATGCACAAGACGTCGTACCTAGGTCCTAGACCTTTCCGACCTACATTTCCATTGTGAATGTCATCCACGAGCCGCACCCACCCAAATTATTATCTTATAATGACTTCCTATCATATTGTCGAAGAAATTATTGATGTATGACCATCGTCATCAGAGATTGTTTAAATCCTTATACAATCATGATAGCTTCAGTTTTTTGAAAGACATAAGTTCATTATGAAAATATTTAAAGATTTTGTTTTTTTTTTAGCTTCACGGTGTATGCCGCACATAACAAGGAAGGCACAGGGAACCTAGAGTTAGGAAACTTTGTTACCGCCCATTTTTTGAGGTATTGCGTGTTTAGTAGCAGAACTTCACGGCGTGCTTTGACTTGTGACTAGAGCGAAGAAATGAAAATAGTAACAAATAATAATCCATTCCCCCGAGTGAGAATTGAACCTAAAAACCGTCACGTCTACAATCACATGAACGACGACCTCGAATACAGAGATATTGTTTCTTTTTTGATTAACGCATCTTAAATTTGCCTAAAAGTGTAGGAAAAATCTAGGACAAATATGCGAGAAATTAAAAATATAAATGAATACTAATATATAATATATAAGTATAAATACGTAAAAACCGACGATATAATCTAAATCTATATTGATTATTATGCATTTTTACGCATAGGAGTGTCGTAACGCATAGATGCGTTCTAGGCGTAGCAACGTTTCATAGTTCACTCTGGTCTCACGTTATTTACTAATGTTACGTGATTTCAATACCTTTACTTTATAAGGTATTTTAGATAAGAAATCTATTTTTTATTAAATTTTCTTACTCAATAAATGTCTCAATAATTTCTTCTCTCCACAAATATCAATATCAAGGTAGCATTCTCAATTAAGAATTTTAGGCAGAGGTTTAAATTTTATTATTATGTTTTCCTTTTTTTTTTCCAATCGATATTTTAAGAATTAGGTGGATAATATTAAAAGTAGTGATTTTGGATAATTGTAAGTACTAGCGGCCCGCCCGCGGCTTCGCCTGCGTGAACTACGTTATTATTAATTTCTGTTTCCATGAGTACCTGCGTCCCCCAAAACCCCCCTGCAACCCCCAAAAACAACTCCTTAGAAGTCGAATATTGCAAATTCCCGTCTTAGCGAGCACCTTACGTCCTATAAATAACTCCTTTGCAAAATTTGAGATTCCTAGCACATGCAGTTTCTGAGATTTCGTGATGAGTGAGTGACCTTTCGATTTTATATATATATATAGATAAGGAATAGATACAATTAAAATATTTTAAGACAAAGGTCTGAGGCCAGGTTCCCTCTGCCCACCCTCCCATATGGAAGTCACAGTCCAAGCTTGTCATTAAGCCATATCTAATTCCTTACCACTGTGTCCTTTATTTGTGTTTATCTTGGGATTCCGTACATCTGAGGTTTTCCGTTGTGAGGTGGTCGCGTTGCGTGCTGCTGGCCTCTTGCTGTCTGCCGTCCTGTTGTTCCGTGGATTGTTGCGAGCCGATTTCATTGCTGGGGCACCCCTAATGAAATAATAATTTGGATGTTCAATTTTCATATAAAAAACGTTTAAAAAAACAGAATGTAATAGAAAATAAAGAAAAAAAACGATACCTATCTTAAATATTATGTAATCTTGGTAAATATTATGTAAAGCATTGATTTTTGACCTATCAAATTATATACCTCCTGCAAATATTGTAATATCAACAATAAAAAACAAAGTGACCACACAGTTTAATATTGTTTTACTGCAGTAAATTTTAATAAGGCAGTTTTAAAATAAAAATAATAAATATTTATATATTTTTTATCAATACATACGAACACTTATATAAGAAAATCAAATCCATTCCATGCAAGTAATTTGTATAAAACAAACTTTGGTGAAGGTGACTTACGCGCCAACTTTTCGTTGGGCTTTTGTGGTGGTACAAATGGTGAAAGTTTTACATCGGTGTGATTCTTATCACTAGCAAACCACCAAAGCTCTATGGAATCTATTATAAATGACAAACAATTATCTATCAAAAGCTATTTTGATATTAAAAGTAAGTATAAATCAATATTTCTTATTAAACTTACTTCTTCTTCTTCCTGGCATTAATCCCGGCTATTACCAGGGTCTGCCTTCCTACTTAACCTACTCCACTTTGCACGATCTTTTACGTCCTCGGTGGTTAGACCATTGGCTCTCATGTCCTGCATCACGACATCCAACCAGCGCTTCCTTGGGCGTCCAGGAGGTCGCGCCCCAGGAACTAGTATAGCAAGGCACTTGCGTCCGACATAGTTCTTAGGCCGGCGCGTAACGTGGCCAAACCATCTCAAGCGACGCTCTTGGAGCTTATCCGCTACGTCACGGACCCCAAGACTACCTCGAATGAATGTGTTGCGTATGCGGTCAGACCGCGTTACGCCGCACATCCACCTCAGCATCTTCATTTCCGTGACGTGAAGCTCCTGAGTGTGCCGAGATAGTGCTGGCCAACATTCGCTGCCGTATAAAAGAACCGGTCGGACGATGCTCTTGTATATCAGCCCCTTGAGCTTGGGCGGTATTCTGCGGTCGCAGACCACACCAGTGACCTCCCGCCATTTGGCCCAGGCAGCGCTTATCCGGCCATGGACATCGTGGTCGATGCCTCCAGACTCGTGCATAACGGATCCAAGGTACCTGAACTTCTCCGACTTAACGGCTGGTTCAGGACCTATAAGGATGGTGCTCGAGTCCCGGTTCCCGCAGGCCATGTACTCTGTCTTCGACACATTTAGTTTAAGGCCGCCGTTCTCAAGCGTACCCTTCCAGAGGTTCACTTTACGCTCCAGCGTCAGTCGGTTCTCGGCAATGAGTGCTATGTCGTCGGCATACATCATCAGCCATGGAGGCTGGTCCTGGATGTGAGCCGAGACAGTATCGAGCACTACATTGAACAAGAACGGACTAAGAGCCGAGCCCTGGTGAACCCCCACTGTAATCGGGAAGGGTCTAGTGTCGCCAACAGCAGTCCTAACCATAGAAGCGGAATCGTGGTACATGCCTCTGATAATCTCAATATAGGCCTCAGGGATCCCTTTGGATCGCAATGCCCACCAGATACACTGACGAGGCACACAGTCAAAGGCCTTCTGCAGATCTAAAAAGGCCACGTGCAGAGCTCTCCTTTTTTCCCTGTATGCCTCCATCAAAGTTCTGAGGGCGAAAATGGCGTCCATGGTGCCCGATCCTGGCTGAAATCCATATTGAGACTCAGAGACAGTACACTCTCGGCGGAGCCTGAAGTCGATCATGCGCTCGAAGAGCTTCATGGTATGACTCATAAGCTTAATGCCCCTATAACTACCACACACACACTACACACTTATTAAACTTACTATATATATACAATACGTAGAGTAATATTTATTTTTCATTTTACTTCGTATGTATTTATTTTAAGAATAGGATCATATAGGAGTTTTGATAAATTTTCAATGAAAGTATAAATTTCTTTTTTTTTCAGTTTCATGTGTATCGTATACATAGCAGAGTAGGCAGAGGGAACCTGGTATCTTAGTGTTAAGACACTCTGTTACCATTTAGATACTTCCGATCCATGCTTTCCCCCAAATTCTTAATTCATTGAGTGCTGAGTGGCATGACCTAAAGTCTGGTCATCACCAGAGCGAATAAATGAAAATATAATATTTTATTCTCTAGAGTGGAAATCAAACCTACAACGGTCGCGTTTACAGTCCCTGCCCCACGACGACCTCGAAAATTGGAAGCAGAGTGTCTTAACACTAGATACCCATATAAATGAAAAACAGCTTCAAGAAAAAGAAATATAGACTCTATAATTACTCTCTATATTGTTTTCTATTAAAATATTCCAATAGTCTATTAATCAATATAAGTTCAATTTCAACAAGTACGGACTAGTTGCCAATATAGTTCCTTTTACAGTTAAAACCTTAAAGAGTTACTACAACATAGCTGTTTACTATAACCATATAAGGCATATAAACATGTCACACCCAGGAACTAGTTAACAGTTAATTTCTAACTAACTTTTGTTAGCAAGGTCAACATTCCCTTTTGCACTGTCGGTTACCGTACGATACACCTACATACAATTGTAAAAATTGCAATTTTATTTTCGAATCAAAAGATAATACTTTCAATACAATAATGGATTAAGATTATTTATTACAGACGATAAGGGCGATTGCCTGCGATTTGAACTGGTATAGTAGAGCCAGGTATATAAAATTTCCACCATCCACCTCATAATCTTGATATCTCTAAAGAATATCGCAAATGTCAAACTGCCTTATACTCTCGAATCGTTTTTTTTTAATGTATTAAAAATAATGAGTTCTCTGATAGTAGGAAAAAATCTTCTATAATAGAGAGAAATAAATTTAAACTCTGATAATAATGAGGCCAGTGGTGGGCGCAAGGGTACAAATTGTGAATGAAAACGCTACCGGTCGTGGGTTCGATTCCCACTCGAGGAAATGAAACATTTATTTAAATCTATATTTCCATTTCGTCGCTCTGGTGTCAAGGCAAAGCGAGACGTTGATTTCCGCCACTCAACACGCCTCCAGAATTCGGTGAAACGGAGTGTCTTAACACTAGGTTCCCTCTGCCTACCCACTGTGTGCGAGATATATCGTGAATCTATGTGAAAAAAAAAATTGTAAAGACTGGTACGTTTTAGGTCACAACTTTTGTTTTATCAAAGAGAAACCTCCTACAACTCACTTATGCTCAACACTGGTGGGCGAGGGCCAGGCAGTCGGGTCCCGGTCGGGGGGCGGAGGCCATATATCTGGATCGATCTCGTGCGGCGCCGGCGCCCACATCTGGTCGCGGGTCGGCAGGTCTTCCAACGCTGTGGAAGAAGCAATATTTTAACATCGACAATGACACTTCCTAATTGCTTAGAAAGTTAGTATAATAAATAAACAAAAACTGAATAGGTGTAATTTATTATATTATGCAGATATAATATATGAGTATACATGTATAGAAGTACTTTAAAAAAGAAACTAAAGAATGACAAGAACAACAGAGCATATATGTGCGATTGTAACGTCACCGTTATGGGTTCGATCCCCATTAGAAGGAATTAATTATTATTTATTATTTTCTTCATCTCTGCGCTCTGGCACTAAGGCAAAAGCCCGGCGTTAAGTTCTACCACTCAACACTAAGCTATAAGCGGGACACTGCCTAGCCTACCTTCCCTGCTAGAAGTGATAATATTTTTTGCTCTCTGCTTATGTCATTCAATCGAAATAAATTAATAGTACTACAAATATAAAATATACATTCTGTTTCAATCTATACAATACACAATTTATAATAATCATTATACAATAAATGAATAGCAGTCGGACATTCATTAGTTACTGGTATTATAGCGCTGAAGCTCTCCGTATAAAGTTGTATATTTATTAGAGTATATAAAATATAAGTTTCATTTTGTTATTACAACTATGTTAATTCTGTACACCGTCTTGGTGATATTTTAGTGGCTAGGATATTTTCAGGCTAGTCTTGCAACTTAAAATTAAAATTGAAGTATATTTACATGATTTTAGTTTACATATAGCGTAAGGGCAGGCAGAACTAATAATATAAAAGAAAAAAAAAGGATATTATTACATTAAAATATCTTTAGTATTTAGTAAAAACGATTTTTACACATACATCATCATATAGACATAAATAAATACACGAACAATATTCTTAGAAGTGAGGAATAGACCATATAAGATAAAGAAAACGAGTCCACAGTCAACACATGGTGAGTCAGAAGGAGATCTGAGAACTGGAAACGCAATCCGGGTGGCTACTTTAAAAAATGCGCGTAAATACCGTGCACCGGACGAATAACGCTTAAAAGGCTTTTAGTATTTTTTTTCTCTATATTCCGTTTCGTGTCCTTAATGTAGGGCTAATGGGGACGAGGTGTTGATTTATGAGATCATTTGTATGGAATCGTTTTTTTTATCTGTTTTTATGTTTTAAAAACAAGAACTAAAAATGTTAATTGTTTCCATAACATGTTTAATGTCTTTTATTATAGGTCTGTATATATATATTTCTGTAAAACATCTCCATGCGAGCCATCTTCCTTGAAATGCCTGTGAGAAAACAACCGCATCGAATGTCCGCATCAGCGTGGCTGCAGCATCTCGGAGCAATCTTGATAAGTGTACCTTATACCGTACAGTTTGGAAAGTCATTGTGAAGCATCAATATCCGAGAAAACACGAAATTGCGTGATAAAAATCTCTTTTAACTTTTTTAGTGTAACGCACAAGATATTTTAAGGTCAAAAACAACTTGCTATGAGTAAAAAAATTAAACTTTTGCTGTTATTATGTCGATTTATCGAAAAAAGTATACAGATTAATAATATATATTTTTTTCAATTTAACGCTGTACACGCGTAATAGAGAGAAACTAGTGTTAAGAAATTTCGTTCCTTTTAACACTTCCATCCGTCGAATTCTGAAGGTATGGCGGGACTTAACGCCGCACTTTATCACATTACCAGCACAAGGAAACGAAAGTAAGAATCGAACCCACAATCTATGGCATTAACGCTTGAGCTCCTGTACTGGCCTCGGAAGATTACACATAAATTATGTTAACTTTGTAAATAATGTAGACTTCTGAGATGCATAATGTAAATAATACAAATCATATTTGCAAATTTTATTCCTTCAATCCATATCTAAAGTCCTCATACAATATTAATAGAGTATATTATGAAAATTGTATATTCTATGAAGAAAGACACATTCTTCTATTATTTTTTAAGGAAGAACTTGATAAAATTCCTTCTTAGCTCTTTATAATTCAAAATGATTTAACAGTATTAAAGACTTGGTACAATATAAAAGTATTTAAAAGAATATTCTTAGTACGTATATATTTATAATATTTTAAAAGTAATCATCTTCCAAAATAGTTTACGGTAAATCTTCTTTACCTATAAATTAGCAAAAATCTTCAAAACCACCATACTTTCAATACAATCTGTGTACTCGAAAGAAAGAATAAAAAAAAAACCTCAGATCCCATGCACGCAGCGAGGCCTCGACGCTCGTAATCGAGCGTGGCCATCCATCTGATAAAACTACTTTCCAATATACATGTTCCACGAAGCGATTTTTTTTACTTGTTCTCTATTATACATACATAATGGTTTCTATTTGAAGTTGGTGAAGATTGGTTTTTTATTACATCACCTGTAGTACCAGTAAGAACTATGCGCGACGAATCTCTGGTGCTGTATTCACAATGCGTTCCGTTCAAGGGCAACCTTCCGCCGTCTTCGGTAAAGTGAGGAAAATTGTTTTGCTTTTAACATAAATTCTTAATTATTGTTTAAACAATGTTCTTATATGGCTTAACTGTCAACGTACATAATATGCTCTTATCTAGCGTTTAAAAGTATTTTTTTTTGAAATTATAAAGCAAAAATTTAAAGAATCGTGTTTGTGAGTTCGATTCCCAACACGAGGAAGTGAAATATTTAATATATTCCATTGGCAAAGCGAGGCGTTGAGTTCCGCCACTCAAAACGCAATGCCATTAGAAGTCTCTCGGAAAGTGGAGAACGGAAGTGTCCTAACGAGAAGAGTTTCTTAACATTGCGTTCCTAAGTTACCTCTGACTACCCCGCTATATGCGGGATAAAGCGTAAAACTAAAAAAAAAAATCTACTGTTATATTTTAAATTTAGTACCTACGAGATCTCCGCACAGTCACCGCAGTGTATTTATGAAAGGACTCCGTTTAAGTTATTCATTAAATAGCAAAGTTGAAAGCTCTTATGAAGAATAGACATTCATATCCAACATTTTTCTACTGACGTTATAATAACTAAACTAAATTATACGTTTATATTTAAAGGAAACCATTTTATATTCATTTCAGTTTTCCTGTATGTATGTATATTTTACAGACTAATTTATTTAATCTTTTTTATATATGATCTTATAAATATTTCATAATTTAGATGAAATTTGGTAAGTGCATTTGCATATTTATACTATTTTTATAAGTATAAACATTAACATATTAAAACAATATTTTATATTTTTTTAATAGTTAAATTCACGACATGGACTTTGTGGTAGAATAGAATTTTTGCTGTAACTCTTAATAAGTAGGTAGGGGAAATCTAGTGATGTACTTAGTAAGTGTATTGTGATTATTTATTTCTTTTTCACACAGCAGGATAAGCCGAGGGATTCTAGTGTTAAGACACTCCGTTCTACATTTTCCACCAAATTTTGGATGGCTGAACTCAACGCCGCGCTTTGCCTAGACACCAGAGCGAAGAAATGAAATTATTAATTATTCCATCTCCTCCGGTGGGAATCAAACCACCACCAACACCAGTCGTGTTTATGCTTACACATTTGTGCAACTGCGCTACTACTAGCTTTCTTTTTTATGCACATTTTTATTAATTTATTTGCATATAATATAATAGAAGCACCTCTTTAAAAATAAAGTGGAGACTCATAACCTACCCCGCTGGTTTTCAGAATTAGTGGAGTGGAGTTCGTTATATTTTAAGTTTACTATAAGTATTTAAATATCTTAATTTACATACAGCAGATTTACATACTATTTATCGTTCACTCTAATATAATAAACGTTATGTCATTTAACACAAAAAATATATAATTATATTTGAGGCCGTCGTGGCGGAGGCTGTAACGCGAGCGTTGTGGGTTCGATTCCCACTCGTGGGAATGAATTATTATATATCAATATTTTTATTTCTTCGTTCTGCCACCAAGGCAAAAGGCGAACGTTGAGTTCCACCATTCAATACGGAATGCCCCAAACAATTCGGCGGAAAGTGGAGAACGAAATGTCTGCTAGGTTCCCTCTGCCTACCCTGTACTGTTAGTGCGGGATACAGCGTGAAGCTGATAAAAGAATAAAAATCAACATAAACAAGTATTTTACATCCATCAAAGTAGTTTACACAATCGCCATCAATACACGAAAGGTAAACTAAAAATTAATTATGTATTCAATTATTGAATCGTTTCAGTGGGTTAGTGTCAATTGCATACGTCAGACAGCAATTAAAGAAACACAAACAATAGTCCCTAGAAAGGCAGCCATCGTCACGACTGGAAACAATTGTTTTGCTGTAGCCTACAGCTGGATGTGTTTTAGAGTGATTGTTCACTATCGGAGTATAGCATAGATGATAAAAAAGAAAGAAAGAATGAGGCCAGGTGCTGGCGCAAAGGCCCAACCAGTTGTAGGTTCGATACCCACTCGAGGAAATAAAATATTTAATATTTTCATTTCTTCGCTTTGCAATGCCTCTAGAATTCGGTTGAAATTGGCCAGTGGAGTGTTTTAACACCAGGTTTCTTCTGTCTACCCTACATATGTGGGATACAGCGTGAAGCTAAAAAAATAAAACTATGGTGCCAATATGGACGCGTTAACTAACTATCTTTTAATATGCCATTATGTCATAAAGGTAGTTATAATGTGTCATATAATATAACTATAGTAATTTAAAGTCAAAATGAAATATTTATGCATAATAAAATTATTTAACAAATATGCCACTTTTAATTCTAAGGTGGTGGCAGTAGGTACTCTTCGCATTAATTATTTCCTACTGGGAATACATTACAATATACAGTGCATTTGTCACAGACAAACAGGAAACGAATATCTCTATAAGGCTCTACATAATTAAAAAAACTTTTTACGAGCCCTACGACCTATTTGCGTGAAAATAATACATTTAAATTAATTTTTAAAAAGATCCAAATGACTTACAGGTAGCTGTACTATTTACATGAAGATTCAATTTGTATTTGAAAATAATTCTGTGTACGATAAATATAATAAGCTTACTACATATTTTATCATCATTATTACAATAGCAAAATGAAATGATTTTGAAAATAGATGAATCGATTTCGATAAAAGTTTCACGCACTAATCGAGAATTGTTTCGGAATGAAATACTGAAAATACATATTTAGAGATCAGTTTAAATATTAAGTATAATGCTTAATCGTTTAAGTGAAAATTATAAGAAATAATAAAATAAGAAACAATAAAAATATTTATATTTACCACTGGTGAGTGGAGTGATTGCCTTATCACCTTCATGTCGAAACATTTGCAGAGTGGCTATTGTTGCTTTGAGCTGTTCATACTCCCTCGCCATTTGCTTCTGGACCTGTGTGCCAAATACAAAGTTATTACTTACATTATAGAATAGAATAACTAAAGTTATCACGCTTCACGCTGTATCCCGTATATAGAAGGGTAGGAGAGGGAACCTTCAATAATTAAAGTTAATGTACTTATATAAAAGCAAGTATTACAGTAACAATCACTGGGCCACATGTCTCGCCATCTCATTTGCCTTCAACTTACTTATTATAATTAACATTACATAATTCGTTTACCACAGTAATATGTAAATTATTTAAAGCAACGCTATTGTGGGTATAGTGTGTCAAGGCTATATATTATAATAAGTACGTTCAATCATAATATAATTAAAAAGAAAAAGAAAAGCTTATAAAATGACTCCCAGTGAATTAAAGTTAACAACGATTGTTTTTAAAAAGAACCAGCCATTAAGTCAAATTAACCTCAAATTTATTCTAGAAATTAAAAAAAAAACTACTGCAATTACCTTTTATAACAATATGAATATTTAATTACTTCAAAGATATAAAAATTAACGCCTTTAAAAAAACACTCAACCGTTCACACAAAAAAGGAAAGAAATTAGTCTCAAATCCCAACACCACACTTCTGGTAATTGTATCGCGAATTACCAACACGTTTCACAGAGAGAGCATCAAATACCAACAATGGACGAAGATAACGACACCATTAAATTTCTTTAGACAAAAGCGAAAATTCATTTCGCGCGAACAATAAAACACTTCCCACGAAAAAAAATTCAATTCACTACCACTTAAGGGACGTCAGGCACTTGTGGGGTACTTCGATCGACACCTTGACCGAATTAGTTCATTGTGTTAAGAAGCTTTTCAAAACTACCCACATAGCTGTAGGCCTCGACTATTGACACCAACTAAAGGCTGACACCAAACTGGAACAACGTTTCGTCGAGCTGCGACGTAATTACGAATACGGCACGCATTAAGGTAAAAATGGTTTCCTCGAATACAATGGAGGGCTGCGATAATACAATTGATTTAAATTACATATTCAGGTCAAAACAATAAAATTGTATAGCAAAACTCAACATTTGTGTTTACTTTATTTTAACGTTAATGACAAGAAAAAACAAATAATTTATTAAAATTATTACGTAAATATGCAATGCAATTTAGAAAAGTCGACAAATTTAATGCAGAATATGTAGATAGATATAAAATACGCGCAACATAAATCAGACAGGTTCAACGACCTCCAATGCAGACGGACGGACGGACGGACAGCCGATGAATACATACATCCATACAACAGCTCGTGACGGACGGACGCCACAATAGAACAAATGCTTGGCGACAATCCAGACACCGAATTAGACTGGATGACCTAAGCTGACTAGAAGCCTGCTCTGTGCCACCCCCACGTGATGCTGGTATTTTATATTGTATCCCGCAAATAGCAGGACAAGCAGAGGGAACCTAGTGTTAGAACTCTCCGTTCCCATTAAAATATTTCCGTTGCCCACTTTCTGCAGAATTCTAGAGGTAACGCAGCGCCTTGCATCTTTACCAAGCAATAAAATGAAAATATTAAATATTTCATTTCCCCGAGTGGGAATCGAACTCACAGTCTCTCGCGTTTACAGTCGCACGCTTGTGCCCACTGGCCACTTTACATACTAATATTTCAACAAATACATAGTAATTTATTCAAATATTACAATTCAATAAAAACAGTGTTTTATTAGTACCAAGTACAATACAAAGCGAACATTTTCACTGCAATTCCCGGATGGGAGTTCCGATAAAACCGCATACTTTATATGGAATTTCATACAAGCAAGTCGTTCTTTGCGCATAAATATAAACAAGATATTGCTTTTAACGACAATATCTTGCAAGAAGTAATGGAATTGGTATAAATCAATCATTATTACACGCAAGAAAGGTAATGAGTGTGAGTTTACCGAGAGGCTCGTTAAGGCCCGTATTTATAAATCGTTCTCAAGTCTGAAATCGATCTTGAGATGCTGTTTTCATTCATCAATTATACATATAACTATGAATGATAAGGACATCTCAGGATCGATCTTAAACTTAACAACGATTTACAAATACGGACTTAAATATGCAACATGTTTACTGTTATCGACAGATATAGAACTAAAACAGTGATTAAAAAAGTAGTTATTATCAATTTAGATAGAATTACTATGTCAGGCCAAAATCCATCAAAATTGGATTATTCGTTCACTAATACTCACATTACCTTATATCGATCAATCTCATACATAGGTTATCGAACCGCCCGACAGGCGCAATGCGTACCATCACCATGTACCATGTACCATCACAGAGACACCAGACCAAAGAAATGAAAATATATATTTTAATAAATACTTCATTGTCTCGAGTCGGGACCTCCCACCAGTCACTTACTTGTGCCTCTGCACCGCGACTAGCACCTATAACTATTACTGTACTAATAGATACTAAAAGATTCGTTATTTCAAAAATATCCAACAAAAGTTTTGTAAATTAGTTCTAAGCTTGGAAGGCATGTTAATCTCTTTTGTTAAATAGTGATGACGAGTTTCCGTTGCGTGTTTTATTTTCGAAGTCCCATTAGTATCCTCTCAGGAAATACCACTCCGGCAAAACATCAGACGTTGGAACGATAAGAATCCCTATAATTTGGTCACGTCCCTTCTTCCGTTACACGTCTTACGATTCTCAGAAAATTAAGGGGAAAAGTTTAATGTTTACTTATTTATATTCTTGTTATGATTTAATATAAGAAATACATTTAGGATAGGAAGAATTTTGAGGCCTGTTGTCGTGGTACACAAGGGTGCGATTCTAAACATTTATTTTCTTCATTTTCATTTCTTTCTCTCGTAAGGAATTATAGCGAGGCATTAAGTTTTTTTTATAAGGAAAATGGGGAACCGCAGTGTCTTAATGGGAAACGGAATGTCTTAATACTAGATTTCCAAATTCCATCTGCCTACAACCTGCTACGTGAGTGATACACCGTGAAACTAAAAAAATGTATTTACAATTCTTTAAACAAATATATTACCAAGCTATAACATATTCTAAAATATGCAAAAAAAAGTGTGAACTAGCATTTGCCAGTGATCGTTATTTTTAATATTTTTATACGACCTAAAACATACTTAGTATTTCTAAGCTGTCAGTATTTTATTTCAGCTTATTCATTATTATTAATGGAAAACATCTTCGTCGAAACAATTGTGGAGTGGGTGATGACTGGTGATGACTGGACATGCAATGATTGCGGATTCGATTAACACTCGAGAGAATGATTATATATGAATTACTTATATCTATTTTTCCCGATCCGGTTATACATAGTGCACCGTCGCGTCGTCACTCAACAGTCAAACACGCAACGTTTCCCAAATGAACAAAAACTTAATGATATTTTGCCTTAGTATCGTTAGCTTCTTATTGCCTACTGCGATTTAGAGAACTTTAATTACAGAATTATTAAAATTAATTATCTGTTTTTTTTTTGCAAAAAACTACATAAAATTTAAAATAAATGGTCATTGAGGCCAGTCGTGTAGCAATGGCGTTGGATTGCGACTATACACGCGACAGGTTTATTTTAATTTCTTCGCCCTGGTGTCGAAGGGTTGAAGAGCGGTGTTGAGTTCTGCCACTCAACACGCAGTGCCTCCAGAATCCGGCAGGAAGTGGGGAACGGAGTGTCTTAATAATAGGTTTGATTTATTTTAAAAAAAAAATTGATAACACTTGCGATACGAAAACACCAGATTAAGATTTTACACTTTGTTTATTCACGTGTGACGCGGCAACTTGATAATATGCAAATGATGAAATAAAAAGTTCCACGCTAATGTGAAATAAATTGCTGAATGGATTTTACTAAGAGTATTATAATTAGGCCAATTGTGTTTACTTTCTTTTCTCTATGCATTATCGAATTTAATTTTAAAAGTCTATGCATATTTTAAATTAATAAACGGAAAACAAATTAAAAATAGTTTTTATTATAAGCAAAAGTAATTTTATGAAGAGTTTTTCTTTTTATGCAGAAGCCAGTCCGTCCATCTTATGTCACTCATCAATGGTTTAATGATAATGATATCCACAAAGCTTACATAAAAACTCGTTATTAAATCAATTTCTTTAATAATTTTCTTTTTATTTAATATTTTCTTCCCTCAAGAAAAAAAAAACAGGACAAGATCACAAGTCACAGACAGAAGTGGACACTTAATTAAAGTTAACTTATTCTATTTTCATTTTCTATTCTCTCTCGAGACGCCTGTACATACGCCTGTTAATATAAAAGGAATGTAATTCCCAAAGGGTGAAAGTCAAACAAAAGGAAAGTGGCCATTTCTCTATGAGATATCACGACATTGACACCGAAACGACAGCGTAGGCCACGCAGATAAAAGCAAATAGCCTTCAAAATCTCATTACAGTTAAGTATGTATTTTATTTTTATAATAAGTACTTCGAAATTATTATTTCTGGGTATATTGTGTACATATGTATAAATATACTAGCGGCCCGCCCGCGGCTTCGCCTGCGTGAACTACCTTATTATTAATTTCCGTCTCCATGAGTACCTACGTCCTATAAGTGACGTCAATGGTAAATTTAAAACGCCTAGCATTTGTAGTAACGAAGTTACATACATAATTTCAACCCCAAAAACAACCCCTTAGAAGTCGAATATTGCAAATTCCCGTCTTAGCGTGCACCTACGTCCTATAAATAAGCAAAATTTAAGATTCCTAGCACTTGTAGTTTCTGAGATTTAGTGATGAGTGAGTGACCTGTCGATTTTATATAAGTACTAGTGGACCCCGAACGCGGCTACACTCGCTTGAACTATACGAATATTTATTAAATATATTTATGAAATTATTGTCAGTTTTCAAAAGAGAGATGCAAGCTCATTTTGAGTGACGTTTTCTAACAACAAACTTTGCAAATCGTTGCTTAGCAACGACGCTTGTTATTGGCATGGCGGAATACAGAGAGACCCTCAAGAATCTCTATATGAGTATTTTATCACAATTAAATTATCGGTTTGGCCCTGATTGCGTAAAAGACAGACAGACAGACAGAGTTACTTTCGAATTTATAATATAGGTATGGATAGATATGAACAACATGTAGATTTAATTATTTAATATCAGGTAATAGAGACCGAGGCTAGTTGTGGCACAAGAACTCAAGCGTGTGACTGAAACTCGACAGGTTTAGGTGCGATTCCCTGGTCGAGGAAATTAAATATTTAATATTTTCATTTAGATTTCTTCACTCTGGTATCGAGACAAAGCGCGGCGTTTTGCAACTCAACACGTAATGCCTCCAGAATAAGGCGGAAGATGGGGGCAGAATATCTCACACTAGGTTCCCTCAGCGTACCCTGCTGTGTGCGGGATATACCGTGAAGCTTAAAAATAATATTAATATTAAATCATTGAAAATATGTTATAAATCATTATTCAGTGATAAGTGAAAGGCCAGATTCATTTTTGCATACTGAAACAGGTTATTAGCCATATACTTATAAGGATTTTTAGCTTATAAGATTATATTAACAGCGTCTTGTATTTTTTGAAGCGAGCGAAGTAATAAATTGCGTAATATACGTAATTTAATTATAAAAAACATGATAAAACAAATACCCAGAATTGTGCGAAAAGTAGATTCCCTCTGCCTACCATGCTGTGTGCGGGATACAGCGTGAAGCTGATAAAATCTTAGTGAAATAAAAAGCATATTAAATGCTATAAAAAAAATATCATATAGTTTTGGACCAATTCCTTTAAGGATTTTATTA
This sequence comes from Heliconius nattereri, assembly GCA_013403645.1. Taxonomy (NCBI): domain Eukaryota; kingdom Metazoa; phylum Arthropoda; class Insecta; order Lepidoptera; family Nymphalidae; genus Heliconius; species Heliconius nattereri. The sequence goes on from JAAIXI010000228.1 coordinate 2,848,306, forward strand.
TTCTTACTTTCGCAAAGATCACGACGACGATAGAAAATGAACTTATAACATCCGTTATGCACGGTACTCGCAATCACTAGGCCCTTAATGTCTCTAAAAATTGTTTGGCTATTACGCCTTTCTTAATAGCGAAACTTCCTATAACTTTTACTTGATTTTTTCGCAATAAAGATAATGTATTTACTTAGTATATATAATGAAGTTCTTATACGAGCTGAATGTATTAATCTAAAACTATAATTCATAGGTTTTAAAGAGGTAAAATAAATATAAAATCATATAGATTCATTATAAGGAGCAGAAGCAACCTATATCACACATATTTGTTTCGACATAGATGCAATATAATATGTACCTGCGATATTAAAAATAATAATAATAATGCCTTTATAAAATTAATATCAGCTTCACGCTGTATCCCGCCGCAGCTGGGTAGGCAGAGAGAACCTAGAGTGAACCAAGTGTTAAGACTCCTCATTCGCCATTTTCCGCCGTATTTTTTAAGACACTGCGTGTTGAGTGCGGAACTCAATTCCGAACGTTTTTGCCTAAGTGCCAAAGCCAAGAAATGGAAATATTAATAAATAATAATTAATTTCCTCGAGTAGGGATCGAACTTACAACTGTCGCGTTACAATTACACTCTAGGCCACGACGGTTTCTTAATTTTGATGTAGTTATCATAAGTCGATATACAGAAAAATATAAAAAAATACATTATAGGTATAAAAATGTTACTTTAAATCAATAAAGCACAAAGATCGAAGGTTCCAACAATGGATTTTCAGTGTTACGTTACACAAAACACTTTTGTCAGGTTTCACTACGAGAAAAACTCAATCGATATAGAATAATCGCAAGGACAATAACACAAGTGTTTCGTAAAAATATTTCTATTTATAAATAAATGAGTATTACAGACAGCGACGAACAAAAAAAACCTTGTAGAGCAAACTAAACAACCAAAACGTAAAAACAACCTTTATCGATGATGATAATAATAAAAATATTAAGGGGACGACAGTTTGTATCTGGTATAATAAAAGAGTTAAAATTAGATTTTGTACGAGACTAAAAATTGTAAAAAAGAAAATGTTCAAAATTGATGCTTTAAATTTTATAGAGAAGCGTAAAACGATTTTTTTTATATATAGATAATAATAATACTATTATATGTATGAACATATAGAATTTTAATTAGATACTTTTTATTGCAGATTTACGCTACAGCGTGTGTGCATGTCCCGCACACAAAAGAGTAGCCATAGGAAGCCTAGTGTTAAGACACTCCCGCTAACCACTTTCCGCCGAATTCTGGAAGCATTCCGTGTTGAGTGGCGAAACATTGAAGGCTTCGAGACGAGAGCGAAGAAATAAAAATATTAAATATATCCTCGAATGGCAATCGAAGCGACAGCCTGTCTCGCATATACAGTGACATGCTTTTCTCCCTGCGCCAAGAGCCTCTTCCTCTGGCCTCTTCTAGATATTTACCTACTAAATATAATTATATATTATTTTAACTAATATATAAGTATATTTCAAAAGATAATTTAAATTGTAAGTTTGTCGCACAAGGACATTCCGTAAGGCAATAGGCACGTATTGAATTCACGTAGGCGGCTTAGCAACCTGTTACGTTTGTGCAATAACCTTAATATTCAATAAACATAATATTAATAAAGTCACTTTTAGTCGAAACCTTGCATATGTTTTGTAATTTCATCAGACCTTAAAGGAAATGGAATTGAGTGATTTCATTTTTATCAATATCAATATACAATGGAAAAATAAATAAATGCATCTTTTGGTCAATTAAGCTCCAGCGTCATTATATTCATTGGCGTAGGAAGAGGGGGGCGATTGGTCCGTGCCAACCCGGATAGTCTGGCGCCCGTACTAAAAAAATCCTAACAAAAACGTTTGCCCCCGAAAAATTAGAAAACAACGTTTGAACGAACATAATATCTGTTCAAAGGCGCCCCAGAAAATATCTCTAGATACGCCAATGGTGGTTATATTATGAAGATATAACGTCCTTTAGAAGTAACAATAAGCCAACAGTCCTCTGTACCGACCGAGGAATATGCAAAATATCAATAAAATTAAAAAGAACTTTCAAATGGATCTGGACCAGATCAGTACCAGAAGCCAAATAAGCTCCAACTCATCACAGCTTAACGACGAACTAATCAGATTAATAAATTAAATTGCCGAATGTAAATAAGTAAGTAGACGGTCCAGCTCTATTCATCTCTTGCATATAGAGTGACAAAGTGTCGCAACAATCTTTTTCTATATTTTCTATCCAGTTTCATATTATAATATACCCTCAGTATTCCTTCTCATCCGTCCTTGTCGCTCTACATTGAAACTCAATCATGCATCTTCAGAGTATAGAACTGGCCTAATGTGAACTAATAATTTTAGTACAATAGATACAGTGAAGTAGGCAGAGGGAACCTAGTGCTAAGACACTCCGTTCCACATTTTCAGTCTAATTCTAGAGGCATTGTGCTTTGAGACCCGACACCAGAGCAAATATATTAAAGTATAATTTTAAATAAATTTAATAATCGATTATTAAAATCTGTAAATGTTATTCCGTAAACGATTGTATCTCTTTTTCTATAAATACGTGCTTAGCACAGTGTATATATCTATATACAGACAATATATATATATCTATATAGACAACATATTTATTTATATATGTACATTTAGATCGTGTATGAACTGCGCAACTATTATCTGTATAAGGACAGACAGACGAACGCGGCGCCGAGTAGTCTTACTATCGCGTAATCGATATGGCAGATGATCATTATGTACTGAGGTAATATAAAAAATAAGTTTTGCATACATTTATACATTTATTTTTTGTTATAAAGTTGGTTACAGTCACTGTATGTTTTTATAATATTAACTTTCTCCTTGCTTATAGCTTTACGCTGTCCTCGCACTTAGCTGGGTAGGCAAAGTGAACCTGACAACCTAGTGTTAAAACATTCCATTCTCATTTTAAACCACTTCCATTAACCACTTTCCGCCGAATTGAAGGCATTCCGAGTTGAGTGTTGGAACTCCAATTGATATTAAATATCACCTTGATTTGGGTTCCAAATTTGATATCTTTTTAATTTAACATAATAGTTATCATTTTAATATTAATTATGTTTTAATATCATTTAAAAACTTTGGCTGAATTTAAAAAAAAAAAAGTGTCACTGACATTTTGTACATTTTTATAATATATACTTTCTAATTAAGCAAAGTGCTGCACTACCAAGAGATATCACAGTCTATCTCACATTCATGTGAAAGCAGGAAATAACTGATAATAAAAAAATATTCACATAATATATGTTGCTATAATAGTGCCATATTTTATGGACAAGTAAATGTAATGTATTTTTTTTTAGCTATTTCCAATTGAGTAGTGGAACTCAACACCTCACTTTGCCCTCTTGTGAGAATGCAGAAACAAAAATATTACTTATAAACAATTACTTATTACTTACCATTCTACTTATTACTTAACATTCTGCCTAGAGGGACTAGAAGCCATAACCATTGCATGTACAACCACACACTTACGCTCACTGCACTTATGTATAATATAACTTATGTACATAGTAAAAAGTTATAGGAGCATGTTAACTATGACATCATATGATTATAAAATATGCTGATTAGATTACAAGAATTCACTATACTTTTTCTCATACTATATTGTTTTAACAAGATTAAAACAAGCGTCACTAACACCACCAGCTTATAATGGCGTAAAGCATTTACACTATTTATTATTCTCATATATATTAAAACCAACACCACATGGCTCTGTGGTACAACATCTGACTGTAAACTAGGTTGTGGGTTCTATCACCATTCATATCAATTATTTTCATTTCTCTATGACAAAGTGTGGCATTGCGCTCTGCTACTCAATATACAATGTTTCAAAACACCAGGTCTCCACCTATCCTTCTATATGGGAGTGACAGCATTGACAAGTAAATGCATCATTCTGTAATTTCCCCCAAATCCACGGCTCGCCTTTTATTAATAATGAATGCAACGGATTCAATATGCTCGATGTGTTTGGAACGAAACACCTATAATAGTTAACCATGCCGAGATAAGATTTCAACTCACTGACGTTTTTTGGACACTGAGCATCGAGTATTGCTTTTATTTTTTGATTTCTTGAAGAGCAACTGTTGAGTTTCTTGCCGGCTCTTCTCAGCAGAACTGCCTTCCGAACCGGTGGTAGCTTTTTGTTCATATGTTCATTAGACGATTCAAAAGTGCTTATAATAATTGCCTATTTGAATAAAGAATATTTTGAATTGAATTGAATTTGACTTATGCAGCCAGTTTTTATCAATTATAAAACCTAAATATTCCACGGAATATTTAAAAAATTCACATTTATCCCGCTTTAATCGTAGCCCCGCATCTTGTAACCTACTTAAGACTAATTGGAATCTTTCTAAATGTATAGTTTTAGTGGGCCCCGTTATTAATGTCATCTAAAAAGATACATGTTCCCTCTATGTCAGACAATAACTGTTCCATTGCCCATTGAAATATAAAAGGTGCATTAGCCAATCCAAACACTAATCTATTAAAACGGAATAACCCCTTATGAGTATTAATGCACGTTAAATTTTTAGAATTTTTTAGAATCGTCTAGAACTAACTGGTTATAGGCCCTAGATAGATCGACTTTTGAAAATTCAACCCCACCACGTAGTTTAGAAAATAGCTCTTCTATTCTCGGTAATGGGTAATTGTCCGTGTATAAAACTTTATTTAACGTAACTGAAAAATGTCCACAAATCCGTACATTTCCGTCTGCGTTTAAAACCGGCACTATAGGAGTAGCAAAATCTGAATGGTCTATTTTCTCTAAAATACCTAAACTCACTAAACTTTTCAGTTCTGACTCCACTTTTGGCTTTAAAGTGAAGAAACCGGTCGGGGCTTAAAAAACTTAAGTTGCGAATTTGGCTTAATTTTTAGTGTAATTTTATATTTATTAAAACGGCCTAATTTATCAACAAATAGCTTTTTACTTTTTTAAAAGAATGACACATATTCATTATATTCTTCTTTTAATAAAACTGACAAAATAAAAGTCAGACTTGATATCTCAATGGAATCTTGAGAAAAAAAATGGTCAGTTCTTTTACTCAGTCAGTGTTAGCAGTAATATAATGGACATTTTAATGCTCTATTTAGTAAAATTGAATAATTTCAAAAGAAACCTTTGTGCAACCACTGACTCAGTAACGGTAGCATTGACCTATGCTTCATACTATTGATGTTACAATATTACATTGAACTTGCCTCAAAGGCCAACTATATAATAGAAGAAAAGTCTAACAAAAATGCTATAACCATTTGCTTTGTATTATTTACAGTTGTTATGCTATATGCATTGTTTTTAATATGTTTTTATGCATTGTTTTTAAATCAATTTTCAGACATAGTTTTGTTATAAAATCCAGGAAATGAAAATAATTTACTTCCTCAATTGGTTTTAAACCTAATATTATCATGCTTACAGCCAGAAGCTGTGCTGATATAACACACAGTGTAGTACTCAAAAGAGTATTTGTGCAACTGACTCAGTTGCGGTATCATGGACTTGGGCTACAATTGATGTTTTTAAAGAATTACAATTAAGTTTACAGACATGTGTAGAGGTTACCAATCAGCATTTTAAAGTTTTAACAATATTTTAATATTAAAGAATACAATTTTTATAATTGAATTTCATTAATTGCTATGTTTCATTAAAACCAGTATATTTTATTATTAGCTGTTCAGCTAGGCTTAATTGATGTTAAGGTATGCAGTGCTTAGTGTGTAGGTGGGCAGTTAAGTAACATTAAGAAGTTAAAATTAATTTATTAAGTCCAGATTTTTACTGTAACAACAAAATTATATTTTCACAAAATCTTTTCCATTAATACAAAGCAAATCAATCTAAACTATTTAAATTTAATTTTAAAAGTTATGTATTAGTTAATTTATTTCTGTAATTTATGTAAAAGCATAAAAACACAACATTATTATTTAAATATATATATATACATGTACACAAAACAACAGAATCTCATAAAGGTACGCTGTGGGTGGCCTTCTGTGTTACGCGAAATTAATTACCAGAGTTATCATATAAGGAAGTGGCTACATACAAGGTTATTGGCATGGATCAAAATAAAGCCTAGATTTACACGTTTTTTTCGTACTTACCAATTGCCATTTGGACTTTCGTGTGGGGTCTGCGATCGTGATGAGAAGTCTATGGATCATCTGCACCGTTCCCTCGTAGTATACCAATGCCGATTCGTAATTCCCCATCAGTGCCATTTCACGGGCCAACTTCGTGTTCTCGCAAATTTCGCCAACAGACACTGCCATTATTGTCATTCCCGCTGTGTACATATAACGCTTCTTTCAAAAAGATGCAAAGTTTTCTATTCCGAGAAGGATTCGCGTGTGACAACCAGCAATCCAAGAGCACTTCTCATTTTTATTACTGAAGTCGAACTAATTTCATTATTATTTATTGTATAACATATACTTATTTATTGTTTGTGATTAAATTAAACAAATTATCTCATGACGACTAGAAATTTTATTTAACGATTTTCATGCTTTAAGACAAAACAAACTTTATCAATTTTGTTGAAAGACTGTTCAGTGTTCACATCACAATCTCGTTTACTGACACATAATTAAATATTTTACTAAAGGTGTTGCCATAGTTATTAATGAAAGTGGCACGTGAAGAGTAACTCGACTGTATTGTTTGTTCTAAAATTAATAATTTAAAATATTACAATTAAATCTTTACAGCTCTTTTTAAGTTTTATTAAAAAATATTTCAAATTGAAATAAATAAATGTAAAAAATATATAACAATATTCAGTGTTGCATGCTAATTAAAATTAGACGATTGTAAGCGATAAATTATTATGAAATCAATATGAATAATTAATATTTTCAAAATTTACGTTTAAATGAATATATTAATGCAACTTTCTATAGAAAATTATTTTGTTGCAATAATATTTATATTTAAAATGAAATTATTTTGCATTCTATTTATAATGTAACACCTATAAGAGTAAATCAGCTTTTCGGCTTGGGCAATTGAAAATAAATAAACTTTAACATTAATTAAGGAGGTTTTAATTTATCTAATAAAAAAAATTATGCAAGTAACAATAAACATTTTATTGATAGCCATAGGTATTTTACCTTTTAAATAATATAAATACATTCTTCAGTACTTATTATAAGTAAGCTTGGATCGAAAATATAGTTATATCAAGAATTTCAAGAGCACACTTTCATTTGTATCTTCTGAATTCTCCTGCCACATAGATCAAAAAAGTGGAGTCATATTTATAATAATCGCCTCAGAAACTCTTGATATACAATTTATTTTATAACAATTTCAGTTTAACAGTTCGTCAAATATTTACAATAGTTTCGCAAAATTACTTGCCAATTTTAAAAACCAAATAATAATGGCTTAATCTACTACAACATATATTTAATCTACAATAGTTTGTTTCATTTTCAATAGTTTTACTACTAAATTTCCAAGCTTCTTAGTATAAAGAATAATGAGTATGTTCCATATAAAAATAAAATAAGCACAATAATATAATGATTCGATGTTTAAGCTATTTGGGTGACACCTTTGGTTTAGCAAATTAATATTTTAGACATAGTTTTATCAGAATCAAAGTCCTTAGAACATAAGTAGCCCAAATCAATCTAAATATTTATGTTTTGGTTGCATGATGTAAATTAAATGTTATATTTTGCATTATCATTAAAAGCAACATTTGTGTAATCAAACTAATTGAACAAACCATTAACAGTTAACTATGAAAATATGATAAAAGTCTTTAAGAAGGTGCTTATTAATCAATACTTTTATTAATTACAGTATTTAGTAAATTTAAATTGATATCAAGGCTTGCTAGATATTTTACTTAAATGAAACAAGTACCTATATTTAATTAATAATGACAACTTATACAAAAACAAAAAAAAATGGTGAAATAATACTATTTCAGCACCAAGTATCTAAGAAAAAAATAGACAAGTGTATAGACTAGGATTATAATCATAACAATATGGCGTCGTGTATAACCAATTTAAAGAAATATTATATACACCCCACCCCATTCCTGTCTATAGTAAAAATAGAAAATTGAAAGTCACAAAGCTTAATTAATAAAAAAAAAATGTATGGCTTTGCTTATATACAAAATATAGAAAGGATCATATTCAATAGTTATTTTGTTTTTTACTGCTTCATTATTATTTTTTATATGGTCAGAATGAATTTAAATAAATTGAACCTTTGACATTTAAATAAAAAAATGGATTATACATAAAATTATAATATATAAGCTACACTAACACTACCACAGATAATTAATGTAATATTGCAAAAGATCACTTTATATACACAAGTTAATATGCTTTCTATTTTTAAATATAATATATAGATTATATGTACTTATAGAAGTAACTACTGATGACGCTACACTAAAGATATATAGTTATATATTTATCACACAGATTCAATGGTCCAACACTTTACATGTAATGAAGTTTAAAACAATATAAGAATAAACAATAAGAATTTTTAGGTGCTTTTAAGGTAAACATAATATTATTTCAAACGAAGCTTCAGAAAGTAACCATTGAACGTGATTTTTTATATAAAAATTAAAACCGACAAATATTTATATCGCTAAGAACAAAAAAGAGTTTTTAACATTTATTTAAATGACAAGAAATTAAGAAGCTTTCTTTTACCAATTAGTTAAATAACTATGAAATAAGCAAAATTAATATTAGATTCATAATTATAGCAAAATTTTACATAAGACCCCAGATATATATATAATATTTGTATAATTAATACATCTATTTACATTCGCTAAAATTAAGAGAGACTTTCCATTTATACACAAATTATAATTAATTATGCATTGGTTGTATTTTAAAGCCTGAAGCTAGCTAGTTAGTTCTTCATATCTCCAATCCTTTATTTTATTTAAAATGAAGATCATGTTTAATGTTTGATTAAAAAATTGCATACTTCTATATTAAAATCCAGTTTTTTCTTTAATGATATTAATTATTAACAAAATTAACTTCCTCCTATTATTTTACACCATCACACAATGGTAATCCTGTATGAAATTTAAATAATCTTATTTTATCACTTAAATGTTCATGGACAGAGTGTACTTTAGTTATAATATACTAACATCTTAAAGTATTCTTCTAAGAACACTCGTTTCGTCTTTCAATATTTTTGTAACCTTTACATACTTTTCACATTTTGTATAGTAAGCTGAGAACTGATCTGCTATCTTATCTATTATATATATTGCTTATCCAGACCTTTCAGCATTTGTATTGACATATTTAACATTTGCATAATGACTCAATGGATGTGCTATTACTATTCAAGAAATAAAGTAGGTTCTAAGTGGACACATTTATATGAGAGAATGTTTTTAATAATAAAACAAAAATATTTTCAGCTCCATTAAATTTAAGTCTTGAGCTAATTTTAAATAAAACAAAGACACAAATTTTCTACACATAGCAGAATAAACAATGCGAAGATAGTGTCAAGACACTCCATTCTTTACTTTTCGCAGATATTGTTATTCAAGTGACCGAATCCAATGTCACGTTTTGCCCTATCTATATTTATGTAAAATAAACATACATACATATTTATGTATTATATGTATTTATACAGTAATATCAACATGTTCTTTAGGAGCTGGCGGTAATACATGCACTTGTTTAGCTTTCCCCGCGTGATACACTTGCCCAGGACTAAATGGCTCCAATCGAGGATGTGCTGATATATCTTTCTTTGGATCTGAAAAAATTAAATAAAGTTTTGAAACAGACGGTCTTTTTTATAGTTTAGATGCACTGATAATTTGGCAATGTTTTATTTAAAGCACAATTACTAAAAAGCTTTTGTAGTATTATTGAGGCAATTCAAAGTCATACATAGTAATATAGCTTCTGTTGTTTTTATCTGTAAAAATATAATAATATAACAGCCATGAATAGAAAAAATACAAATCCGAAATTTAAAAAAAAACTATACCAACTTTAATAATTGCTAAGGAATTAAAAAGTAGTTGTATATTACCAGATATAACAAAAAAATGTGATATACATATTTTCAATTCTTAATTCTGTTACCCCACCCCCTTTGAAATGGATACTTACAAACTATGTAATATATCTGTTATTTAATGAAATCGGGAAAATTATACAAGAACATGTAACTGAAACAAACATTATGCAAATATACATACAAATATTGTTTTTTTTTAGAATTGTTTTGCAAACTTCTGGAGAGGGATGTCAAAGATTAAAACATACTTCTTAAATTTTATCTATCAGCAAGCAGCTTCACACTGTATTCTGGACTTAGCAGGGTAGTCAGAGGGAACCTGGGAACTCAGTGTTAAGATACCTCCCCTCCCCACTTTCATTATTAAAACACACTGATTGTGTGTTGAGTGGCGAATGTTACCGCCACGCTTTGCCTCGTTAATAGAGTGAAGAAATTAAAATATTGAATGTTACATTCCTCTAAGAGGAAATCGAACGCACAACCGTAGCTTTAACATAGTACGTATTAAAAAATATTTTATTAAAAAAACCCACCTCTAGTATTAGCAGCAATATACTTAGACAGCCTAACGGCAGGCAGCGGCAAGTAACCCGCACCTAGCGGCATTACATCCAGAGACACGCACTGACCTTCTGCGGTGCTAGATTCCATCGTTATTACACCTGGATATTATTAAATAAGATATATTATATTAAATAAGTTTTTTCTAATAAGTTATACTTATTAGGAAATTTATAAAAAATTAAACGTAGCGGGATTTAAAACCCGCGCCTATTTGGAAACAGTCTATGCGCTCTGACCAACTAAGCCATACGTTCTCATCGACCTACGTCGAAATTCTTATACGCTTGTTACAATTTTTTGTTGTTAGAATTTTTGCAGGATCATTCTTAAAAAATTCCGCTACCCAAATAATAATTACTAAGAATTATCATTTGGCAAGAGCTATTTAATAAATATGTTTAACTATTTTTTAAAGAGTTATTCCACACTTAGGAAAATCGTAGCGGTCCAAGAATTATTTTTCTCAGTTTTACGTAAATTTTGGAGATATTACGTGTAGAGAGGTGAAACTTGCCAAAGCCAAGAAACGAAAATATTAAATATTTCATTTTCTGAGTGGGAATCGAACTCATAAATTTTCGCAATCACAAGTCACACTCTTTTACCCCTACGCCACGCCTAGACTCTTCTAAGAAAAAAATCATAAGTCTAAATCCCACGACATAATTTTTTAATGTTTTCTATAAAAAATATAACTAATAAACTAACCAGCAGTACGCCCCAGCACCGCCCACATGGTCTGGTCGGCCAGTACTTCATACATGAGAGACGTATGCTCCGTTTCGTTTACCTGTAAATATATATATGACTAGGAATGATATTTATTTTAATGTATATTTTCATTTCTTCGCTTTGGTGCGAAGGTAAAAAACCACGACGTTGAATTCCACCACTCAACACGCAATGCGTCCAGAATTTGGGTGAAAGTAGGTAGTGAGTTTTAACAATAGGTTACCTCTGCCTACCCTGCTACATACGGGGCACAACGTAAAGTTAAATAGAAATATACAAACCCGTTGAACGTTAAGCTGTAAACAACACACTTGAGACGCCCTACAAAAGTCCGATCCTTTGCCCGGTTCTAACTTAGTTCTTATCACAAACAGTGTAGTATAATCTTGAATATCAAACGGACACTGGAAGTTTCTAGACGTTTCTTCACTAATAAGTCCATATTGCACATTGAAAATAGCTTTCATGGGTCCCGCTTTGACTAATGGGTCCTTTAGTAACTCCCACATGAATGATGCTGTTGTACCATCTGATGCGACCGTCTAAAATTGGAAATTTTACTTCATTATCTCACGGACATGGCACAGGGGCACGTCTGACTGTAAACGTGACGGTTGTGGGTTCAATTCCCGTTTAGGGAAATTTACTATTTTAATTTTTTAGCTCTGGTAAAAGACAAACTGTGTTTTTTTTGGAGCGGTGCTTTTTTTTCTAGCCCTTTGATTGAAAAACAGTGTGTAGTTAAATTAATCAATGGAATGGGAAAAGTTTAATAATTGAAAAAGTAAAATTGTTTCTTACAAATATTTCAACAAAGCTCAATCAGAACGCATGGCTAAGATAATATAAGGCAATAGCCGGGATTAATGCCAGGAGGAAGAAGAATATGGGTTAAGAGCTTAGACGGTAAACAATAGACGCGGATTCGATTTACTACGTCTAAAAATTTGTATGTTTATAAATATAATTTTGTTAAATTGTAATTCTCTCCATTTAATATACAAAGATCCCAGGGCATTCTTTACTCTGTAAAATATATTAAGAGTTATTTTATTTCATTTGTAACTTATAAAAACCTACCATATCCCCAGCATTCTTCGGGTTCAAATCCGAAACAGTATTATTGCCATCACAATCTAACTTAGGGTCGCTTAATACAAACTGCACAAAGTGTGCCACAGTAGATTTGGCTGTGACATGAATAAATTTCCTAGTATTTGACGTTAAGAGACGCCATGATACTATCATTGGTGGAGAAAAGTGGAGAGGCACTTCCGTTATTGATTCCCACCATGGACATGTTAACCATACCTGGAATTTAATAATTTATTTTCTTTAATACATACAGTTTTAAAGCTGCAAGCTGTATATTGCAAATAGCAGGTTTAGCAGAGATGATGAGAAAGAAGATAAAGAAGACGCGATGCATAGGAATAGTGTCCTTTCCTTTGCACCGCCCAACTCTCGATAAATTGCGCGTAGAATCAACGGCGCGCTTTGTCGTATTGCAAGGACGCAAAAACGAAAATAATATATTCTTCAGAGTGGGAATCAAACCCAGAATCGTCGTGTTTACAGTCAGTCATCAGTTAAATGTGAGCCTCTGGGTCTAAAGGTAAGTAAAATTCACTGAAGAAATTCCATTTAAGCATATTTTTCACTGTGTTGATAAGGGCAATGTTCTAAGCAATGGTAAAAAAAAATAGGAAATACATAGAAATAGTTTTTATTGGATAAGTCTACACACCGAAAGCGAATTATTATTTAAAAATTTCATATTGTATTATTTAACAATGTATGCACATTAATAAAAAGTTAAAGAACAGCCGAGATGTCATGGCCGCTTTTAAGTGAGGATTTCTAAACTTTTGCACATATACTCGGTCATCTATTGCTAACTTGAGGACATCCACGACTCGTCGACAGTACCATAAATACTTACAGTATGTTCAAAACTCTTCTCCCTCTTAGGTTGTAACTTCGAGAACAATCTCAAAGGTATTTTAGTAGTTTGAAATGGTCCAATAGGATTTATTGGTATTGATAGCTCTCTTGACATGGGCGAGTCGTCTGTTGTAAATCTTATTAGGAGGTCCGTTGATGTTTTGAGAAGGATTGAGGCATTCTTAAATGTAATCAGTAAAAATTATAATAATAAAATGATATTATGGCGTAGTTTATAAAAATAAGTAAGTGGGAACTAGGAAGTTAAGAAAATATAGGAATTTTAATTTCTTATTATGAAATATATAGTTCAAAACTATGTTTTGATTTCCCTCGTCCGTCGCTCTCGTGACGAGGCATAGTGCGGCGTTGAGTTCTGCCACTAAACAATATAGCTGAAAGAGGAATGAAGTCTTCAAACAAGGCTTTCTCTGTGCCTACCCTGCTATGATACCGTGCTACGATGGGATACAGCATGAAGCTAAAAACTAAATAATACAAGAATGACAAACCTCCTGTATATAAGAACTGCCGCTAGTGACCACTAATTCCATATCTTGTTCCACACCTGCCACTAAATCCTTCTTCGGTTCCACTTTATTCAAATACACACTGACACCTTGAGTTTTAACTTCATATCCCATTTGACTAGGAATCAGTACATTCGATAAAAAATCCAATTTCTCTTCTATTAATAAAGAAACTTGACCTAATTTAAATTTCCCACATTTCATAGCAACATATTCAACGGTAACTTCATTTGCACCAGGTTTTAATATAATATCCTTACTTTTAAAGCAAGTTTCATAATTATTTCTTATAGTTGCCGAAGGTTTTCTATATTTGCTACTATCAGATCTTCTGAGTGGCATTTTTGTGTTTTGACACTCTACTGTAGCTTTTTGTAGTGTTTTGTCTTCTTTATAATGTAACTTGGAGGTTATGTTCATTGGATTTAGTAATGGATTTTTGGGTTTAAGATCATCTAGTCTTATGCTGGAAATTAAATTATATTATGACTTAGGTATAATTAGTTAGTTATTTTTTAAATTATTTGTTATCTACTTACCTAGTAACTAAAATATTAGATTCGTTTTCACTATCCTCCGTCGTCGCCCTCTTGGGAGAACCACCTACACTAACACTCAAATCAGTCTTATAATTTTTAACTGGCGTTTTTTTCTCTGTTTTCTCTTGAAATATTTCGACACTAATGGCCGCTTTGCATTTTACGTCTTTGGGCATAAAGCTATCAATGAGCAAACGACATTGGACCTTATTGTCAGTGATATAAGCATCACGTTCGGACGGTAGTAAGGTTGCCGAGATAATTTTGAAGCAATCGTTAAGCTCGGTCAATACTGTATCTTGTTTATTTGCGAGATTATCCCTTATAGATTTCAACATTTCTTCGAAATAAAAATTTCTGACTAGAATCTCTAATTCGGCAGTACTAGCTATTCTAGCAGAGAGTTTTGTGTACCTGCAAAAAAAGTGAAAAATTGTTTCCTATTAAAAATATTTAAGATAAAATTTTACATTTATTCTAAATTACTTATTTTCTACTATGAAATTGTATGTAGAATATTTTCCTACACAATAATTTTCGAAAGAAATATCACTTACAAACACAAAACAAAAAAGAAAAATAAATATCCCAATTTCACAATACTTTGGAAAGTATTAGAAATATTTAAATGGTTTTCTTTTCCCTGCCCCGATAGGTAAAACGCAGCGTTGACTTTCACTACTCAACTCGTAAAATCTCGAAAAAAAGGAAACGCAAACGCAAAACTAAGTTCCTCACATTATGCGTGGCACTGCTAGGCGGGAAAAAGCGTGAAGCTACTATCTAACCCAAATATAACAAACCTATCAACATCGTTCATTTTCTTAGCCGCAGCAACCAACTCTAAGCGCGTTTGAGCCGCCAAATCCTTCCACCCTTGTTCTTCGTAGGAACGTAGCGCGTCCATTAAGAATACTACTGCTTTACTAGTTTCGCCTAATTCTGAGTAAAACGAGGCTAGATCTCGTCCTATGTGACGAGCGAATCTGCAAAAAATAAAAAGCAAAATTAAAAAAATATATACATACATTAAAGAGATAAACTTATATTTCCATCTCATCGCTTTGTTGTCGAGGCAAAGCGCGCCACGCAATTACTCCAAAATTTGGCGGAAAAAGTCTTAATACTAGGGTCCCTCTGCCTCTATAGCAGGGTGCTATTTGCGGGATAGAGCGTGAAGCTGAATTTTAAAAATATATCTAAATATGGCTAAATTAGTAATAACTTTTTAAATAATACCACCTTCTGGCTCTTTATTTGAGTTTACCGAACGTGAATAACCTTAGCCAAATATATAACAATCTAACCAATTTCTTTATAACAAACTTTAAAAAAATATCAACCAATACCTACCTCAACCTTCCAATATGTTTATATGTTCCCATAGCCAATTCCGCTAACTCCAAATAATATTGTTGAAAACTATTTTTACTGCATAACGCCTCTTTCAGTCTGTCTGTGGGACTTTGCTGGTTATTCGGCTCGCTGTCTCCCATACCAGCTGATAGCATGACCACAAGGTGTAGCTGTTCTGATGTAGGGTCCGCTGATCCTGGGAGAAGACCACAGAGCTTACCTAGTTCGTGTAGCTGTAAAAATGATGTTCTGTTATAATAAAAAAACCGGTTCACGTGTTTTTACTTAAAGGCAGAGAAAATATAACGTCGAGAAATTTTGGTTGCCACTTTTGGCCCATGTCTCACTTTCTTTTATCGGAGCAAGGATATTAATTTTTTGAAATATAATCATAACCACTCCAGTGTCTTTCTCGATAGCCCTTCAATAATAAAATATTATTTATATATGACTTATTTCATATTTTTAACAGATTTTCACTTACAAATAGCCTATTTTTTGCATTTTTATTTGCATTTACATATGTAGGATATATTTTCCACATAATGTTGAGTACACGAGGAGAGCTTGCGATAAATCACATTGCTACCTTTCAGCTTAATTAGATATAATGTACAGTATGGTAAACAAGTCAAAGCCACCCTAAAGTTAGCTGTAGGTGATGCACAGAATAGTTTTTTCCTACCTTTGATAATTTTATTTCCGGGTGAACAATGCGCTAAAGCTTAGGAAACCTAATTTCAGGACGGCCACGAGTTGTTGCCTATACAGTATGATCGATGACAACGCACTTCGTCTACCCAAACACAATCATTGTGTTGAGGGCTATCAAGCCCTTCTTAAATTTGAATACCACAATAATAGTGCTTACTTACTTGCTTTAATTAAAACCATTTAGAATAAAAATTCTTATTCAATATTTACTCACTTTATCCTTAGCATTGTGCAACAAAGGCGCGTGCATAGCGGTGCAGGCCTCCAGCGCGCTGTTGGTGGCCGATAGCCGTTCACACGCTCGCAGCGTCTCCGCGCAGGCGAGGTGGGCCCAGCACGCCGCCGCGCCCTCCACCGCGTGCGTGTTCAGGAGGGACATTTCTACCAGCGTGTTGTGGACTGTTGTTAGACAACGGGAGGCTATCTGCGGGATAGATTTGAAATTATAGAATTTTTTTTAGCTTCACGTTTTATTTCGCGCACAGACAGGGTAAATAGAGAGAACATAGTGTTACGACACTCAGTTTCACTTTTCGCCCAATATTTCGAGATACTGCGTGTTTAGTGGCGAAACTGAACGTTGTGCTTTGTCTTGTTATCATATGAGCGGAGAGATTAAAATAATTCATTCCCCCGAATGGAAATCGTACCCATATCCACCGAACTTAGAGCCACACACTGTGCTGTTGGGCCATGCAGGCCCCGAAAAATAGATTCAATATATAGGGCATATATTTAAAATTCAAAGTACATGCAGCGCCTCAAGTAAACCTATTTCATATTTTTTAAAAACATTGCAATAATAAAAAATTCAAAAACACATAAGAATAATACAAAATTCTTACACATTAATTTTATTTTTATTAACTATATTATTAAAAAATTATGATAAAATAATCATGAACTTACCTCCCACGGCTTACAAGTAAGTAATAACATGGCACTTTGTCGTTGAAACAAATAACTCCTAAAGTCTAATAGTGATGCATTTTTCTTAATAATTAAATCTCTTAAAGATTGTGGAACTAATGCTGTCAGTCTTACTGCTTGCCAGGATGTCACTGGTTGTTTAAATGTGTCGAGCCATTTTGGACTCTCTGTTATATTTGAATTGAGTACAAATTGTGAAAACAAGGCATCTAATTCATCATATTGGACTAGAGCTTCCTCATATAAACCGAGCATTTCTAAGACAAAAGCCAATTGCTCCTGTAAATAAATTTTATAATAATAATTATATATGACTAGCAGTAGTCGCTGTGGTGGATTACATAACACCTGATTGTCAGTCAGACGTTATGATTGCGGGTTCCCCAATTTCTGAAGACATTGTTTGTTGAGTGAGTAAATGAAAATCATTTATTACCCTAAATAGAAATCAAACTCACAACCACCTTGTTTACAATCAGATAAAGATGTACTGCACCACA
Organism: Heliconius nattereri; assembly: GCA_013403645.1. NCBI lineage: Eukaryota > Metazoa > Arthropoda > Insecta > Lepidoptera > Nymphalidae > Heliconius > Heliconius nattereri. The sequence goes on from JAAIXI010000228.1 coordinate 2,866,334, forward strand.
AGGCCCTCAATTTTTTTAATACACTAAATGTAACAAGAACAAGGTAACATTATACACATAACTGACCTGCAAAATAAAATATTTACAGAAATCCCATTCAGGATCATTTCTTTTCTCTCTTTGTTCTCTCATATGTTCTTCAAATCTTATGAGAGCTTTATTATATGCCACTAAAACAAAATGTCTAACTTTTGCAACTAAACCTCGCCATGATTCAGCACTCCGAGCTTCAGATTTTATAGGATTTATAACAGAAATAAACCTATCTTCAGTCTGTTTAACAGCAAACTCTCCTTTAATTTTATCCAAAACTGTAGTTCTTGGTAATAATTTGTTTGTTTTTCTTATATCGTAAGTCTCTACTAACACTATCATCCAATCTGTGATATTGTTTTTTTCTAATTGTTTGAGCCATGTTTCTATGTCCTCCCTGAGAACTGTTTTATAATATTCTATATCCTGAAACATTACAATAATTAATATGTTACCCGTTGTAGATATTACACATTTTTGTATAAGGTTGACATGCTCTGATAATATAAGTAATTTAATAATCTTACCACACAATCTGTCCAATAAATATGGAAAACAGGTCGCTTTAGAAGATTGAGCTCAGATTGAAGTTTATCCTTATTAAACTTTACAAAAGATGCTTCTAAGTAAACAAATTTCGTTATTCGACCATAAGACCTGCGCCACTCGCATGAGTCTTGTGGTATAGCTGCTACTAAAGGTGCCTCTAGAGTACAAAATAAATTCCAATCGCCAGCGCCTACGACCACATAAATAGTTTTTACAAATTTCAAAACATATCAAGACAGTTATACAATATGAAACTTACATGTTACAATTGGTTTATTTGTCATCCCTTCCCGATCAGCTGGTGAGTTATCGACCCCCTTCATTTTTCATTATCATCAAAATATAAATTCATTCGTTTACCACTAAAACACTGCCTAATTAACGACCTAAATCCACCCACTTTTTTGAATTCTTCGTAAAATACACATGTATGTTTTATATATAAAACAGTAATTAGTTTTTGTAAATATTCCAAAACCTAATAAATTTCAAGCTGTTTTGATTTACAAAAGAAAATATTGAAAAAGGAATTTTGACAAAATTGTCTGTCACTGTCAGCACCTCCACGAATTAAAAATTTTGACGATTGATGATTCGTTTCGTACAACGCAATATTCTTAATAAGTCCTTGGTAATAAAATAAATTAGTAAATATAGTTTTGTTTTCGATTTACATTAAAATATATTTATATTTTGTTTATTCAGTTATTGCCTTTTTTATATTGTTATAATTGAAAACAAAAAAAATCATTAAAATGACTACTTAAATAATAGGTCTTTGTCGGCTGTTGACTAACTGCAAACACAATAGTTATTTTCCAGCTCTGTTAATAAGACAAGATGGTACGTTTCTCCCAACGAATACGCAATGAAAACATTTATTTATCGGAATTCGGAACGCAAGGCAGGGTACTTCGTTAGATTAGGTATCCTCTGCCTATAATCCGACATATCGGATACAACGTGAAATTTAACTTAACTTATCAAAAAAGGACAAATCAACTTAACCCGTTTGAGTCCCACTCAATCAAATTTTATAGGATTTCTTTACATATTTATTTTTATAGTCTTAGCGGGGAACAACATCTTCGAAATGTTATAAATAGATATTTTTCATAGAAGATAGTTCTTCCAAAAAGCAAATAAAGATATTTTTTATCACTCTTATCCAAATACTACAAGTATTTTTATTCATAATTATATACTTCTTAAACTCGGAAACTTAACCGTTTATTATTTCGTATCCCACCATTAATATAGAATAATATTAAAAACAAATTACTAAAACGTTATAATTAACTAAATTATCTTTTTTTGTAATTTTCTGTATACTTACGTTTACAAGATGTTGAAAATAATATTTTTTTATTTTATGCAAAGTTACCAAGACTAATTAAAATATTTAGTTTTAATCGATATTTATTATACCACTAGACTAGTCATTTGATCTATCGAATGTTTCCTCCCTAGTTACTCTATTGCTTATGGATTGTTAAAATGTCGTGTTCTGTTTTGGTATCATCTCGCAATAAAGGAAATCAATTTTCATAATATATACATGATTTAAGAATTATACATTAAGTGCATTACTTATGAAAATTAGTAGTGTTTTTGTTTTAATCACCAGGTAAACATAGAAATAGTTTCGGCTTTGCCCTGCGTCGATTTTACGCAAATGATTATTTTATTTTATTTTCTAATAATCTATTAATTGTTAGATATTATTAATTATAAATGAACTCTTATTGAACGTTATAATGTGAGATGAGGTCTTCCGTTATCGATTTTGTTGAGGACTAGTTGTAATAGTATATTATTATACGAAATTTAAGTAATTATTCAACTGTTATAAATAGATGAGTAATTTGTATATGTTAATTTGTACATACGGATACATTAAAATTAATATTATGATTATTACATGTTTATTTACTAAGTTGTGCAGTATTCTTTGGTTTAATGAATTATTGGTATGAATTTAGAACAAATATTTTTTTCGTAGTCATGAATACCACAGCTCCGACATCGGCAGACGCCTGCCTAAGTATAGTTCACTCACTGATGTGCCACAGGCAGGGTGGTGAAAGTGAGGGCTTTTCTAAGAGAGCTATTGAATCACTAGTCAAAAAGTTGAAGGAAAAACGAGATGAACTGGACTCTTTGATCACAGCAATCACAACTAATGGTGCACATCCAAGTAAATGTGTTACAATCCAGCGTACATTAGATGGACGTTTACAGGTAACATTTATTATCATTTAGCTTTACACATCAGTCATATATAGTAGGTAGGGAAATCTACTTGCTAGTTATATTTACTCTGTGTCTACAAAACAGATATTAAGCGGCTGAGTGGTTAGCTGATCACTGCACTATGTCTTACCCGGCCAGGGAAGTTGAAATGTCAATGAAAAAAGTGTCAAAGAAATGAAGTGTCTGAATGTAAATGGGATGGTTGTGGGCTCTATATTTACTAAGGAAAATTTATTATTTTCATTCTCAAGTTCTGGTATGATAAAACATACCATTGGCTTTTCTATTTAAACACACAAGAAATAATAAAATCCATGAGATGTTATTTATGAATAGCTCTTTCCAGATTGCATGATACTAAAAATAATAAAATTTATATTTCCATTATAGGTTGCAGGCAGGAAAGGATTCCCACACGTGATATATGCTAGAATTTGGAGATGGCCAGATTTGCACAAGAATGAATTAAAACATGTAAAATTTTGTCAATTTGCTTTTGACCTTAAATGTGATTCTGTATGTGTTAATCCCTATCATTATGAAAGAGTGGTGTCACCTGGCATTGGTGAGTATCTTACTTGATAGTTTTACCGACCTAATTATAATTTATATAAGAAATATAAGTATTTCGTATTTCCTAAGTTCTTGGCATTTTCTTTTTTATTTCATAAAATCAATGTCCTACTTAACAAGTGGAATATGGTATAAGCATTGAGATTACATGAATATTCACATCAACATGTTGAAATTGAACATAGGATGCATTTAGACATTTTTACTTTATTAATACTTCATCAAATGAGAGTCTGTGTATGAAACAAAATTTCTAATTATTAGAATATAAATAGTTATATTTTTTATGCAAATCAAGAAAAATATTTTATTATCTTATCTAAACATTAGACTGGTGGCACTGATTTAACAATGATAAACATACTGATAAAATATATATATAATTTCTTGAATTATATCAAATCTAGAAATAGAAAAGTGTTTTATCACAAATGCCATCTCAGAAAATGAATTGTTTTAGATCTCTCAGGACTAACATTGCAGTCAGGACCAAGTAGATTAGTTAAAGATGAGTATACAGCTGGCCTTAGCGGTAATGGCATGGACATGGATACAGGGGAGCTGGTCACCATACAGCACCATGCCACCAGTCCAAGACACCATCATTCCACCATACCCCACCACCATCAACAGTTTCAAACAACTAATATTATAATTAATCAAGGGCAAAGTAAGCTGTTAATTATTTTGTTATTTTTGGGTTGTCAGTTCAAAGTGACCCAACTGTTGAATTATATTAATTGTATGGTCTTATTACTTATTTGTTACAATAATCTAAAGACCTTAAAAATCATAATGAAAATGTGTTGTAAGTCATATTGTATTGACAGCTTTATATGGTTTGTTTCGTTTATCATTGGTGTGTTTAATTTGCGGTGCATGTTAATTTTTCTTTTGCATTCTTCGTTTTGATAGCGCCAGATGGCGTTGCGAATATGTTCTCTGCACATGGACCAAGACCCTTGCGACCTGTAGTGCCTATGCCACAAATGGGCCATTCACCTGGTCAAATGATCTCGAATCATACAAACCAAATGACCGGGACTCCTATGGGGCCCGGGACACCTCAAATGGGGCCGGGTACTCCACAAATGGGGCCAGGTACAACACAAATGGGTCCAGGAACACCTCAAATGGGTCCAGGAACTCCACAAATGGGGCCAGGGACTCCTCAAATGGGGCCAGGAACACCTCAAATGGGTACAAATGTACCTCAAATGGCGTCGCCAAGAATGGCATCAGCCCCTACTCAGATGTCGCCGGGAACGCCTCAAATGCAGAATATGAATCAGGGAATGTCGATACCAAGCCCTCAACAGATGGTATTGGCCCAGCAAAGGGCTATAGCTCCCAAACTGGAACCACCTGACACAATGGACGCTCGTGCAATGTGGCTGCCAAAGAGAATGAATCATTGTAAGCTTTTATATTTTTTTTGCACTTATTCTTTTAAGCTGATCACTGTTTTTATTTTGTATGTCCATGTTTGATTATATTGTATTTGTTTTGTTTTTTTTGGTATTTTATTCACAATTAATACTAACAATTTTCAGCTGCAATGCCAGTGAGTATGTCCCCAGGTGGTACTACCCCTTTACTTGATGGGTCTAATAACACATTTTTTACGAATGAACAAACTGCTACGGACACGCAACTAACGCAAACACTACCAGGTATGTTATTATGTTATTATTAAATATAGAAAAAAAATAATTAAGTTCATTTTGTATTATTATATAAACAATTGTTTAATTTTAATTTGTTTATTTTGACCAAGTGATACTCGTGTATTTTTTATTCACTTTTGGCGGCTTTTTAATTGCTATCGCCATAAATATAAAATATTATAGACCATATCGCGGCGCAACGGCATAGCTTATAAAAACGCGATGATTATGGGTTCGATTCCCACTCAGAGGCATTAATTATATTCGTCTAATTACTCTTTTAATACGACAAAATACGGTTGAATTCCGTCACTTAGACGACGACGAAAGTGAAGGGAGTGTCTTAACACTAAGTATCCTCTCCATATCTTTCTATAAGCGAGATTGTACAAATAATGAGAAAATAGATAATTATGTTTATTTTTCGTACTTAAGCGGGTACCCCAGCAGTGTCGCAAGTGTCTTCGGTGCCGGTGACATCGGTATCAGCGATGCCGACGGAGGCGCAAAACGGTTTCGCGGCGACCAGCCCCGCACCACAACAGAGTCCCGTGCCCCATCGTACTCAACACCAACAAGGTATAAAATTAATGTGCTAGTTATAATTTAATTTTTATTTACTTTTATCTTGTTTATTTACATTCAAGGTAAACAATGAGTATAATAAGCCTAAAAAATGATACTGAAGGTAATCATTATTATATTTACTACATACTTAAATGTTCTAAAAAGAAAAATTGAATTTGTGTAATAATATCACAGGTACATGGACCGGAAACAATACTCTAACATATACTCAGAGTTTAGCGCCGCCGCCGGCCGCGCCTCCAGTGCCGGTTGACGCGCCTGCACACCATCACCACTATTGTTAGTATTTTTTTGTTTTTATGTTATTATTAAAGTGAAGTCATGTTTTTATAGTCTTTTTATGTGGGAAATAATACTTTCCTTAATCCAATAATGAGCCAATCGTTGATACATTTTTTTATTTATTGTGTTGCCCCGCGCCAAGACGTCTTCAATATATACGCTTAATTAAATTACAAACCATTCTGTACTTGTTTGTAGATAATGGTAACCCCGGAGGTCTGTTATCAAGTCAACCAGCCCCCGAGTACTGGTGCTCGGTGGCATACTTCGAATTGGACACTCAAGTTGGGGAGACTTTTAAAGTGCCATCGAGCAGACCTAATGTCACTGTGAGTATGTAGATTGTAATTTTATTTATTATTTTTTAATTTTCCTGCTGTATCCCGTATTTACCAGGGAAGGCAGAGAGAATTTAGGATTAAGATAATTTGTTTTCCGCATTAAGTCCGCATTTGAGACACCGTATGTTGAATGGCTGAATTCCATGCCTCACAAAATTATATATTATTTATCTTAATATTAAGTACTAGCAAGCTATTCGTCATTTACGCTCTATCCCGCACAAAATACGATAGGCAGACTGCAGAGGGATCCTGGAAACCTGATGTTAACACACTTTGTTCCCATTAAGATTTCCATTCCCTACTTTCTACGTGTTTCAATTCTGGAGGCATTGCACATTGAGTAGCGGAACTCAACACCGCACTTTGCCTCGTTACCAGTGCGAGGAAATATTTCCTCCAGGGAATTGAATTGAACCCACAAATTTTTTTGTTTACAGTCACACGCTTGTGTTCCTGTGTCATGACTGGATGCAAATCTTATTTTTTAATATTTTCATTTTCCAGGTGGATGGATACGTAGACCCGTCAGGTGGTAACAGATTCTGTTTAGGAGCTCTCAGCAATGTTCATAGAACGGAGCAGAGTGAGCGTGCCAGGTCAGTATTTTTATTGTTTTATTTTATTTTTAAGACACATTTACATAATTATTAAGAATAGCAAAAAATATGTGTCATCAATCTGTTGAACTAATTTTATATATTTTTTTGCTTCGAGAATTTTTTTTAACGAAAATATATATTGATAAAATTGTTTTCTACAAAAAATCAAAGCGTTCACCGCTTCATAAATGTATTGCTTGTGGTTGTTTTCTTACGTTGATACTTAAGGATTTTACAAACGTATATATAAAAAGATCTGCTTGGGAGGCCAGTAGTAGATGTGTAACATTGTTGGTGTGTGTGTCGCAGGCTGCACATCGGCAAGGGCGTGCAGCTGGACCTGCGCGGCGAGGGCGACGTGTGGCTGCGCTGCCTGTCCGACCACTCCGTGTTCGTGCAGTCCTACTACCTGGACCGCGAGGCCGGCCGCGCGCCCGGCGACGCCGTGCACAAGATATACCCCTCTGCCTGCATCAAGGTATTGTACTCTTTTTTTTTTTTCATGTTTTATTATAGTACATATGCACTGTAAAATGAAGAATATTCTGTAGTAGGAAACATAATATAATTGCTATGAAAAGATTTTTTTTATCATAATCATAACAAAGGACACTAATCAGTCCCTAAAATGTTCTGATGTATGGTTTCCAGGTGTTTGACCTGCGCCAGTGTCACCGCCAGATGCAGACACAGGCGGCCACGGCGCAGGCGGCGGCTGCAGCGCAGGCGGCGGCCGTGGCCGGACACATACAGCCCGCACACCCCGGCATGAACAAATGTATGAATGGTGTTGTTTTTGGATTATATATTGTGCTGCATCACTAACACATAATAATTCAACAAAATCCAATTTGCAGGTCTGTCAGCGGCGGCCGGCATAGGCGTGGACGACCTGCGCCGTCTGTGCATAGTGCGTCTCTCGTTCGTGAAGGGTTGGGGGCCGGACTACCCTCGCACTTCCATTAAGGAGACGCCGTGCTGGGTGGAAGTGCATTTACATAGGTGGGTGGGCCTATAATACTGTATAATCATATTTATATACAAAATTTATAAAAATTAAAATAGCGCCCCGTGGCTATTAATTGAGCAAAAGTTACAAAAAGCTATTAATACGAGTTAGCATTTTAGTAAATTATCAGTAATATCAGAACAATATTTGAATAAAGAATTATTTTGAACTCAAATTATATCGTAAATAAATTCCAGGGCACTTCAACTGCTAGACGAAGTATTACACACAATGCCGATCGACGGTCCTCGGACTAACATTGAGTAGGAGTTGATAGGCTTCTTTTGAGGCCTTCGAGCGACATCGCACCGCCTGGCCTGGCACCACTCGCTGTTACCTTACCTGTTCCCCCTGTTACCCTTACTTACCCCACGGTCACCCGTCACCCCTGCGATCCTCGTTTGCTCTACACGCGCGGCCATTGAAACGCTTGTACGGGCGTTTTTTATGGCAACGCTTGGTGTTGTCGCGCGGATAGCGCGTTTTTTAAATAGTTTTGCTAGATTTTGTTAGGTTATTTTTGGTTGTGTGAGGTGTTTTAGTATTATTTATGTGTGATTATCAGAATCACGAAGATAATCATATTTACCTTTTTTTTTCTCTAATTCTTGTCCCTTTTGTCAACGTTAGAAAAAAATAGTATGTGGTAGCTGGTTTCTTCTATTTCTTAAAAAATGTTATTTGGTTTGATAATGTTCTGGCAGCAAAGCTTATAAAAAAAATATCGATGCTTATACATCATATTTAAACACTTTCGAAAAGTTTTAAGCTTCTGGATTTTTAAATTCTATATTTACATTTTAATTACTATGTAATTTCCTTTTTTTTCCCGAATAATCCCAATCCTATTACAGACACTTGTGAAGCGAGTGCAAAAATGGACCTTAGTGCTAAAAAATAAGAGTGGTGTCGATACCAGGCTAAATGTGCAAGTTTGTTTAGTAAAGGGCAAGTGAAATGTGATAGTCGGATACAATGGGACTTTTTAAAAATTATAACTGTAATACAGTTGTCATAGTTATGTATTTATTATAGATTTTAATATATATTGTGAAAGCTTGAGAAATCATTTTTAATCTGTTTGTTGTTGTTGCTCTTTATTTGTGGCGTTCCGAGATTTTTAATCTGTAATGTGCACTTTATTTGAAATACTGACATTTGACAGCTATGACAACTGCACTACAGTGTTGCCATATTATTAGCATTTATAAATTTGTTAATTATTTTTATGTTATAGCATAGCTTTTGCTTTTGTCTTCCAAATTTTCGTTTTTCGTCTTCCGTTGCTAAATTGTTATGTATTGGTTTGGTTGTAATTTATGGTTGGAAACAAACATTGCACATTGTATAATGGCGCATTCGCTCGCGTTTAAATAAAAAGGTGAACTATTAATTATTGTCTTGTAACCGACTAGTTCACTATATTATACTATTCTATACTTATACTATAAGCGTGACAGTATTGAGAAACAACTAAAGAAAATGTTATGAATGAAAATGGATCTCAATATAAATATTTTTCTCAAATCCTAATTGAATTAATAAAATAGTAATTAAGTAATATTAGTGATATAATAGTATATCGAATTGTATGCACGAAACCGTCTTTGCTTTTTTCTAAGTATGGGCAGTTTCTAGTAACTTTTTATATTTATATTTTAAATACTTTGGTTGTGTAAAATGACCAAATACTCAAATAAGATGAGTGAATAGCTTCTTTTTAGCTTGCTTTCCATTCTATATCTTATCGTGTAAACAATTCGATATTGTACATCTAAATATATATACCTGTAAATATAAATTCGACAAATTTGTCCATCGGTTTGCACACATTTGTCGATTTATATAAAACTACGAATTTTAGTGACAGCGATACCAAAATAAGGCATTTTTTTTTAAGAATTTAGAATAAAAACACAAGACATAATTATAGTTCAACTTGAAAGAAGCCAAATAGGAATTAGCTTTGGTTAAGTATAAAATACGTTTATACAGTAATTTATAATATTTAGTTTTAATGCTATGTCTAAGATGTCTGATATCAGTGCGTTAGGAAGGCTGTATTTTGTTAGTTGGATGTGCCTGAACATTGGTGTTGTATGTGTCATACATTTTATTTTCTTTATATTTCAATGTTATGCTTAAAATTTATTTATATTTTTAAATGTATTTTATTTCAAAATAATTTGTATATAAAAATAGATACGACGACATATTTTTTTTTAATTTATTCTTTAAATGATATAAAAAAAAGTGTTTTATAATGTGTATGATATATACAGTTTCATTGTATTAAAAGATGATCTGTGATGTGCTAGCAAAAGGTAATTAAATAAGGGACGCGCACTCAGTTTGTTATGGATTGTAATATTATTAATTATAATATTGTGTGAACTTAATTTTACTATTAATAAGAAAAAAATGACATATTTTGTGTATGAGAGTAAATGTCTAAGATGTTATTAATGTATGTCGATTTTGTAGTGTTTTTTTAATTTCATATTTTTTGACGCCATTAATTTTTTTTTATTTGTTTCGCTTTATTTTATTATTTTTTATCATTACATTTGGCAGTTTAATATTTTTATAATGCTGTTGATGTATTACATTTTTTTCAATTATATTCATTTTTTTATAAATATATTGTTTTTTAAAAAGATTTTCATGTTTTAGACGTAAAACTTTTTATAATGTTTTTTTTCTGTCTCATTTTATGTAACGCATAGTTTATTTTAATATCGCCATTCTCTATAGCTCGACCATCACGAATTATTTTATTTGTTTGTTTTTATAATTTGCATTTCTCCCAACATTACGATTGTTACCAAATCCGTTTTGAAAATTTTGAATGCGAGTTTTGTATATAGTACAAGTATTGATTAAGATATATTTCTTTTTTCACTTTTTTTTCACTTGTCGTGGCTCGTGTGCCTGTGCGTTTGTGTATCGGTATTTAATATCAACCGTTTCTCTTTAATGGAGTTTTCGAAAGAAGAGAAGGGAAATTAATAATTAATCGAAAATACCTCACTATAGTGATCAAAAAAAGGATTGTAAGGGTTTTTTCTAGATTTTAATATGCGGTAAGGTTTTTTAATGATGTTGATGTTTTGAAATGATATTTGACAAATTCTACATGCCACAGTTGTATGGCTCTCGGTTTATCGCACTGTTTTTCAATATATTATGGTGTATTTGTAAAATACAAACGATTTGCATATTTTTTTTCGTATTTTTTTTTTATTTGTGTGTTGTATTTGCATTAGAAAGCCTTAAAATTCTACCTCTCAGTTTTTTTGATGGCATTAAATTAATTAATAAAACAAGCTTGATATTAGTGTACAGATGTTAGTATACTTGCTATGGTTGTGACTTAAACAATTTTGTTTTTTTTCTTTTTTCATTTTGACATTAGAACTTTTTTTATTATTATTATTATTATACAGCGTGTTGTATTTTACAAATCGCCCCAAAAATATTAATATATCAGCTATACGGTCTGTGACAGTGTGCCATTGGATATTATAGATTATAAAAAGTTTGGTATTGTTAAAGGAACATCGTGAGATTTTAAAGATGTTTGTTAATGGCAAATTTGATTAATTTAATGTCGCAAAGCGATAGTCTACAGACCAACGGATAGACGGATGTAGGTACGTACTTGTGTATGTATTTACTTGCAGTTTTATGTATTTTCTCATGTTTTAAGCCGCACACGGTGTAACGTAGCCTTAAGTAATAGTTAAGAGTGACTATGAAATATGAAAGAAATGAATATAAAGGTTATTCCTCTAAGTGTAGTTTTATTTATTTATATAAACACGCTATAAATTTATTTCGTATTGTTTTAGATATAACAATGTCTATACTAAAAATACTTAATATTTTTTAAAAAAATACATATATATTTACAGGTTTTAGGCTAAAGTTCTATAACAGATAATAGAGAGACAGACAGAAGACAGACAGAGACAGATAGACAGACAGAAGTTCCTTTGTCTAAGAAATAGTGTTACGATCAGTTCTTATAATATACGTCTCGCGCTCACGGCCGGTACAAATATTTGGCTGCCGCGCACTCGTCGGCACCATTCCAAATAATTTGTTGGCACTTCTCTCTTTTATTTATCTAAACTACTAAATGTAGTGGTCATTGCTCGATGATATGTAATATCAACTAGGCATATTGATATACGAGGCCATAGTGACTTATTGGGACGTAGGCTGTAAACGCGGCGGTTGGGAGTTCGATTCTATTTGAAAAGCTAGTTTTTATTCATTTCAATCTTGCTCTTGTAAGATGAAGTGCGTTAGAATTCCGCTAAACGACACGTAATAGCTGAGGAAGGAGTGTTTTGATTCTCTGTTTACTGCTGTCTGTGTATATTGATTTTGTAATTGTCGTTGTCATATTTTTTGTTTAGCTTTATTTAACAGGGAAAAAAGAAGGGTAGTTCTGTAAGAAAATACTACGTTCTCCACGTTTGCTCAGCTTAGTAAGGATATTCTTCTAAGTAACATTTGAAACCGCACACACACGTCACATTTAAAAAAATATATAAGTAAATGACCATCGAATATATTCCAATTTTTTTTTGTGAGATACTAAAAACGTAATGAAATTTTAATTTTATTGGATTAATTCATGCAAAGAAAACTTGCGTTGGTCCATTTAATATTTATAGGTGAGGTCAGAGCGGCGCGGGCGCAGCGGGAATATTCCGAAATACTCGCATGCCTTATTTTTAGCCGCGAGGCTGACCCTGTTTACAATTTGTTTAACTATCTTAGTTTTCAGTTTCTTAACTATTTTCGCGTGATAATTGATTACTAATAAATGTGTTTAAATATATTCTTTATTTAATAGTACAATACAATATAAACGCAAAAAAAATACAAAATCAAATCAGATGCAATAAGATGAGATATTTACTATAAACTTTAAACTTTTAAGCTCTATTATTTTTGGCATGAAAGCATTTAATATATTAAAATATCTAAGAAAATAAACATAGCTGTCTTGTTTATTTTACAATATCTTTAATATTCTACTAGATATCAACATTAAATAAAATATAAGTACAATGGATATTAAAGATTCCAAACCCAATGTCGTTCCAACCTTGCCCCAGCCCGACGTGGGAAGAACATATCGCATTGGCGACGTCCTAGAGAATATTTCCGGTACAATTATATAATATATTATTAAATACTATGTTTTATCCGTGACTTCGCCCATATAGACAAATAGAAGTAACTAAGACCGCCTTTGCATACATTTGATAAACATATATTGTTTTTTTTTTCTGTTATCTCTATTTATCTGTATCTGTGTGAGTGCAATAAAGTTTTTTCTATTCTATTTTTTCTATTCTAAGAATTGTGTATGGTACTCGTAGACAGCACATTCCAAGTGACCGACAAAAATCAATCAAGCCCTACTCCGGGATATTAAATACAATAATAAATATCGAAACCAGTGGTATGTTAAAGCTCTTTGTAATTCCTTAGAAATACACGACAATAGCAGTTGTTATTAATTAAGATTGGATTTTTAAAAGGTGTATATTATATCAGATGCCCAAATGGTTATTCTATAACTAGGTACCTTTATAATTAAGACGATCGACTTAAAAGCCGTAAAAGCTTTATTGTTTTGCTTCTAACGTCAAGTGGCAAACAATATTTTGAAAATAATTAAATATATGGCATTACTAATGCAGTCTATACTCAATTCATTTGTCTTGAATAAGTATAGAAGTTAAGGTGATCTTTTGATGGATCTGTTAGATTTATTAATTATTATAAACAAATATTACTCTAGGTAAGTGACTGTAAACGCGACTATTAGTAGGTTCGATCCCCACTCAGGGAAGTGAAATATTTTATATTATCATTTCTTCGTAGTAAGAGCTGGTAATTGAGCGGAAAATGAGAACTGGAGTGTCCTAACACTTAGATCTCAGGTTCCTTCTCCTCATCTATGTGCGGGATACAGCGTGAAGCTAAAAAAAACCATTGCGTATGTAAATTCGAATATTTTGTAATTGCGCAATGACGTTAATTGAATAATTTTAGAAAAAACATCATGTTGTCATTAAACTCGTAATAAAACTAAAATAAGCCCGAGAACGTTTTAAAGCTGCCACAGAGACGGGTGGATGTCTAAATTTTCTCCGGAAATAGCTGTTGGCACACTCAAGGCTTCTCATGATTTGTGACTCACTTGTCCATTCCGTCACCTATGGCTAAGGTACAACCTTAGTTATAGTTTAACATAAACTAGTTCTACTTGTTTAGAAATCGTATAAAAAAATTGATTTTTAATTCTGTCGCAATTGACATCGATAAACAGAATATTTGTTTATCATTCCAAACGATTAAATGATTTTGATGAAAGCTAAAATCAGCTTCACGTTGTATCCCGCACACAGCAGGATAGGCAGAGGGAACCTAGTGTTAAGTTCCGTTCCCCACTCTCTGCCGAATTCTGGAGGCATTGCGTGTTGAGTGGCAGTCACACCCTTGTACCGCTGCACCACGACGGCGTCTTGACTCTATAATTTTTTAAAAATTAATTATTTTATATAGCTGAAACAACTCAAGGTCATTCATTCATTATTATTCTTGAAAATCTTCTTCAGGTAACTTGTAGCCTACCTGTTTACATGACGTTGAACATCGGCCAAATTCTTGCAGCAAGGTTGCACACGTGCGTGCTTATAGATACATAGTATATTGGATATTAAGCGCTATGAATGTATTTATATGAATTTGTTGAAATTGCTGGAGTATTAGTCAAATTTATATAAATTTTAGGTCTTTTTATTTGAAATGAAAATGTTTTAAAAATTTTAACAATGAAGCTTTGAATAATAATATTTAACGTTAAACGTTAACAAAATGGTCCTTTAAGGGTTCCGCATTTACCATTTGAGGTACGGAACACTACTTTTTTATTGATTGTAAAAACAAAACAAAAACCACATAAACATACAATTCAAGTACATATCTATGCAAATGATCATAACTATTGATTGATTGCTTTTAAAACTGATGAAGGTATTCAACTCCCTAGATTCCATTAGGAGAATCATAGCTTATAAATAAACTATACAATTAAAATAGGTCATGAATCATTCGTATAATATTTATTTTGAGACAAAAAATAATGGTAGGTTCTCTTCTATCTCATCTATAAATAACGTTTGCAGGCGCGAAGCCATTTTGTATTTTTTTTTACATGAAATTGAAGGTTGTGAATTAAGAAACCCGACTTGTAATGAGTGGTGAGACAGACCAGTGAGTGTGCGTCCCAAATAAAACTATTTGCCAATTTAGTGTTGTTATCGTTTTATCGATATAATGTTATTTTATTGTAATGACTAGCACGCGCGGCTTCGCCTGTTTGAATTATACAAATATTTGTCTAATATATTATTTAAATCTAGTTTAACTACACTATTCACAAAAAAATATCTTATTAGTTATATATTCAGTTATTTTGTTTTTGTTTGGTCCATCTTTACGCCAAAACTTCAGAACGGATTTCGATAAACATTTACAGAAACTTTACAGAACCTTTATGTTATCAGAATTACATATAGAATACAATTCATGTAGAGTTTTAGTATTATTAACTATAGTATAAAAAGTAACTTTAAGCGGGCGAAGCGGCGCTGGCGTCCTAAAAACAGAGCTTTGACTGAAAAGATACAAAAATCAATCAATCGGGTGTCTACTAAACGTATAATATGATAAAATTGCATCTGTGAAAATAACTCTAAATATATTTTATAGTGAATGAAAATATATATATTAAAAAAACAAATACAACGTAAACATCGAGTTTTACCCAAAAAAATAAAAACAAAAACACCATATTTACCATTTACGAGAAAACCCATTCAAAAAATTTACCAACCGAAAAAACTCCATAAACTATTAACAAAACAAAAGAAATATAAAAAAAATAATTCAAAAGAATAGCCCAGGTATCATTTTAGCACGTATCCATATCGATAGTGCGCGCCCACACGCGCCCGCTCACACGCCGCCTGCCCGGGCGCCCGCCCGCATCCGAACGAACGACGCGTCCACGCGACTGTTTACGAATATTACCTAACTTACCTTACCTGTGAACTGTGATTATTGGATTTTACCTTTACTTATTGTGTGGGTAAGTAAAAAAAAAATAGTTAAGTTTTAAGTTTTCATAGTTTTGTTATGTAGAGCTTTTGAAAGTTTCGAATTATTATATTATATTAAAATAAAATGTGAATGTTATAATTCTAGCGATCTAGCGATTAATAGATATTATTTTTCGGTTTTACCCCAAAAATGTGCAAATGAAGATATAATAAATATTTTTTTTGCTAATTTTATATACTTTTTTTATACATGAAGCCTAAACAAAAACCTTAGAACCTCAATTTTAATCCAGTTCTATCGCTTTAATCTATGTATATAGTGTATTAGAAAAACATTCCTATGGAATTTGCGATATCGCCCACGCCAGTCACGTACTTATTGTATGGGGGAAAAAGTTAAATCTACGTTGTAATGTTCTTGAAAAAGAATTAAAATCGATATGAAAACCATAGCGTAAGCAATTAAGTGTTAGTTTATACTGTTAATAGAACAAGGTTCAAATACCACACGTTTAGTCTAATTGTGTTCGATGAACTAGATATTTCTGAAACCGTTGTAGCGCAGTGGGGTATCAACGCGACGATTGTGGCTTCCATTCCTATTTGGGGGAATGATCATATAAATCATTTGTCTTTTTTATTTTTTATTTGGTAGAGTAAGTACGGCGTTTAATTCCGCCAGTTAACACCATGTTCTGTTTATCTAACGTAGTAGGGTAAAAAATGAAGCTGCTTCTATTTTTTTTTTAACTAGATATTTTTTTTTAAACAAATGTGCGACGCCATATTGGTAAATTAGTACAATAAAGCTTACTACTGACACATGTTGCGCTTGAAGTTAATAATTGTAAAAATATATACCAAAATGAAAAAAGATATATTAATTAAAATCTAATCATAGGTAGGTCCTTTTTATTTCATATTTTTATAGCTTACATAATTAGAGATTGACTATAGACTTACTTTTAGAGTAGAGTAAAGCCAAGTTAAAAGCAGCCAAGATTTAAAAGTAAAAATAATTATGGTTTGGGTCCTTACCTACTCGAAGTATAGATAATATAAAACATGATATCCATTAATTTAATGATGAAAAAAATGGAGAACGGAGTGTTTTAACACTAGGTTCCCTCTACCTACCCTGCTGTGTGAGCGATACAGCGTGAAGTTGATTTAAAAAATCGTTGTTATCTTAACAATATTGTGTGGGCTATAACTATGTTCTTCAATTTGTGCCTGCTTGAAGATATTATACAGTGCTAAGTGGCGAACGCTACTGCTGTTAACAGTTTTAATATGCTTACAGCGATTTGTTTTCTTCTATTTAGCAAGGTAGGCAGGGGGAACCCAGTGAGTATTCGCACTTTATTTCACATTAGGTGCACACGTCTAATTTTTAACCGACTTCTGTAAGAAAAGGAGGTTATCAATTCGACTGTATTTTTTTTCTTTTTTTTTGTTGTGTTTGTTACCTCATATCTTTTGACTGGGTGAACCGATTTTGAAATTTTTTTTTATTTGAAAGGTAGGGCTTCCCGAATAGTCCCATTTTTTTTTCGTCCATGTCTGACAATGGAATCTATGAGAAAATCCCATAAGTTTTAGTTTGCATTAGGTATGTGTGCGACAAATAGACGAATAACTCAATGACGGGCCAACCGATTCTGATGATTCTTGTTTTATTTGAAAGGATAGACTTCAAGGATAGTTTGGTTAGGTTCCGATTATGGGATCCGGTGAAAATTGAGAAAATTTGTTTTTTTTGGTAAAAAAATTATTATACTGTAATAGTTACATAGTTACAAGAAAAAAACATTGTTAAAATTGATGTCAGAAGTGAGATTCCTGATCGTTGCATTTCTTTCAACCAACCTCAAAAATAAAAGGATGTTCTCAACATACCAAAATGTTAGTTTACACAAAAATAATACCTAATTAAATGAAGTTTTACATAGGACAACCACTACCACTCGTTGACAACCACTACCACCACCATCACCACTCGTTTAAGAAGCATAATTTTAAGATCTACGCATCACTTAAAATTGTAAAATAAATTAATTTTTAAGAAAAACAAAAACCGACTTCTAACAACGAACTAAAAAGTGAAAAATAATTATACAAAGATTTAATAATTTTGAAGTCGGTGTCTAACTAATGCTACAACAACCTTACTACAATATATAATTACTTAGCCTGTTTGTTCTACTTGGCACCGACTTCACAATTAAAAATTTATTGACTCATTATTCAGAGTAAGAATCGAACTCACAAACACCGCACCTAGCAGTAAGATGCTGCGACGCTGACCGATGGCCTTACGGGCTTTAACTTTAGTTGTTATATTATGTGAAATAAAAAAAACAGTTTCACGCTGTATTCCGCACACAGGCGGATAGGCAGTGCGGGGGGGGGGGGGGGNGGGGGGGGGGGGGGGGGGGGGCTTTCCCTGCCTTAATATTTTTCTTGTATAATTTGAAACACGTCAAATAACTCCATGATATATAAAATCCATCCTGATATCCTATGAACATTATAAACATGAAAGTTTGAAACATTAATGTTTATTCCACTTTCATGCTAAAACTACTGAACGGATTAAGATGAAACTTTAGAGAAATATAACTTACACATCTGAATCGTACTTAGGCTGTAATTTATGAAAAGATTTCTTTAAAAATTATAAAAAAAAACTTTCCATATTATAACAATTGCCGGCAACGACGCTTGCTCGGTATAAAGGCGCAGTGGTGAGCCAATGGAGAGACCTAAGTCCAGCAGTGGACGAGGACAGCCTGATGATGATGTTGATATATGATGATACAATAAGTTTATGCGGGCGAAGCCGCACCCGTCGCTAGTATTATACCGTTTGACATGTTCCATGTGTGTAATCCCAAGCTTCATACGTAAGTCGTGAGTAACGCTACTGACTCAAAGCTCGGATTTAGCGCATGCATAAACACATTCGTACTTAGATAAATAAAATATTACTCGGTTACCGTTTCATGTTTTTTTTACAAACTTTTATTTTCAGCAGTGTGAAGACACTCCGCTCTTCATTTTCACCGATTTCTGCAGTTATTGCGTGTTGAGTGGCGGAGTTCAACGCTGCGTTTTGCTTTGACACCAGAGGAAAGAAATGGAAATATTAAATATTTCACTTCTTCGAGTGGGAATTGAACCCACAACCTGTCGCGTTTACAGTCACACGCTTGTGCCATTATTTTTATAGTAATATTTGTTTACGTTTATATTTTCATTTCTTCGCTCCGGTGTCGTGGCAAAGCACGGCGTTGAGTTCTGGAACTCAACACGCAATGCCTCCAGGATTCGGCAGAAAGTGGGGAACAGAGTGTCTTAACATTAGCCTACTCTGTTTGCCTACTCTGCTGTGTGCGGGATACAGCGTGAAGCTAAAAAAAATAATAATAATCAAATCAGGTATAAATAAGCTTAGATCACTTGTATAGATATCAATATTTCATGAAAGGTGGGTGTCTTGGCTCAGGTAGGCAGGCAGGTATGAGTCATGCCAACATGTGCACTGCAGGCCTCAGATTTGACATCTGAATCTGGAATAACTTGTACTGTTGAATATTACAAGCTGTTACAATTGATCTAGTACTACTAGAAATGAAATTTCGGGTTTGTTGAAAATATTAGAAATGGAAAAGTAAGAGTTAAGAGAAGTTTGTTGAAGCTATGGGGTAGGATTTGACTGTAGTACATTCGATAGGTCTGGATTTATGGGTGTATATAGAGATATTTTCTGGAAGGGCCTGGACTTTAGCTTTGATGTTAGATTTAGTTATTTTATTAGAAATGGTATAGTAATGTGGAGAAGTTGAGAGAAGCTCATTGGTGCCGTTATTTTCAATGGGGTACTTGACTGTGGTACACTTGATGGGATTCATGGGATATTTTCTGGATTAGATCTGCGATTGGGGAAATAGGGGTGTTTATTATTAATATTTTTCTTTCTCCGCTCCGGTTAGTTTGAGTTCCAATCTTCCAGTACTCAATACACAATATTTTGAATTTGGACGAAAAGTAAGTTATGAAGTGTCTTAACACAAAGTTATCACTTTGTGAAAGTGAACTGCCATTAATCCTCGTTAGGACACCATTAACACTAGGCTTAGCACTAGGCTCTCTACCTTCTCTGCTCTATAAGCATAAGTAGCATAAAGTTTCTATTTTAAATTTATTAATAGCTCTTTTTTAATATTTTTTGTACTTTAATTTCTGTTGCTTACTAACAAAATTCACAAACAAGTTTATCTACTTTTATATGATAAAATATATTACAATATTTTATTTAAAATAATGGCCAGTAAAATTTTAAGCTTAAATTTAAAATTTCAATCAACCTTTTTTGGGTGAATCCTTTTTTCTGACATAAAATGGTAAGGTGTTAAACAGTATTTTTTTACATGAATATTAAGCTACCGCCATTTAAAAAAATATGGAATACGTATTCTGAAATATACAAACTTAAATATATTTAATACTAAAATAGCTATATTTAATATAAGAGTAATCGTTAAACTCATCGATTCTATGAATTTATTTGCTTTTATCTATCATAAACATTTGGCAAATCACCATAAACCCTTAGACTTTTTATAATAAATTTAAATTTTATTTACTCTCTTTGTGTGAAATATTTATTTAGTGAATCTTTATCGTTTCAGTTAGCGATGATGTTTAGAGAATTAGCAAATATGTTTGCCAGTAATTATTCTAATCACAGATAGTCATCTACATAAGTCAAACAAACAGGCCAAATTAGGTAAACAGTATAAACGATAATAGGGTAATTTGGGCGTAAATAATATTTAAAATAATGTTTTCTGACATTAAATAAATTAATTAAAATTATTGTGTGAAATATACCAAAATAATAATTAAAAAGGCGTCATTTCGTAAAATTTATATCGATTTTTCTAAGGAACTTCTCTCTGTGCTTCTTAGTATTTAATGTGCTTAATAATAACGATGTAGAGGCCTCCATGGCACAGTGGGAGAGTGTCTGATGCGATGGTTGATGGTTGAGTTCGATGTAACTGGAACAAAAGTAAAAAAAAAAAATAATAGCATTTCCTGAATAAATCATTAATTTTTCATCACCACTGCGAATGAATGGTAAACGAATGTTCGGAAAAAAGTGAATTTATTGCTCATTCTGTAGAACGTAAGGCGTAGTTGAGCTAAAACCGGTTTGGCGTCTCGCCATCGACTATAATTATCGTGAGAGTGCCAAATTCTGCCATCACATACCATCCTTGGCATCTATAGATCAGACTTCACTAGTATTTTCCATTCTAGATTTAGGTAACAGGACACTAGGGCCAACTGGACACTAGAGACAACTTAAAGATTGTCATCTAGAGGTGGTACTCAACACACAAGTTCTTTAAAGCTTAAGAGTATAAAGTTTAGACGGAAAGTAAAGTACAAATGTAAATATTTAATCGTTCGTCTGCGCTCACGCTGTATCACGCACATAGCAGCAGAAGCACTGACTTAACCCTCCGTTCTCCATTTTCGGTCGAATTTTTAAGGCATTGCGTACTGGGTGGCTCAATTCAACAAATATTCAATAAATATTTAATTTCTCAGAACGGGAATCGAACTCCAACCCCACCAACCACAGTATGTACAAATGCGCTACGGCAGTCTCGAAAAATGGCAAATTCTTTAGTTAAATATCTTAAATAACACCAATTCAGAACACTGATACTCCAATATTTAACCTTGAACGAGTTCCCCGTTTCCCGAAGCATCTGTTGTTATGCTAATGCCGATATGATCTCACTTCCAGTTGGTGCTGTCGAAGCATCGATATTACATCGACGGAATGGCTGCTAACGGGTAAGTTTAGCGTTCTCGATTATTATTTATTAATAGTACTTACTATTTATACTGAAAAGTTGGAATTATTAATATTGCTTGTTGATACTAATTATGCTTAGCAATATTTCAATTTAGTATTAGTAGATTCGTTATTTTGAAATATTTACTATTAACCAACATTACGAAAAAGTAATAATTATGCATTTTTAAAATCGAATCTTCAAAAAATAATCATATCAATGCATGGAATTAATAAGTTGGCTTAAGGCGCAGTACAAGTGTGTAACTGTTAACGCGACAGGTCGTGAGTTCAATTTCAACTGGAGGAAATGAAGTATTTAATATTTTCATTTCTTCGCTCTGGTGACAATGCAAAAGCGCGGCATTCAGTTCCGCCAATGAACACGCAAGGCTTCCAGAATTCGGCAGAAACGGAGTGTCTTAACTCAAGTTTCCCTCTGCCTACCCTACTAGATATGGGATACATGTCGCGTGAAACTGAAAAAAAGATAATAGTAACATGCACATTTTATTCAAAGCTATTTTTAAAGCGAAAATGTTAGGTCTATAAATAAAGACCAGAATTTATATATGCGCTGAAGTGACTAATACAACAATTTGGCTATTCTACGGCGAACTTTAATATAACTGCACTCATTATAGAGTCCTTTGCCAAAATACTTTGTACCTCCAGTACCTACTGGTATCGAGAATAAAAGGAATATACTATTGTTAATATTTTAGACTTATTGCTATTTTTTAAATCTAAATTCAGCACTTTTAAAACTTCATTCAATTAATGTTGAAAAAATACCACAGATTGGTTGAGAATATGATGAAATCAACAAAATAAAAAAAATAAATACTCAATTTCAACATCGGATAAAACAAGTCGATGTTTGGCAATAAATAAATGTTTATAAAACAAAAAAAAAAAAAAATCAAAGTCGCAGTTTTTCATCGCTTTAAACAAATACAAGTTTCCAAACAGCCAGAGCGGAATGGGTCAACAATGGCCGTCAGTGTGTCCGTCGGTGTTGTCATACGAGTATGTGTAAAAATAACGTGATATTTGGACGCATTCCAGATACGGACCCGCGCCAGTCGCTGGACATGTCGGCCGCATCCCCAATTTCGGCAAAACTCAGGTTAATGTTAGTATTTGTTTAGATATTAATATATTTTATTAATATTCCTTCGAGGGCTGGACGTCGTGGCGTCTATTAGTCTATTTGGGATGGAATAGTAGTGGGTTCAATTTCCACGGGAATGAATTATTTGAATTTCGTCGCCCTGATAAACGCCATATATGCGAGAACCTAAAAAAAAGATATACGGGTACTATATATAAAAAAAATCTACAAATAGGTAAATCTGAGATGAAAATAGTTATAATATTTTTAGGTTCCCAACAAGTAAACTGTTTTGGACAATTTCTTATTTATATTTTAATGCGCGACGTTATCTTAATAATTTTGTGTAATTAAAATAAAAATATTACATTTATAAATGAATATTACATAATTGTTACGAATACAAATTTAATAAGATCGATTATTGTTCATAATTTTCAGCCGATGGGAGCAGCTGAACCACCAGCATGCATTCAGAATGCCATGATGACGAAAGATAAAAAACCATTTACCTATACACCAGGGGGACTAGATTTATCACAAATTAAGACACCGAGTATGGCAAGAAGAATGGCTCGTCAACGATCATTAGAAGAACAAGAACAAGCCTATGCACAACAATCTAATAACAATTACCATTCTCAAGGAGGAACTGTGCCTCCCCCTCCCCCACCTCCAAAAATACCTGCTCCACCTCCACCACCTCCTTTGATCATTGAAGCTCCAAAAGACAAAGCTCCAAAACCAGTTGCACTAGGCGAACGACCTGAAATCGTTATACCTGAAAATCCGATAGGCATGCTAAGAAAAACTAATAGTCCATATCATTGGGAGGCAGAGAAAGCAGATCAGCAACGTATGGGTCCTGTGCCTAAATTTGTCGAGAAGGCACCTAGTCCTCTTACTGTAAAACTACCTTCGCATAATATTCCACAAAACTATTCTTCACCAAGTAATTTACAAAGACAAAACTATCCTTACCAAGCTCAATCACCTGATAGTCCTTTACATAGACCAGAAGCACAATACGCGCACCAAAATTCAGCGTCACCAAATATTAACGGTGTACCTCACACAAGAGAAATGTTAGTACGACAGGACTCACAGTTTAATAAGAGTCCTCAACCATTTGCCAACCATACTCCATCGAGTAATAATGATTCATTTTCACCTTCCCCTAATAATTACTGGAGACAACCTGACAAACGTGACTCTCCCTCGAGTGTCAATAATAGTCCTCAATCACCATTGTTGAATCGCGGGCCTTTTTCTCCAGCTGTAAAACAAAATGGTCCGAACTATGGTCAATCGCCCAATAATTCAGTATTTCATACTCTACCTCGAGTTGGTCAGCGAAATCAAGACAATTTTTCAAATAATCAAAGTATTTACAACAACGTTAATTCAGATAACGTAAAACAAGCACAACCGTCTCCGAGCATTGAGACATCTAATTCTGCTCCTTGGCGAACGAGCACGCTAAATAGATATCCTCGAGAAAACCAACCAGTTGTAAATAATAATTATCAAAATGTTGATCATCAACAAGCATATAATCCTCCATGGAAAGATAATGAACCAAATAATAACCAAATGGAAAACAATTATAAGCAACCATGGAAGCAGGAAACTAAAAAGATCCCTGTACAGGGTCAAACTCCTCCTCAACAACCGTATAACCCTCCTTGGGTTTCTCAAGATAACAATAACAGAGGACAAGATAGCACACCTTGGAGGTCACAAGAAAGTAAATTAATATCTCCTACATCTCCTCCAGAAACTCGATACCAATCTTCTATATCTATACCGGTAACACCAAAGAAACAAAGTAATCAACCAGAATACAATAATAGTCCCCAAAAAGAAGCGGTATATGTCAATCAGGAGCCTGTATACTATTGTCCCGATAGTCCAAAATCTATGCCACCGTGGGTAAAAACGCAAAAAGAAAAAACTAAAACGCCTCCACCCGCCTGGTGTCAAAGACCTCTTGACGGCAGAAAAAGCCAAAGCAGAGAGTTAGCGACTCCACCAAGAGAATCAAACCAAGAACCAGAATGGGTAAGGAAAAGTAACGAAATACAAAGAAATGTTCGCGAAGTCATCAGTCCGCCTAAATACCAGCAACCGGTCCAGCCAAACTGGTCAACACGGCCTTCTGAGAATAGAAAAAGCTTACCACGTGAAAACACACAGGGAAGAGTTATTCCCATTCAAATGGAAGTGTCAAGTACAGAAACAA
Organism: Heliconius nattereri; assembly: GCA_013403645.1. Classification (NCBI taxonomy): domain Eukaryota; kingdom Metazoa; phylum Arthropoda; class Insecta; order Lepidoptera; family Nymphalidae; genus Heliconius; species Heliconius nattereri. The sequence continues at coordinate 2,891,612 of JAAIXI010000228.1, forward strand.
GGAATCATGGCAGGCAAGGAAACCAGCAGCCACAACTAAGGATTGTAATTGACATGAAACAAAACCCTGAAGCACAAAACGATGCACCGGTTCCTCTATCGCAACCCACGCAACGAATCATGAGAGTTTTGTCACCGCAACTGGTTCGAATGGACGAAGGGCAGAATCAGCCAGAATTACCTACACTAAACAGAAGATTCCAAAACAGTCATGACGGCCAGCCAAAGACAAGAATAATTCCAATTCAGATTGAAGGTGGCAACGATGGTGGGGCGAACAAAAGGTAATTAGTTATTAGAAAAGTAATATTTTAATGTTTAAACATATTATATTTGTCTAAAGAACATATTAAAAAAATTTGGTCTTTTAATTGAGTGATGTTAAAGCACAAAAAGGACACTTTCCAAACTGCACTAAATTAGTTCAAACTCCTAGATGTTCCTAGAGCTCTCCTAGATGTTAAAGCAACATTATAATTTTTCAGCTTCGGTGGGCGGTACTAAGGGAGCCGTTTGCACTGTCCAAAGTAAACATATTTTTTTACTGCACCGCTTCCATGAATCAGGCACTTGCTATAATTAGCGTTATTAGCATCATCACGCTTTGGCAGCTCGAGCTAATTCTGTTTACTCCACCCATTTAACCAATTTGCGCTCTCTGTAATTAGCTGTTAAATCGATGTTTAAAACTAAAAATTTTAACTTTGCGCTTTCAAAATTTTAAATTTTTAATTGTATATGCTTATATACGGCTTTTTTGCGATCATTCTTCTTTTTTTTCGAGATTTTTGGCTTCTAAACTGTCTATATACTTTTGTTTTTGCTGTTTTTTACTAAATAATGGTAAAAAAACGTAATTTAAAAAGATGATTATTCGAATTATATTCTACCTCTCTGGAGTCGAGGCAAAGCGCGGCGTTGAGTCCCGCCATTCAAAACTCAGTGCCTTTGGAATTCGCCGGAAGTGGGCAGCGGAGTGTGTAAACAATAGGTTCTCTCTGTCTACCCTGCTGCGTGCGCGATACAGAGGGAAGCTGAATAAAAAAAAACAATTGAATTCGTTTATATATATATACTAGCGGCCCGCCCGCGGCTTCGTTGAACTATGTTATTATCTGTCCATGAGTAGGTACCTACGTCGTATAAGTGACGTCCATGCAAAATTTGAGACTCCTAGCATTTGTAGCAACGAAGTTTCATAAAAACTATCAATCCTAAAAACAACCCTTTAGTGGTGGAATATTGGAAATTCCCGTCTCCGTGTGTACTTACGTCCTATAAGTGACGTCCATAGAAAATTTAAGACTCCTAGCGCTTAAAGTAACGAAGTTTCATGCAAACTACCAACCCTAAAAACAACCCTTTAGGGGTGGAATATTGGAAATTCCCGTCTCCGTTTATACTTACTTCCTATAAGCAACGTTCATAGAAACTTTTAAGACTCCTAACATTTATAGTAAGAAAGTTTCATACAAACTCTCAACCCCAAAAACAACCCCTTAGAAGTCGAATATTGCAAATTCCCGTCTTAGCGAGCACCTGCGTCTTATAAGTAACTCCTATGCAAAATTTGAGATTCCTAGCACTTGTAGTTTCTTAGATTTCGTGATGAGTGAGTGACCTTTCGATTTTATATATATAGATTCGTCAGATGTGATGCGTGAAATAATTTTATATAGTGGTTTGCACACTGTTTTGTACAGTTTTTAGTACATTTCATATAATTTGTATTTACCTAATTAAGTGTAAAAACTGATTTCAACATAAAACCAAAAATTAAAGAAAATAATAATATCTTCATATGTTTTTCATAATTCAAAAAATAAACATAAGCTAAGAGAATTGTTTTTTTTTTTATTAAATAAATTCACTGGCAATTTTTATTCATTGAGATCGCTTGTACTGTGTGATTTTAATTTTGAGAAATATGTTGTCGATATTTTCTATAAATAAATTGAAATATACTTTTTTAATATTTTTAGGAACGTATTAAAATTTGTACGTGGCAGGATTCGAACCCGCACCCCTTGAACACTATCCAATTTAAATATGTTTCATAATTTCAGTGTGTACTACCATAGAATTACGAAAGAAGGTTCCCCTCGGCAGTCCAAAGCCTTCAAAGTTCTTCAGGTGATTACTGGCACTGGTGACAAAAACATCGAGATAAACATGGATAATTATGGATATTCTGATTTATAATACATAATTAATAGATATTATTATATAAAATAATAAATATAAATATTATTTAAAATATTATTCGTAGCTTGATATTACACGTTATGTTATATTATATTTTTAATGCAAACTTTCGTAAAAACGATATAAATATAGATTTTTTAATTTTTAATTTTAGTTTTTTTAAAATATTTACGCGGGAAAACGAGCTATAAATAACATTAGCGATGTTAACTTAGTTAGTTATAATTATTATATAAACAAATATAGATCATAATAAGCTTTTAATTAACTTATTAATGCTCACGAATACGGCTAATTTACCAAAGATTATTTAAGTCATATTTATTAATAATTAGATAAATTAAATATATTATTAGGATTATTATATGGTCAAAAGTTACCGTTAGATAGTAAATCATTTCTGTAACATAGTATTTATTTTTTGATATTATAGATATAATTCCTCTTTTTAACGTTTTTATCTATCTTTTTTATTATATTTAAAGAAGTATTTATGTATTTATTAAGTTTTTATACTTTAGTGTAGTTTCCATGATTTTTCTTATAAAATTGCTTATATTTCAATCTGTATCAGTATTTTTATTAATATAATAAATAAGTAATATAATAAATAATACCTACTAATAATTTAACAAACCAACACCACGAGGTCCATTAATTAAAATATATAAAGTAACAGAGTCCAAATCCAGGTTTTTAATTAATGTGTTTGTAATTAACCAAAAATGTTAAAGGAAGTTTGTCCACGTGTTATGATATGAAGAAATATCTTTATTTTAATATAGATAACGAATTAAATAGAAAAGGATTACATAAATGCCGCGTTGAGTTCCGCCACTAACATGCAATGTGTCTAGAATTAGCCGGAAAATGGGGAGCGGAGTGTCTTAACTCTACGCTTTCTCTGCCTATACTGCTACATGTGGGACACAGGGTGAAGCTGAAAAAAAAAATACATATATGTCAAGTTTTTGAAACATGCTGCTTACTAAAAAGTAAAGAAATAAAGTATAAATTAATTAATTTTAATTTAATTTGGAACAGGTTCCTTTATTTCACATTGTAAAAGTCACTTAAATATAACGTTATACAAAGTATGTAGTACATATATGTATGTCTTGCTTTCGTATCTCGTTACCATTTATTTTCATATGAACTGACTCGGACAAAGCTATCGGCATTCAATATGCATTCTCTGTGTTAGTGAAGCAATGTTTCGATATTGTTTCAATCGTTCACTGGAAATAACTTTCCATTATTTACAATATAAGCAAGAAATAGGTATTAGATTTACAAAAAGAAAAAAAAAGAAAACAAAAGGTGGGGGAAAAAAGAAACGAGATGGGAACGGAAGAACGGAGAGCTTGTCACTCATGGTTAATGTGTAGATGAGTGATGAGTGAGAAAAATAAATGAAGTAAGAAGTTGAAGTAAGTTGCAGGAAATTCAAGAATTCAGCTTGGTTCTTTTTAACGAATTTATAAAGATTAATGTACGGTATCTAAAAAGATATAGATCCAACCAAAGAAGTAGTTCTTATATATATTTTTTTCTGTTATCAAAGAAATTTTGTTTTTTACTTTGTCTTTCTTACATATCATAACCGTAGACAAATTGTAACAGAAAGGGGTGTGGCAATCTAGTCAGTGTGATCTTTTTATTATATAAATATTCAACTATTTTATATAATTTTATTATATTGGAATTATTTAAGCTTAGTTATAAATTATTATATTCTAAGAATGATATATATTTTTTAATAAATGTCATTAAAAACAAAAATTATGTTTTCAATTAATTTAAATATGAGCTTCTTATATAGGTTTTAGTAGGTAGTAGATTATTAATCGAAAATGCTGAAGATCCAGCTCAGTGGCGTGCCATTTGAGGGGCCTATGTCTAGCAGTGGACGATGATGATGATGATGATGATGATGATGAGATTATTAATATCGAAATAAGGTCATATAAATATTAGTAACACCACCATGTCTTATTTTAGAGTGAGTAAAATGCTTAAGTAAATTTATTCTTTTGAAAAACAAAAAAAAAACAGTCAAGTGCGAGTCGGTTTTGCCCATCAATTTCATGATCCCCCAACGGGGAAAAACCTATAAATGTTATCGAACCCACAATCATCGCGTTATAATCACACACTTGTTTCCTTCTGCCACTGGACTGGAGTATATTCTTTCTAATATGTGCAAAGCCAGGCATATAAGCACCTCTGAACCTTTACAATGTATTTCTCGATGCTTAAATAGGCCTCAAGCTAGCAAGGGATTATCTGCTAAGGAAGTCCGTTTACATGTAACGGACATATGTAGTACAATCTAGAGCGTTTTAGTACTAATTCTAGTAGTCTTAGTATATTATATTCCTGTTAGCATCTATTGCACATAGCTGGAGAGGCCCTAGTGGCGCAGTGGCGCAGCTTGTAATTGTAAAAGGGTTTGAGTTCGATTTCCACTTGAAGGACTAACTTAATTATTAATTACATTATTTTCAATTGTCTACTGTCCAATACGTCTAGATATATATATTTCTTAGTATATATTTCCCTTACAAGCCTTAGTGGCGCAACGGTTCTGGGTTTGACTCCCATTTCGGTGATCAATTATATTTTAATTGTTGAATTCTACCACTCAAGAAAATTGGCCGAGAAGTGCTGAGTCTCTCGTAAGCGGTAAAAGGCGCTGCGATAAAAAAAAATCTTCAAAATAAACACTGTGGGTATATGTAAAAAATAAAAAAAATGTTTAAAATAAATAAATAAATGTCATAAGCAATCTAAAGTGATAAGCGAATCTATAGTTCTGTTAATTATTCAATACTATTTAATGAGTAATAAGGCATACCTAATTTAGAACAATTTTCACAACACCTAAAACAATAATATACCACTTTCTTATAACAATTCTTATATTTTCCAACATAGGACAATATTAGTCATATTCCAATAACAGACAGAAAACGTAACTTTTAATACTGTAAGAGAATTAAGACACTATCATACTAATATATCACACACGAAGTGTATTAGTAATTTAAAATGCAAACAACGCTGATTGATATAGGCGGTGATAGGGAATAATTTTGATCCGCTTTTACTAAATTGAGTAACATTTAATCCATTTGGGTCTGTAATCACTGGGCTTAATCCTACCAGGGTTGGATATCGATGATAATTTTACGTACCTAATGCCTTTGATTCCGATGACAGCACAATTGAAAAGTTTTAAAATTTTAAAAATTATGAATGAATATTTGTGTATGTGTGTATATGTGTACTTATGTATATATGTATCTATGTATGTATATATATGTATGTATTAATCTATTTATGTAATTTTATTAATATATATGTTTATATTAAAGTAATCATAGTAAGTAGTTAGGTATATGTTTGTAAAAGATATTTTATTTTATTTTATTATTATAAGTAATACTATACTTTTTGCACCGTTCTGCGTTTGTGTTCTATATATCCTGTATTGCCGGTTGCCTGTAAGAGATCGCTCTTAGCGATAAGGCCGCCATTACACATTGATCTTATATGTACTGTGTAAGTCAAATGTATATTCCAATTGTAAAAGTGCAATAAAGTGTTATTATTATTATTATTAAAAATGTGATATAATTGTTCTTTTTTTAGTAGGGAAAGCAGAGGGAGATTTGGTATAAGATACTCCGTTTCTCGAGTGACGGAACTCAACGAAGAATTTGTTTTTTAGTGTCACACTGTCCGCATTCACAGACGAGGCAAACGAGCGTACGGGCCACCTGATGGTGATCACCGCCGCCCACGACCCCGTGCAGCACCAGAGGAGCTACAGGTGCGTTGCCGGCCTTTGAAGCGGAGATAGCCGCGCTTTTTGAAGGTATCCAAGTCGTATCGACCTGGAAACACTGCCGCAGGTAGACCTTTCCTCAGCTAGTAGATAGAGGGAATCTAGTGTTAAGAAACTTGGTTCCCAATTTTCCGCCGAATTCCGTGATGACACCAGAGCGCAGAAATGACAGTATTAAATAACTGAATTCCTCGAGTGGGAATCAAATTCACCACCTGTCACGCTTAAAGTCTCTAGTCGCATTTAAAGTCTCTAGGTAGTCTTGTATTGCAAGTAAATTAAAATCCAAACATGATTAACCTTCGATTCGTTCGAAAATTTCCCCAATATAACGCGTAGTAAGTAATTGAACTGACATTAATCCTTTCTATAAAGTTCCGAAATGTATTGGACTCCCTAATTTTATAGAGGCCTGCCAATTTATCTAATAAAACAATATAGGAGGGGTTCACCCGTCGGCTTAGACCTGTTGTCTGTTAATTAACAATTTCATGATCGAATGACACTGGAGATTACCTCCTATAGACTATTACCTGTGTTGATGGCAAATAGATCCTCGTAAAATGGACCTGGACCTGTGGGGTATTCTGGGAAGAATGTTATAGGGAACATGGGAAGTCGAAGGGAAGTTTACTTTGTTTTAGGTGATAGTAATGGCGTGGGCGATTCTGAGATAAACCTTTTCATTACCTTCATTGGTCGTTAAAGTTACCTGAATACTGTCATATGAAAAAATATATAAACAATCATCTAAAATTTATTATAAATCAAATATATACACATAAAAATCTTAATTTTATTACAAAATACAACTATTTACTACTATTATACTATTTTTTGTTTATTAAAAGGAACATGAACTACTCATACATACAATATGTATTGAAAAATCCTAAAATTGAAAACTTTATTAAACACAACAAGAGGTACAACAAAAAAAAACAATTGCTACACCTTTTAAATATTTTTCAGCTTATGAAAAATGAATGTTGAAATATTTTTAGCTTTCACGCTATGGAAAAAGAAAGCTTTAATCCCAACAGTTCCCAACAGGAACTATGAATGAAATTGAAATAGCAATCAAATTGATCCCCAGAATAGCCCCGTGTCTATTCTGCAGCTCGTCTGACAACTTGCACTTGCTTGGGGGTTAGGGGGGGTTGTCAAGGAACTATCTAAGCTTGTTTCATGTAAGCGAGCTCTCAGGTATATTACTTTGGTGAATAGCAAATTTGTGTGTAATTGTAAGCTTTGAGATAGGAAGAAACTCAGCACCGAAGCAGGAATATGGAAAAAATTGATCCAAACCCAAAATTTAGTGAGGCGTGAGTGAGTATATATTCGATTCCCACTCGAGGAAATGTAATATTTAATATTTGTAGATTCTTCGCTTTGGTATCGAGGCAAAACGTGGCGTTAAGTTTCGCCACAAAATATGTTATGCTTTCAGAATTCTAATTTTTCTAATAAGCTGAGTTTTTTAAGGTTATGATTTACAGTACGGAAGTAGGTTTCCTCCGAAGATATAGATAAAAACCAATACAAAGAAAAATAAACAATTTTATCTTATAATATTCTATTTGTTCTAGTCTAATAATTAGTAAAAATAATCTGTAACGTTGAAATGGGGCCTTCGATGTAGTTTAAAATTTATTATGTTATTCTTATGTATGCAAATCCGGGATCCGCACCGCATGTTCAATTGATTGTATGTAAATATTTAAAACCCAAATCGCCCGTGATCTATGAGAGAATTTTCACAGTCTTCAGATAAATGTGTTTATTAAATTAATATAAATAAATTTATAAGCGAAAATTAATTATTGCTAGGGTAGGATAGGATTTGAATATTTATATCACCATTTGTGTTTTTCGCTAAAATAGGTAAAACTACGCTTAAAGCTGGACTTGCAGAGCTTTAGTGGCACTCGTGGTGCAGGGGCACAAGCATGTGACTGTAAACGCGACTGGTTGTGAGCTCGATTCCCACTCCAGGAAATGAAATATTTAAATTTATATTTTCATTTCGTCGCTCTGTTGTCGAGGTGGTCACCACTCAACTCGCAATGCCTTCAGGATTCAACAGAAAATAATCTTAACACTAGGTTCCCTCTGCTTATTCTGGTGCGCACGGGATACAGCGTGGAGCTGATGTTTTTTTTATTACGATTAGTTTTAACTTTTTATTTTTGAAAAAAAAAAAAGTATTTTGGCATATATGTATATTAAGACAAATACTAAAAAGCATTTCTTCTTTTTTACGAAACAATTGCTATAATAGGTTCGTATATATCGATATTTTTCATTTTAAACCGAAAAATCTCATGTTTACAACGGCATCAATGAATATCTTTTATATATATAAAGAAGCAAGGCCGCGTTTAACGGCGCTAGAAATACGAACAACCTCGAGCCTGATAATACAACAGACGGACGAGCGATAAAAATATCTATTACATTTTTATTCTCGTTTTACGCACATGAAAATAATTTAAAACATATTGTATTTTTATTCAATATGTAAGAAATCAAAGTTATGTAATTACATTAATTATCAATGTGAATATTATCTTTGTATCTATATATTATACGAGTATATTGAGGCCAGTCGTGGCGGAGGTGTACAAGTGTGGATTCGATTCCCACTCGATGAAATGAAATATTTGAATTTTTTCGCTCTGGTTACGAGGCAAAGCGCGGTGTTGAGCGTTAAGTGGCACTTAACATGCAATGCCTTCAGGATTATGTGAAAAGTGGAAAAAACCAATGAAGCGTGTAGTTAATTTTATTATTCATCTTAATTTTATTATCTGATGTTCTGAACGGTATATTTTTATTTACAACTATAAGAGATTAATAGACTTAGTAGAAGCTAAGGCAATTAGTTATACCCAACGCCCCGCCTTCTCTCGCTGATTCGGGAAAATTTAAATAATTAATTATTCCGGAGATCGAACTCAGAAACCTCGCTCTTCCAGTCGGAGGTCCTGCTGCGCCGCGATGGTGTCATAAAAGAAATAAACCGACTTAATTATTAAATATCTTGCAATATATATATATATATATATAGGCTGCAAAAGAAATAGCGACAGTTGATTATAAAATTATAAAACGCAAGCTAACGTTGAATTTAGTAGCACGAAATGGAGCTTAACCTATAAAAATGGCATTTTTATAACATAAAATATTTTGAATTTCATAATTAATGCTGTACGCGGACAGTATTTTACGCCCCCGATCGAGTTTTCGTTTGCACGAAACGAAAACGAATGTTTCGCTTATTTGCTTTGCTTCGACGCGTTTTTCATACAAATGGTATGGTGTGTATTTCAATAAAATAAAACTCGTAAAGTGTGAGTCGGACTCGTCCCCCGAGGTTTCCGTATCAATTTCAGGATAGCGGGTTAAAGGAAAATACAGTTTATATACATTTGTAAGTTATTAATTATATAATATTAATAAATTTTCTCTTTTCGGATTTTGTTCTTTACTTTGTATTGTAAATTGTCACTTCGTGCCAGATTTCAAAAATATAGGTCCACGAGAAGCATCCTATAAATTTTGAATATTCGGCGAATTCCATACAAAACGCAGCAGAATTCATAGATAAATGCTCATATCTTTTGATAGCGTTGACTTAGAAGCTTCATTTTTCTGTATCAAAGGACTATAGAAATAAATATTTAATATCATTTTAAGCTTTTGATATCTTTATGTGATCTCGAGATAATGGTCTCACAGACGGACAGACGAATAACAAAGTGGTCCTATAAGTATTCCGTTTTTACCTTTTCATGTACGGAACCCTAAAAATTACAAAACCCGTTCACACTAACCGCTTATGAGGCTTGGAACATAAATTATATCATAAATTTTTATGGCACCAATTTTTGATTCAATTGTAGATAAAAATATGTTATGTTAGACATATTATGGTACGAATGTTCTATGGTTAGCTGTCGTATGTTTATTGCTTTTTTATATTCAGCTTTCATATAATTTTTATTATTATTCAATTATCAAACAGAAAGTGATTAATTAGTGAAATAATTATAGTTCTATAAAAACTAGTGGTAGGTTCGATACCCACTCGAGCAAATGAAGTATTTCATATTTTTTATTTCTTTTGTGATTGTCGCGACTCAAAGACGCGCTTTTCCTCGACACCAGAGCGAAGAAATGAAAACATTTAATTTCCTTAAGTGGGAATCGAACCCACAATTAGTCACGTTTACCCTGCGCCACAATAGGCCAATTATTTTTAATAATTACCCCATAGCATAAAACGGCGTTCAATTAAAGCAAAAATATGTCACAGAAATCCCAGATATTTTATACTTTTACTTTCAATTTTTTTAGGACTCTCACGAAACTGTTAATTATTTGATAAAATAAAAATATATAAAATAACAACCTATTTTTACGGCACAAATACCGCGGCTATTAACCTTTGTTATTTATAGTCGACACCATTTAAATATAAATAAAATAGAATTTATATTGTTGATCTTAAGATTTTTAAAGTAAATATTTAGATTAAATTTGAATATAAGAAGTGTTGAGAAGACTGGAAATGTTATACAATTGTACTTCTGATGCTTTGGTGGTTTTTTTTTTCAGGCTCACGCTGTATCCCGCGCACAGAAGGGTAGGTAGAGGGAACCTAGTGTAACACTCCGTACCCCACTTTCTGCCGAATTCTGGAGGTATTGTTCAGAGGCGGAACTCAACGCCTTGACACTAGAGCGATGAAATGGAAATATAATTTTAAAACATAAAATAAATATTTCATCTCCTTGAGTGGGGATTGAACCCACAACCAGTCGGTTTTACACACACTTTACACTTTGTGCTCCTTCGCCAGTCGGGGCAAATTTTAATATGTTTATTAAATGGTTTTTTATAATTTTATCGCAAGAGGAGAAAATTATATACTCTTTTAGGTTTTTACCGACTCTCGGTGTGTATAGAAGCCATATGTTGTTGGACGTTGAACGAAATAAATACAAAAAACCTTAATCGGTACGCGTATTCGATGAGGTGCAATTTGTGAAATCTTTTCATCTTGGAATCTGTCGAAATTACGTTTTATTGTACTTTATTGAAATTAAAATTTACTTTTATTTACATTTTATTTATTTTTTAAAAATTTATATAATAATATGAATTATTCCACTCTTTGAAATAAACACTCAAGTTGGGTGTCTGCAATAAATACAGTTTATTTAAAATTTTATTTCTATTTTAAAGATACATAAATTAAAAAATAGCCTCACCTGCAATAAATACAGAAAACAACATTAAAAGCTTTCACTCCAGGTGATTTGTTAGTTTAATTATTATTTTTATAACAATTTAATATTTTACATTACAACTGACATTGCAGACATTGGAAACACGACATATTCAAATTTAAGAAAAATGACGCTTCGAGTAAATATGGATCGTTATTTTTCTTATATTTATTTACGTCTTTCCGCCTAATTACCTAGTTTTTTCATGTTGAGTGGAGAAACTTAATACCGCGCTTTGCCTTTTGGTAAGAAGAGCAATATGAAGATAATAATAATTCATATCCTCGAATGGAAATAGAATGGTCTTCAACATTTTAATTATTTTAGGGATGACTATATTATAAGTGTTATCAAAGTTTTAAATAATTCCCTTCTTCTGTCTATTTTAGTACAGTTACTACGTAAACGTTGAATTATATGGTTAGGTATATATTTTGAATTTCAGCTCGATATCTCCAAGCGTTCCTGATATAAAGGCTCTTGACAGACAGACAGACGAACGGACAACAAAGTAATCTTATAAGGCTTCCTTTTTTCCTTAAAAGGTACGGAACCCTCAAAATGTTGTATTAAAAAATGAATATTTTAATTATTAGATTCAAAAGCAAGTATTAAATATTTATACCTTTGCGAGTAAAAACGCTTTGTGTCTGTTCTCTATAGTAAAAATAATTTTAATTTTTTCCTCTCTATAATATTCTTTTGATATATAAAGTACTTGCGTATTATAACTAATATATATGAAGAATTAGAAATGTCTCGAGTAAATTGCAATAAGTTCTAAGAAACAATAATATCTTTTTGTTTTCGTTTGTGAAATAACGAAAAGAAAAATATTTTTTATTTATTTCATTTCAGCGTCACACTTTTCGTTATCAGAGAAACTGATTCAATTATAATCATTTCACCATAAGGGACATTTGTCGTGTTTAATCATATGACATGGAACTTCGCCACGATGGTCCAAAAAAGTTTCTTTATTTATAAATAACTAAAATTTTATATAAAAGATAAATTTAATTAAAGTCCACAGATTGTGGATTTCATTTCCAATAGAGAAAATGAATGATTTAATATTATCATTTCTTTCTCTGGTGTTAATGTAAATCGCGGCGTTGAGTTCCGCCACTCAACGTGCAATGCCACCAGAATCCGGCGAAACATGGGGACCGGAGTGCATTAACACTAGGTTCCTTCTGTCTACTCTGCTTTGTGCGGGATAGAGCGTGAAGGTAAAAAACAATCAATGCATGACACATTCTAAGTGATTGCCTATGCTAGCTCTGATCGCAGGTACCTACCTTAACAGAGGAATAGCGGGTGGAGTGGAGGAACTCAATGCTGCACTTTACGTCGTTACTAAAGCGTGGAAACAAAAATACTACATATTTAATTACCTTGAATGGGCATTGAACCCATAACCTGTCGTGTTTACAGTCAAACGCTTGTTCCTCAGGCGCAAAAGCGAATTTTCAAACAATCTCTCCAGTCTTCAATGGTTTTCAAAATTATCTACATTATCCTACAAAATATATTATGCATAATTCACATTTTTCATGGTAAAAAAGTTTATTTAAAAAGACCATGTCAACGTACCCACTTGTCTAGATTCTCTTAGATAGGTATAATACTGAGATGCTATCAACAATTCTTAATTTAGCTGCCGCCTGCAACTTGTTCTGAAATTAATCTGCTCTCAGACGCAAATATCCGTTAAGCTCTCTGATAACATAAGCGGACAAAATTAAAATAATAATTAATTTATTATTTAATTTTTTCTGGCAATGCTGCTGATAGAAATGTAAAGAACTATAGAAATATATAAAAGTTTCTGTAGTTAGGGTTAAAGGTTACAGTTTAATATGATTATTAATTATTGGTGGTGTTGAAGCAGAGGGCGGCGTTGAGTTCCGCCACTCAACAATGTCTCCAGAATTCGGTGGAAAGTGGGTAACGGAGTGCCTTAACAATAGGTTACCTGCCTACCCACTATGTGTGCGAGACATAGTGTGAAGATAAAAAAACATATAAATATTATAATAATAAAGCTAATATATAACTTTAAAGTAGAAAATAAATTTATAGAAAAAGCACAAATTTATACGTAAATTCGTTTATCAACGAGTACAAATGTATTTTCCATTCTCTCGCGTTAGAATATATTGATGAAATACAAACATCATAGAGTAAGAGATGAGAGGAATATCGACAGCTTATGTGTGCTCCCGAGCGCGAGGGTAGAGCACTGCCAATCTTCCAGCTCCGCGTTGAGAATTTATTGATATAAGAGTTAAATAACTTTGTTTACTCCATGCTTTCAGTCTGATCCATAGATGAATGTAAGGTTATACGAGTATTTCTTATTTTAAAAGCTTTTATTTAACTTGCAATGTATGTATGTGGGTTCGGGTGAAATCTTTGAGCTCAATTTTGAAGTAGATATCTTCAACCGATTGAGCTGAAATTTTGTATACACGTTTAGTTTGGATGACAATGCACGATAAAATATGTGACGTCATTCTAAATCTAATATGGCGGACCATACAAGACGGCGGAATAGTTATTTTTAATGTACTTCTACAATATGGGTATCAAATGAAAAGCCTCGTTGAGAGCAACTCGAAAAATAATGTGATGTTATTCTAAATCTAATATGATGGAACATCTAAGATGGCGGAATAGTTATTATTTATGTACTTCTGCAATATGGGTATCAAATGAAAGCTCTTGCCGAGAACAATTAAAAAAAATAATGTGACAACACTTGAAATCCGATATATTCAACACTATTCAAGTTTTTTGTGCTTTCATATAATGAAAGATATGTTCGTACGATTGAGCTAAAATTTTGTATATACGTTTGGTTTGGATGACAATGCACAATAAGGTTTGTGACTTCATTCTAAATACAATATGGTGGAACATCCAAGATGGCGGAATAGTTATATTTCATGAACTTTAGAACCCAAATTATAGAATTTGGGTATCAAATGAAAGGGCTTATTGAGAGTAACTAGAAAAATAGTGTAACGTCATTCTAAATCCCATATGGCGGACCATCCAAAGTAACAAAATAGTTATTTTTGATGCACTTGTACATTATGGGTATCAAATGAAAGGGCTTCTTGAGAGCAACTTGGAAAATGATGTGACGTCGTTCTAAATCCAATATGGGGGACCATCCAAGATGACGGAATAGTTATTATTTACGCGACAAGATTTTATGATCATATAAATGGTGTACAATGAGGTTATGAGTTGATAGTTAAAATTTAAAAGACAAATTTTATTTTCTCCTTTTTAGAGCGTTTAAATAAAAGCTTTTTCTAAAAATTATTTTTTGCTTATAATTTATTTAGTTTAAAATGAAATATGATTAAATAATTTTATACTTAGAGCACATAAAAGCTTGATTGGTTGCCCCAGCTACGGTGCTTAAAGTATTAGAGTGTGATGTAAATAAAATTAGATTTTTTTCATTTTAAAATAACATTCGTTGGAAATTCTAGTTGATTATATTGGGTGTAGCTTTTCTTTTTAATTTTTGGGTAAAAAATGACAAAGTTAATTATAAGTCTTGTTTTAGATATTATATTAATTAGATTTTTCGTAAATATTATTTTTAAATACATAGCTAAATGCAATGATAGAATATAGGAAATTTCCGGAATTGTTTTTTTCTACCAATTGTGGTGTTCCCGAATTAGGCTTTAAAGTTTATTATTTTCGGCTTCCGATACAAGCTCTTTCTTTCTCTCTGCCCCAATACGAGATATTAGCATTCAGTGCAGTAGCGGAAGAGAAGACCGCTCTTTGACTTAGCAGAGCAAGGAAAACTGTATATTCCCCCGAGTAAGCGTCGAATCTAAAACCATTATATTTCTAGCCAGACGCTGTCCTTTGCGTCACGACGGCCAAATAGATAAAAAAAGGAGATGAATACTGAAAATATATTAAAAAAACGCTGGTCGCTTAGGATATACGTATTACTTTTCAAGATTTAGTTTTAATATGTATATATAACTATTTATATTAAAGCTTTATTTTCGAACCTTTTGATATTTTTAAGCGTGTCAGCTGGAAAAGGCGGAAGGAGGAAGTTCCTTAATATGTCTAACGAACCACGCTAAAAACTATTGATGACTGCGTTGATTGATCTTAAAGAATGGTTATAGGGGCAGAGATGACTTTGTATTACAATAAATCTTTTTACTAACAACGTGTAAAATAAGGCTTATTTATTTTAATTGTGAGTTTTTTTATCTTTATTGTAAGGGACTATTTGGAAAACGGCCGACTGAAAACACAACGGCTGTGGGTTCGATTTCCATTTGAGAAATGATTTGTTTTCATTTGCTCGCTTTGATAATAACACAAAAGCGCGGCGTTGAGTTCCGCTACTCAACACACTATAGTCTACGCTACCAGGATTTGGATGAACGATTGAGGAGGATTTGGGAACGGATCGTCTTATCACTAGGTTCCCTCTGCCCACCCTGCTGTGTGCAGGATACAGCGTGAAGGTGATCGTAAAATATACTTTAAATATAATTCTTCTAAAGAAG
The DNA here is from genome assembly GCA_013403645.1 of Heliconius nattereri. NCBI lineage: Eukaryota > Metazoa > Arthropoda > Insecta > Lepidoptera > Nymphalidae > Heliconius > Heliconius nattereri. Next base: position 2,907,525 of record JAAIXI010000228.1, read on the forward strand.
AAACTTAAAACTTGTACTCTCCGTTACACTTACATAGGTGTGTTGCGAAACGTAAACATTAACCAACTTTAGTTCTACTTCCAGTCTAAGATGTACTAAAACTGCAGAATTGGATATTTTAGGAAAACGCCGGAACCGGCTGTGTAAACATTGCTGTATTTAAAACTTTATCCGCAACTTATAGTATGGGATGGAAGTTTCTGATTTTATTCAAGATTTCTTATGTATGAAAATTGATAATAATATTTTAATTTTTTTTGCCATATAGCCAGATATAATTGTCCATATTTCTGAAGAGGCGGCTTTGACTAGAGTGAGCTATTGATAAAAAATCCTTTACAGTGTGTATGTCACTGCCCATCGGCCATCTTAAGGCTAGTCGTGACGCAGACGTCCAAGCGTGTGACTGTAAACGTGATTGGTCGTGTGTTCGATTTCCATTCCAGGAAAAAAAGTATTTAGTATTCTCATTTCTTCGCTCTGGGGTCGTGGAAAGCGCGGCGTTGAGTTCTGCCACTCAACACGCTATGCCTCTAGAATTCTGTGATAAAAAACTGGAAAGCAGTGTCTTAACACTAGATTCCTTCTACTTGCCTAAAAAGAACTTATATCATCTATTATAATATTTTTTCTTTGCAATAATAAACAAAACAAAATTTTAAGCGAGATGACTTTACGAAGTTACGTAAGCCCGTCCTGGAGTGACGACAGCGGTGAGCGGTGGTCGACAGCATTACGTTATTTCAGTGCTCTTTCTTCGAATGAATTTCACTTGTAGAGGAAGCTCAAAATACTTGCAATATTTCTGTTTGTATTAATAATATATTAGAAGTTCAAGTCAGTTATATACATATTATAATTTTTATAAAACCCACGATGGTTTCACGATGGTGGCACAGAGGCAAGGGTGTGACCGTAACACGGTTCGATGCTCATTCGAGGGAATAATTAATATTTTCTTATTTAGCCCTAAACCAAAGCAAAAACCTGGCGTTGAGTTCTTCCACACTACATCCAATGCCTCGAAAAATTCGGTGGAAAGTGGGGAACGGAATGTCTTAACACTAGTTTCCCAAGTTCCCTCTATCTATTCTACAATATACAAAAAGCTTAGAAAACATATAATATATTTTCGAAAATAACCGAAGAAAAACTTTGTCGTCATCCTATGTCATAATTCCACATGTCCCCGAAGTTAATTGTACGAACGAAACCGCATGTATTTATATACGTATGTAACTATCGTTGGCAGTCTCATGTATTTCATATTATATATATAAATCAGAAGAATGCGCCGCAGAAACTCGCAATGATATTAAATATTTTTAATGTGGAAAAAATGTGTGAAGCCACGATGTTTTTCTTTAGGAATCAACCAATTCTCAAAGGAATGGCGGTGGAAAAATTTGTATCTGAGCTAAAAATAATTTACATCGCTCGTTTTAGATTGTTTTTTCGGTAAAATATTAATTTGGGGCGTTTTCTTATTGTTTTTGATAGTTTAGGCACAATCGTGCGACTGTAAATGAGATAAGTTGTGAGTTCGATTGCCAGTCGAGGAAATGTAATATTTAATTTATTAATTTTCTTTGCATTAGTATCGAGGCAAAACGTGGCCTTGTGCTCCGCCACTAAACTCGTAATGCTTCCAGAACTCCTCGGAAAGTAGGAAGCGTCTCAACACTAAGCTCCCTGTACTTACCTTACTACTGCTCTAGTCCATCGGAAAGAATTTTTTCAATAGCAGCACAGGTCTTAATTTTACAGTATAGGCGGGAACCTGGGGACCTAGTATTAAGACACTCCGTTTCCATTAAGAAAGTTCCCCACTTTTCCAATTCTCAAGTTTTCCGTGAAACTAAAAAAATAAATAATATATCCCAAGACCTATTTAAATAATAAAAAATATATCAAATATTTTAGATAACCCAAATATGTACGGTACTGCTTATTTGACGTATCAAATTGTATATATATAAAAAATCACATTTTACGTTCGCGCCCCCACAAATGTAGGTCTAGATTGACTTTGATGAATGTGGCGCTCGTAGGTGGCTGAAGTCGAAAAATAATATAAAAGTTGAAACTGCACGGAAATCCTTTTAGCGGATCCAGACATTGACAAAACGGACCTCTTTTTAAGCCGGTTTCCAAACAAAGCTTCAAAAGATAGAAGGACATATGTTTGTTATTCTAATCTCGTTTGATTTAGTGTTTATAAATATATATTTTTTTTAGCAATGCGTAGAATAGGGTGTTATCACACTCCGTGCCCCACTTTTCGTAGAATTTTCAGTATGTAAACTCAACGCTGCTTCGTCTATTATAGCGGATAATGAAAAAATATATAGAGTTGGGATTGAATCCGCAACCGTCGTTTGTCATCATCATCATTTGTCAAACGCTGTTCCACTGCACCATAACGGTTTTATATATTTATTTAAATTGTAACAAATTTAAATTAAGCGGTAACATTTTCTTAATTAAATATATTATCAAAACAAGAATATTAGTATAAAATAGCCTAGTATTAGTTGTCTCTCTCTTCTCTATCAACTTCTCTCTCTCTTCTCTTAAAAAATGTATTTTCTTTTCGTTTATCAAAATTTATTACTACTCAAGATTTTTATAGGAGCAAATCTATAATAAATTGTAATTACTGTAAAATGAAAATACACGCAATGCCTCCAGAATTCGGCAAAAAAGTGGTGAACGGAGTGTCTTAACACTAGGTTTCCTCTGCCTACACTGCTGCGAACGGTATACAGCGTGAAGCTGTTTTTTTTTACTGTAAAATAGATCAGGAAAGCTTCCAAATCTTGTACTTTTCGCCATAGATATTCTCTTGAAGCTTTCATAATTTCGTTTGCAACGGATAACATAAATAAAAAACAAAATGACAAAGTTGTTTGAAATTTCCCCAAGTTACGGTTTCTTCGGAAGATGGTGCGTTATATTTTATAGCATTGAATATTAATATTTGGGAGATAAAAAAGTTTCAAAGTTTAATAAGTTTGTAAATAGAGAGGCTTCTCTCGATATTCTCATCGCTTCAAATAATGACTGTAGCGAGTGGTACAAGCTGCGATATGCAGGCTAACGGCATCTGCACATCGTACGCGTGCTGGTGAAACTGAGAGAGGACCTTGAAGCCAGTCGAAGCATAGCGGCGACTGGTTGAGGGTTCAATCCCCGCTCAAGGAGATGAAATGTTTACTTAAATTTATATTTCCATTTCTACGCTCTCCTGTCGACGCAAAGCGTGTCGTTGAGTTTCGCAATCAACACACAATGCCTTCAGAATTCGGCGGAAAGTGGAGAACGGAGTGTTACACTAGGTTCCCTCTGCCTACCCTGCTGTGTGCGTGAAGCTGATGGTCTTTGTATTAGGGTCCCTGCGCTTTTCAGTTAACAAATGTTTAATTTTGCATAATCATTCCGCTTCCGCTTACCACATAAGCTGTAAAGCTACGTGGTGAGCTACGAAGTTGCCAACATTAAGGTATAGTGTTACCAATTTGAAGAACTTGTGCTACGATGTAAACTTAATATGATCTACTGGTGCTGTTTGTATTTAATTACTGAAACGTGTTAGTTGCATCCTGTTGCCAACACTTCGGTCTTTGTATATACGTACTTGGAGAAGGTAAGCTTTGATCGTCCAAAAAAAATATTCTTCCTTCGGTAACAAGACAAAAACGCAGCGTTGAGTTCCGCTTCCGCTTCCGTATGCTTGCTTCGTCTTCGTTGTATACCGAAAAGCTGAAAAAAGAAATAATAACCTCTAATTTGTATCATTACGTCATTGTTCCACATCAGTATTCATAAACTGCAATTCACAACGTATACGAAAATAGAGCTATAAAACGTTCACTAAAACTGTATAAAAGTCGAACTAAACCTTCAAAATATTTGTTGGACAGACAAGTGCTTTTATTTTATTTGATAAAGCTTTGAAATTTGAATATTCATATATAACTTATGAATAAATATGAATAAAAATATTCCTTTATTCATATGGAATTACGTTAGTCATTGCGGTAGCAAAATTGTTTTTAAAAACTGTTGACATGGATGCTAAAAAGCATATTTGTAAATATTTATTTCTATAGTAGAAATAGCTTTCATTGTTTTGCGTGAGCAAAAAATATTGGATTCATATTTAACGTAATCTACATACTATGACATTGATGACTATTTTTAATATTTTTAAGCTGTTATTTCCACACTCTGGAAAGCAATATGCTAACAACATAAATAAGTTGTAATAAGCGCATATGGCTTAGTGGTCAGAGCGTTTGGACGATATATATATGTATATGTATATTTATATGTGAAATAGTCTTTCCTTCGTTGGTGTGACTCCATGACAGACGCAGTAATATAACGTAAGGCCGGGTGTCTGTGACGTATATTGCAAAGCTACGTTTGTTTAATAGTCAACGAACTTCCCCACACTCCAAATTGTATATTCTATATTTCATATATTTCATGTAAATGTAATAAGGTTCAGATTATTATTGGATTAAGTTCAGACGTAAATAATTTTTATATATTCTCCATATCTCTTAATGATGAATTTTAAAGATAAGTATTAAAAATTAAAATATATCAAAATTTCATACAAAAAAATTAAATCGTTGCAGTAATTTTTATAAGAGTTTTTTTAATATAATCTGTGGCCGAGATTACCACTCATACGGAGTGGCAGATCGATGAAGAATTCATCGAATTCTAGACTATTAGCCTATAAATAGTTAACTAACTTAATACTTGTCATGAATGTAACTATGAAAACTAATAATTGATATTTTTTTCCTTATCCTTTCTTATCTTTTTTTAGCTTCACGCTGTATCCCGATGAAATTAAAATATACATTTAAACAATAAGTAATATTATTTAACTTATAGAGGCCAGTCGTGGCGCAAGGGCAGAAGGTATGACTGTACAAGCGATAGCTTGTGGGTTCGATCCCCACACGAGGAAATGTAATATTTATTTGAATTTATATTTTCATTTCTTCCCCCTGGTATCGAGGCAAAGCGTGGCGTTGAGTTCTGCCACGCAATGCCTTCAGAACGGAGTGTCTTAACACTAGGTTCCCTCTGCCTGTTGTGTGCAGGATACAGCGGCGAGCTGATAAAAAATATATATATTCCCTATTTTCCCTGTAAGTAACATGAGTTAAAAACACTGCAGCCAGCAAGGAGGTTGTCCACGCCTCTATCTATTGCCAACATTGTGACAGCGAAATATAGTTTAAAATGAAGAATTAATTCAATTTAATTCAAGAAAAGCATATATTTATTTGTCAGACTAAAAAATCTTATGGAATCGCAAATACACGGTTACGTTATCCAGTGTTTACGGAGTCTCGAGTTCACATTCATAGTGTTGCGTCCGGCGGAGCTTGTCGCTTGAGAATTTCGCTCAAACAATAAAATTATAAGCGATTTATAAATAGAATACAGTGTGGACCGCCGTCGGGTCCGTAGTTCCATCCAGGAGTTAGAGGATCAGAGGCGTGTGCTGCGCGCGCGCACCGGCTGCCGACTGCTCACAGGTTTGTAACACACCTGTCTCACCTCGAAATGTCATTATCACTATTATTATAATACACTTCGCGTAACAAAGCCTCAGTCATCGCCCGTCCGCTTCCGTAACCCGACGATTTTGCCAATTTATAATATATTATTAGTTCAAAGTAAGTGAAAATATATGTTTTTACTGAAAAAAACTATTTGAATATTATTCAAGTTTTCACATGACAGAACACATTTTCATTCAGCCTTTCAGCGTTTGCTTTAACCGAGCATATTCTTACGGTTAACTTTTACGTAAACTGTTTTTATAGTTGAAGTTTTAATGTTAAAGTTCCGTAAACTTCGTGTAAGCTAATTAAGATATGCATTTATATTAATTAATGCGGCTACGTTATATTTAATGTTACTAATTATATATGAAATTGTAAAGTGCAGCGTTGAGTTACGCCTCTCCACACGCAATGTTTCAAATACAGGCGAAAAGTGAACTGTGCTTGACTACTTGGTTAGAAAAACTGTGAAACAACTTTTCAATATTTTCAATTTTTTTTACGTCATTCTGAACCTACTGTTGAGACAGTCTATTGCGTCTTGAGTGGTGGAACTCAACGCTGCACTTTGCCGCGACAGCAGAGCTTAGACAGTGGAAAAAAATAATATTACATCACCTCGAGTGGGAATTGAACCTACAACAGCGCCACTGGCTTTTTGAAATGATATATTTTGATATTCCGTTAGTTAATCGAGTTTCACGTACAAAAGCTATACTAGACGTGATGTCAGTAGACAGTTGCGAGAAATGTAGATTATTTCTGTTGATAGCGTGGGCGGGCGGTGTTTAGCAACTTTTTACGCGTCCTAACATAAATGCAGTATGAAATTAATTTTCATTTTATTTTGAGTGACGACCTCGAGTTTATATTGGAGGTGACTTGTACAGTTTAATTTATTAAAGGTTCTCTTGAAAATTAGAGAATATCTATTTTTTTTCTTCAAATATATATATATACAGAAAATGTTTAATATATAATAAATAATATTTCATACATTACCTATACGTCTTAATGATTCTATATATTGCCGAAATATTGTATAGAATACCGTACTCCAACTGCCGGTAACACTCATAAAAATAGAGTTGAAATTCCCAAAACAAAAAAAAAAATTAAATGCACCTAGTTATACCTTAAGAAAAACCTTACGTTTAAAAAAAACTTACAACATGATCGGTAATCCATTTAAGACTTTTCATATAAAATTCTCTAGACTCCCAGACTCTAGTATTAAGAATGGATGCAGTCCTTTGAAAATTGTGTTACTTTTTCGCGCCAACAATATATTTTCCCGGAAGCTTTTCTTTATTCATACTTTATTCTCTAGAATTTTAACGAAAAGAATGGATATTTGAGGAATTTTCGTCAAATTTTAAACAACATTATAATATTTAGTTTAAAAAAAAACTTGATATATGATAAAAAAATTGGTTGGTTGCTTTGTAAATTATAAAATAAATAAATTATATGTATATGATAAAATTAAAAGAAAACATCTGATATCTATATATTTTTAGTTTTAGTATTAATTTTACACATCTTAGTGATTGTTGGTACTTACAGTATTTGTTGGTAAACAAAGTCCGTCCAATATGTTATCGTAAAATATATTTTATTTTACAAAAAAAAAAAAATCTAATCAGCTTCACGCTGTAACCCGCACACAGCAGCGCAGGCAGAGGGAATCCAGTGTTAAGACATTGCAGAACTCGACATTACTCGACGCTTTGCTTCCACACCAGAGCGAGAAAATGGAAATAGAAACGTATATAAATATTTCACTTCCTCGAGTGCGGAATGGAACCCAAAACCGTCGCGTTACAGTCACATCCGCTGCGTCGCGACGGCCTGTATTCTTATATAAATATAATATATATTTAAACACGTCTCAGTCTCATAGATTTATTTAAAGTTAAAAGATACATTACATAAGATTCCAATAATTAGCATTAGTAGCGTATACCAATTGACTGCCAAATACATAATTTTTCTTGGCAAGTCCCCCGGAAATGTGCAAAGTAATTTATTCGAAATGAACGTTAATGAAATGTTTCAGTGTTGCTAGATTATTATTATTTTCTTGTAATTTTAACTATTTTTGTGAAGCGTCATATTAATTTTTCAACATTATTTCCGGTGTCGGGTGGCGTTTAATAATTTTTTTATGTTATCTTTACACACTACTGTGAGGTTTGACGGAGTCTGGAGGCATTAGGTGTTGAGTGGCGGAACTTAACGCCGCAGTTTGCTTCGACACCAGATCAGACATATATATATATCTATCTNATATATATATATATATATGGTGAATATTTAATTTCCTCGAGTGTGGGAATCGAACCTACCTACTTTGTAGTTGCTATAAAAATTTATCACAAGTGTGACGATACAAGCTGAAAACGTTAAATTTTAATCCTAAAACATAAATTTAGTAAATAATTATCAAAATTTAACACTAAAATAGTTTATACGTGTGATCGTAAATTATATCTTATACCAAATGAAAGTAGTAGTAAAGTCTTGTAAGGCGATCCAGGTGTTTTTCTAAGTGTTAATGAACTTGTATTATTAACATTATTTTCTTTCTAGTGCTTGTAAGTTCAAGGGTTTCCGAGCTAGCTATGATATTCTGAATATAGATATTATATGTATAGATAGATAATGGGCTTTTATGTTATTAATTCAAAGTATCAAACAAATATTTTTATGTAATGATATTTAAGAAAAATAAAAAAAATCTTAATTAGCTTCAGCGGTGTATGGAGAGGACTTTTCAACCAATCAATTCTGGAGACATTGTGTGTTAAGTGGCGGAACTCTTTCATTTCCTCAAATATAATCGAACCTACCAAAACGTTTGCAGTCCCACACGTCTACTCCTGCGAAACAACTGGTCTCCTCTATCATGTTATAGATATATGTAGATAATAAATACTATATGAATTAAAATAGAAAGGTCGCCTGATATACTGCCAGCATGTGACCAGAAAATATACAAATGAGGGTAATTTAAATGCTTAGTTAGCCCGTTAGATATAAAGATATAATTTCAAATTTAGTTTCTTATTTGACTTACAGCTATGTTAAAGTGCATCATAAATTATATGACATGGACTTTAAATTGAAATGGTGCACATTTACTGAAAATCCGATTAAAATTAGAAACGAGGTGGTGATTAAAGAATGTTGTAGGTTATTTTAATACTTTAATAACTTTTCGTTTTTGTATTAGAATTTATAATATAATCAATTTTTTTAAGCGTCACGCTCTATCGCGCGCACGGTAGTGTGAACTGTGTTAAAACACTCCGTTTCTCCATTTTCGAAATTAAAACCCATCGCGTTTACAGTCACTCTTTGTAGCCCAGCGTCTCAATTGGCCTCTGTTTATTTTGTTAGCATCTCTATAGGGTCTCCTAAGATTCCTCCTATTTATTATTTTTTCAGGTCAGTCATTGGACCAGGGAAATAAATAAGTATTTAATATTTTCATTTCCTTCGCTCGGGTGTCGAAGCAAAGCGCGGCGTTGAGTTTCATCACTGCTTCCTACAACTTTAACACTAGGTTCCCTCTCTCTTCCGTGCTGAAACTAAAAAAATATTTCGAGTTACGACTTGATAATTCATACTCTACCAACATTCCATACACATATAATATTATTTCTGAATGGAATCCATTCCAGAAACCAAATACGTCATATTTACTGCACAGTACAAGCCCGTTTGCAATAAACAGTACGTACGTATGTTTGTATTTATGTATATATGTAGCACTATTTCAATTTCGAGGTCGCGTTTCGAAAGCTAGTTCTACATGAATAATGGGAGTGTGCTAATAAAAATTATGAAAATGTTATATACGAGTGTATTTGGTATTTTAGTTTAACTTTGGAAAGTAAATAGAGATTTGTTATTTTTGTATGGTTATTTGTTGTTATTTTATGTTTTTATTGTTGTATTATTTAAGACCTTCGTGACATAATGGATCAGTGTCTATATATTAATGAAATGGCTGTGGGTTTGATATTTACTCGAGGAAATGATTATTTAAATTATTTAATTTTTTTGATTTAAATTCCATATAAAATCGGGATGAAGCGTGAAAAACCATATTGTTGATTATTATCAATTTTTCACGCTTTTTTAGGGTTTATCATGTCCGTGTATGTCAATTCCGTTTAAAACTGCAAACGAAAATATTTTTTGTCTATTATTTACTTGTTTTTTTAAACATAGCAGCTTTTTTTAACTATTGTCTTTATATAACACTATAATAATGAGTAGTTGGCTGAGCTTTAACTATAGGTGTACTATAATATATTAGTTTATACGTATAATAACGCATAAGCCTTGACCCATTTCCCATCTAATTTCGAACTTTATATCATTGCTATCGCAGCTAGTTTAAACACATATATATTTAGGTTGATTAATTTATGATAGGATTTCTGTATTGTAAATTTATTTAAATAAAATAGATTTATTTTATTTTAATTAAATTTAAATGTCACTTGAGTAACTCTACTTGAGTTGATACCGTATTCGACAATAATTCTTTTAGGCCTGGTCATCATTCTCTTATTCTGCCCTCCAAGACTGTACTGATCGTAGTGGCGCAGTGTTAGATTTGTTGTGACTGTAAACGTCACTGCATGTGGGTTCGATTCACACTCCAGAAAATGGAATATTTCAATCTACATTTTCATTTCTTAGCTCTGGTGTCTTAGCAAAGCGTCTCAACACGCACTGCCTAAAGAATTTGGCAGAAAATAGGGAACGGAGTGTTTCACCACTAGCCTGACAAAAACAATTCTTACATTCAACGTCTATATATCCTGAAATGATGCCAAAGCAGCAGTTACGAAAGGAACGCGCTTCGCACGCCATAATAACTTATATAAACTTTATTTATATACCTATTAAGTTCTAAAATAAGGTCCTCTAAAACGCAACGCGCGCTACTCCAGAGGGTTTAATAAAGGCCACACTCATTGCGGTTGTAATAGCGAAATACAGTATCAGCAGCTAGCAATAAAACACATCCGTGGACATGGTTCCAGCAGGATATACTAGCTGTAACTGTGAACTAACTGTAAGGAAATTGTCAAATTTCTTATATCTTTTTTTCTTTTTTAAAGTGACTTTTCTAAGGTCTTGAACTTGGGAAAGAAAAATGCTTTTTAGAAAATGTATAAAAATTTGAATATAGCGGAGTTTGAACCTGCGACTCTTGTAAGCCGTCCAAGGGATTCCATACTAAGTCATACATTCTCGCTACGTTATGGCTTAGTGGTCGGAGCGCTTGGAGGGCTTACTAGGGGCGTAGGTTTAAATTTTTATACGTTCTCTAAAAACCATTTTTCTAAGGTAGTTGGTATATGGGGTTAGATAAACTAGGTGTAAATCAATTTCCATTCGTTTTTTTTGCATAATATAAAACCCTGTTTTTTTTAATGAAAACTATTATGAGAGGTAAGAATGGTAGGGGGAGACTTCGGTGGACCCTCGAAAACACAGTGGATGAGGCGAAAGAGGGTACCCCGCAAGGGATAGTGCGTGAAGCTTAAAAAAGTATAAAAATTTCTACTAACGAAAAAAAAAAAATTAAGTGTCCGTTCTCTACGTCGGTGTATTAATTAAAAAAATATTGCTCTAGCTGTAAGTACTAGCTGTTGTTGAAAACAAGCAATCTATTCGTTATTAATAATAAAGCTTGTTTGGATCTTACGTACTTTTAATCCTTTCAGGGACTTGTTGTTTTTGTGAGAACAGACTTTCTCATTATATTACACCTATAGATAATGGAAAAATAAATTTATATTGTAACATTTTGATGTCTCTATTTTTTTTATAATATATAAACAAATTTAGATTATAGAAATGAAATTTAAAGTGACGCAAAAGACTATCTAAACGTAGAACCACGCGTGAGTTGATAAAGGCGCATATATCTCCTGCAGTCGTAATTGCAGTAAATACGCGGCAACAGCGCCCACTAGCTATAAAACACACATATGTCGGCTAAGATACTGTAGGGTTAGCAGAAAAATGGATATTTCGAATGGCTTTAAAATTAAATCATTTATTATTTTGTTATCTTTACACTTTTTTCGCTGGATTGATAGAAAATTAAGTGATAAATCGTTCCGTTGTTTAGTGATAAATGTAAAATAATTTAGTAATTTATGACTTGAGACTCGGAAAATCGAATTCACTATCATCGATTGCCGCACCAATAAAAAAAATATTGTGTATTTTTTTATATTATAGCTTCACGCTATATCTCTTATATAATAGGGAAGGTTTAGAGAACTTGGGAACCCAGTTTTAAGACTCCCCGTTTCCCAATAAGAAATTTGTTACCGCTTTATCTTGTTACCAAAACCGCCGATTACCGAGTCTCAACGCTGGGTTTCAGAACAAACGAATTGTAAATATTAAATATTTCATTCCTCCAAGTGAGAATCGAATCTACTACCATCGCGTTTACAGACGCACTTTTTTTACCCTGCGCCAGACATCATCATCACCATCATCATCAGCCTGTCCTCGTACACTACTGGACATAGGCCTCTCCAATGGCACGCCACTGAGTTCGATCTTCTGCTCTTCGCATCCAGCCACTGCCCGCTACTTTGCGAACATCGTCACCCCATCTAGCTGGAGGACGTCCTACGTTACGCTTGCCGAGGCGTGGTCTCCACTCTAGAACGCTTACCCCAACGGTCATCGGTTCTGCGGCAAATGTGACCAGCCCATTGCCACTTCAGCCTGCTACTCCTTTGGGCTATGTCGATAGCATTGGTTCTCCGTCGGATAGCTTCACTTCGAACTAACTTAACTAACTAACTAACTTTCGCCAGACATAGCTACAGGCTAAAAGAAGTTAAGCATCTCACAATCGAGATGCATTTGCCTGCTGACAGTACAAACGTAAAGAGAAATGTAATTGTGATAGTAGATAATAAAGCGTTGTTTTCGCAATTCGCCCGTTTTAGAGGTGACTTTGGAAATGCTCGGGTGGAACGTGGAATGATGTTTTGTTTTCTTCTAAGGTTTATTTCTAGGGTTGAGTTTAAATGGATATGATAATTTTATTTGTCTGGAATGTAAATTCATTGTGGTGCAGCGGTGTGTGGTTATAGGTTCGATTCTTGGAACGGATTATATTCCTTTTCTTTCTTTGGTAACAAGATAAAGCCTGACGTTAGCTTTCGTCACTCCTATGTCCATAACGTTTGATGAGTAGTGTTTAACATTAAGAAATGTATTTTGGATTCGGAGACCGTAGATACGACTCTCCGAGCGATTGCGCGATGAGTGGCGCAACTCAACCCCGCGCTATGTCTTGTTACCAGAGTAGAGAAAATATTAATGTAAATAATAATAAATAATAATTCACTTCCTCGAGCGCAAATCATACTCACAACACCGCCACTGCGTTATCATGACCTTGAAGCGCTTTAAAGAATCAGCTTCACTTCTGCGGAATTCTGCTGGCATTGAATGTTGAATGGGAGAACTCAACGCCGCGCTTTGCCCCGACACCAGAGCTGAAAAATGGAAATATATATTTAAATTAATACTTCATCACCTCGAGTGAGGATTGAGCCCACCACCAGTCGGTTTTACAGCCACCCTCTGTGCCCTTGCCAGGACTGGCCTCAATTTATTGGAATTTTTTAGTATAATTTACATGAAAACAAAATATAAGTTAAATAGGTATTAACATATTCGTAGGTAGGTGTAGGTTCGGCACGACGCCAAAACGCTAATACATTTCACAGTCAATAACTAAACAGTGTCTATAACTGTATACAGCTTGCCTTAGGCTGATAAATTAAATAACTGTTAAATATTTGGGTTATTTATACTGTTTTGATTCTATTTCATTACAAAATAATAAATCTTCTTCTAATATTGAAAATAAATTATTAATTTTTCCGAGACCGTCGAAGCATAATGGTATAGTGTCAGAACTGTAAAGCGATGGTTATAGGTTTAATTCCCACTAAAGGAAATAAAACAATTTAATTCCCCGGCTCTACTAACAAAATAAACCGCGTCAATTCAATTCAAAATATTCTTTATTCAAATAGGCAATTATTATAAGCACTTTTGAATCGTCGAATGAACATATGAACAAAAAGCTACCACCGGTTCGCTGAGAAGAGCCGGCAAGAAACTCAACAGTTGCTCTTTTCAAAATCAATGGTACAATCTATAAACATTAGCTGGCAGCAATCCTGCATTACGTTCAATAGACATTAATTCCATACATGCTTATCCTCCAAATATTCTTGAACAGTGTAATACGCTTTACTTGTTAGAATTTTTTTTACAGATATTTTAAATTTTGGTAGTGGCAAACTAAGAATACACTGCGGAATTTTATTATATACACGTATACTCAGACGCATAAAGGATTTACTAACTTTTTGGAGGCGAAAATTTGGTGTAACAAGCTTATCTTTATTTCTCGTCGTTCGGTTTTGCCACTCAACACGGAATGTCTCGAAAATACAGCGGAAAGTGCGGGATGGAGTTTTATCAGGTTCCCACTGCCTGGCCTGCTATATGCAAAACTTGGTATAAAGCGTAAGCCTGAGAGAAAAAAAACATCATTTATTCTCCGTCCGTATTTACCAGTAGAAAAGTAATATTTCATAAAACAAATAAAAATATTGCAAATACACCTGTAAGCTTACAGCTGGTTTACAGCTGTAGTTTGAAAGCGGAAATTTTATATATGCACATCGTAAATGCTAATTGCTTATAAACCTACTACCTAAGACTGTTATAAAATTCATATTAAAGTTATTGCCCTAATATTGGTTATATGGCTTTATTACTTAATATCCAGAGGCCAGTCGTCACGCAGGGGTACGAGCGTGAAACTGTAAACGTGACAGGTTGTGGGTTCAATTCCCATTTGAGGAAATTAAATATTTTTCATTTCTTTCAGCGCTCTGGTCGCTCGAGACGCAATACCTCTAGAATTCGGCGGAATATGGGAAACGGAGTATCTTTAACATTAGGTTCCTTCTGTGTACTTAGATTCCTTCTGTAGGATACAGCGTGAAGCTGACAAAAAAAAGTATATATATGACTGTACAAATCTATATTGAAATTATTTACATTACGAGACAAGTGTCTGTATAATGTAGTACAGAAGATAATGCATGAATTATACTTACTAGGATCTTCCTATAAACATAGATTAAATAATTTATTTTTTAATTTTAGGATTTAATATAACACAGTATATAGATAATTAATACAGATTTAAATTAACCTATAAAAATCAAATCAGCTTCACGCTGTATCCCGCACAAAACAGGGTAGGCAGAGTGTAACACTCCGTTTCCCAATTTCGGCCAAATTCTAGAGGAATTGCGTGTTGAGTGGCAGAACTCAACGCCGCCCTATGCCTCGACAACATAGCGGAAAAATGGAAATATACATTTAAATAAATACTTCATCTCCTAGAGTGGTGATTGAATCCAGAACCAGTCGGTTTTACAGTCGTATGACTGGTTTAACCTTATTACCTAATATAAAAAAAAATATTATTACAATAATTACTCCGTCATTTTTCAAATTGCTCCCAGCATGAAGAGTTTAGAAAAGAAATAATTAGAGTGTCGCCACCAATAGCAAGAGTTGACGTCAACAGTAAATAATACACTTATATATATATATATATATATATATATATATATAATAGCTTTATAAGTGAAATTGCGGTCGTGCTTTCGTTCGCATGGGTGAAATTAAAATTAATTTGTATATAGCAGTAATTCTGGTATTAAATTACTATTATTATGTTTTTAATTTCTTTATTTATTTATTTATTTTGAATTGTACCTTAATTGATAAATTTGTTTAATTTTAAAGAGCTTGTATGTGTACACATTGGTATTGTTGTTAATTGGTTGGATTTTGATTGTTTTATTTTGTGTCAAAAGTCTAAAAAAATACTATTTTTAAAAAGAAAATAAAGTTTAAAATATAAAAAAGCTTTAAATAGTATTTTTGATGACTCTAGTAATTGGCAAGGATATCAATTTATATATAATGAAATTAATAATATTTTATTAAAAAAACTAGGAATGATATGAATTTATAAAATTATATTAAAATAAATAAATTTTATTACATGTCTTTTAAAACGTAATTTATTTATTTTAATACTTAATACTAAGATTTGAACATAGCGGGTACTAAGCCCGCGCCTCTTGGAAAATTCCTAAAAAATATTGAACAGAGTAGAATTCCAAACAAGGCTAGGATTACATGTCCAAGAGCTCTAACCAATTAAGCTGTACGTTCGCGTTCGAATACAGCGAAATCTGAACGATTGTTAGTACTTCTAGAGAAAGATTTTTATAAGCCTTCTGTATCTATTTGTTTTATAAAGTATCCTTGTGAATAGAGACACATGAATAGTTTCAAAAACCCATTTTGAAGTAGATTTTGTGGCGTCAGTTTTATTTGTTACCAAAAACAAAAAAATATAAATCTTTAATACTAAAATGAAATCTTAAACTTAAATTTAAATGATAAATTGTTAATAAACATAATTTTCTTACAAATTTTCATGGCAGTTATTATTTTTTTACAGGCAATTTTTGAAAATGTAAGTTTTTTATAATATAAAGTTGTTTTGCAATATCTTATGGGTATATGTTTAAATTATAAATATTTCAATGCCTTTGCAGAATTTATCACCTTTATAAATTCTGTTTGTTTTCTTAATAAAAATAAATAAAATATACATCACGATTTCGTATTAAATTAAAGATACTACTACCACTTTCAAGTATCCCTGAAAAACGATTTTAATAAATAAGTTAATGAATTACTTTTACGTTCTGATATTTTAAATGATTTTATTTGTGCTGTAAAATATATAAAAATATTAACATAATATTGTCCTTAAATGTCCCTTAAATAGACATATAATATATAATATACAGGGTGGAATTGACTGCACCACTTTAAATGAAAACACAGTTTTAACTACTCTATAAAAGCCTAATATAATTCAAAGAAAAAAATAATTCCCAAAAATGAAAAAGTTATTTTTTCAAACAAAATACATAATAAAATTCTTGTTTTAAAATAAAACTCCATTTTTGAAGTATAATATAAACACACACACTTACCTGTCGGCGCGGCAACGTCGCAAACGCTTCATTCAAGAAATCGAGTCGCAGCAACTAGCGTAGGTATATAGGCAACGGCGGCGAGCTGATGTTAAATTAACGCAACACTTAGGAACTCCTTCCATCGTGATTGTTTTTCTTTTTTATTCCTTCCCGGCAACTTAACCTCCAAATTTCAATACCAACGCCGAAGCGTCACGTGAAGTAATGCTATTTTAATATCGCCAGTATTTACCTATTTTCTACGATTGATGCAATCTTTTTTATTATTTTTACGACGTGGTCTGGGCCCATAACCCGTTGTATTTATATGGTTTAGTAAATAGCATTCAGCTATAGTCCGACCCAACTATTATAGCGCAGAATGCATGTCGTGAGGTGGGGTGTCTTTGTGCAGATAACAAAATTCATTTTTAATATTGATTGATTGTTTAATATAACACTATAGTTTATAATAAATGTAGATTATACTTTTTACGCATGATTTGATATTAAAATAATTAATAAAATTATCAATACTATTTATAAATAATTACTAAATATNTTTATTATTGTTACGACGTGGTCTGGGCCCATAACCCGTTGTATTTATATGGTTTAGTAAATAGCATTCAGCTATAGTCTGATCCAACTATTATAGCGCAGAATGCATGCGCCGCACCGATTCCATGGGAATCCCCGGTAATCGGTGCGGTGTGAGGTGGGGTGTCTTTGTGCAGATAACAAAATTCATTTTTAATATTGATTGATTGTTTAATATAACACTATAGCTTATAATAAATGTAGATTATACTTTTTACGCATAATTTGATATAAAAATAATTAATGAAGTTATCAATACTATTTACAAATAATTACTAAATATTAATTTGTTTCGTATTGAGTTTTCGAAGGTTCTCGTGTAACATTATAAAACTCGTTTACTATTTAATTTTTATACGATTTTCTATCAAAATAATTATAAAAATATAAATTATAATGAAAATCTTAATAAAAAATTTAATAGTATATTCGATAAGTATTTTAGTTAATGACAACTATTACAATGTTTTAATGTAATTATCTATGTAAGAACAAAACTTAGCCGCGGAACAGCCGCGGAACGGCTAAGTTCTGTTGTATTTACATTAGTTTGTTCGACTTTAGACGTTGAATAATTATTAAGTGTTTTAAATTATTTGCATGTTGTTTAATATTAATTTTATCATTAATCGGATTTCTAAAATCGTGATGAATGTTTCTTGATCGTGATGATGTGATTACTGAGTATTTTTCTCAAATGTGAAACTATTGTGTCAGTATTGTGAAATGAAAAAAAAATCCTACGTCCAAACTGTTGAGGCATCTTTAGCTCCGAGTTTGAATGGCTCCATGGCTCCGAGGTTCCATGCAACCCCTATTGAGGGTTAAAATTTTTCAAAATCCCTTAGTGGATGTCCAGATTGCAAAAGAAAACATCTGTCCAAATTTCACGTTTCTACGCACAGCGGTCACGGCTATGCGCGCGTCTTACCTCAGTCAGTGAGGACAAGTCCTTTTATATATATAGATATATTAATTCATTTAGTCTCTGCGCCTCGACGACCTCAAAACATAATAAGTAAATAATGTATTTATTATTTGATCATACATTGCGTGGCAGCATAAAAATTGTATAAAAACTAAAAATAAATACGATCTAGTTTATTTTCATAGTAACAACTATTGTTCGAAATGATTTAGGTTTTGAATGTAAAATATTTAGGTTTATCTTTTTGGGTACTTTTATTTATTTTAAGCTGCAATATGCTTAAATATTAACAATGTTTTCTTTACACAGATGTACCAGTTGGTTATTAATTATGTCTTCTTTTTTTGTTAGTGTGTAAGATGTGAATGTAAATACTCATATATGAATAATATGTATTTTATACTTGGAGATTGAAGTATATTTATTCTATTAAGCAATTAATATAATAATTCTTATAATTAGTAAATTATTTCCATATCTACGCTCTGGCAAGACTAATCACGGCGTTATATTACGTCATTTAACACGCACTATAACGTTTTTACGTAAAAATCAAGAATGATTTTGACAGTAGGTTCTTTGTTTTTAAAATCAAGAAGCTAATTCTAATTGGGTTCCCTGTACCTACCCTGCTTCACGCGGGATAGAGCGTGAATCTGAAAAAAAAATATCCATCCGTTAAAACTATAGAAAAGAATAAACCACAATTTATTCAGCCATGCCATTGGGAAGCTACGAACGACAGGCGATCATATTATGCGAGGACTATCGCTGTAGGAAATCTGCACTGAATGAACTTATCCTCAGCATTTGCCTTTCAAAGTATGAAGATTTTTCCGCAATCTTCGCTATTATTTTACGAAACATACGATCTATTACGTGTAAAATTGTATGAGAATTTTCTCGATTTGAAAGTGTTTTATAAGAAATTGGGTTTTTTATACTGTTGTTAGCTTCAAGGCTTGTTCCGCTTATCCGGGGCGGTAAGAAGTAACAAAAAGTAAGTCACTCTTTTCTCCAAAATCCGAATTGGAAATGAAAATAATTTATTATTTTAAGTAATTAATTATCGGTACCAGTGTGAAAAGAAAATGGAAACATTAAATATTCATTTCCTCGAATCGAATCCACAAGCTGTCGCGTTTACAGTTACACATGTGCACTTGCGCTACGACTGGCCTCAACTATTGACATTTATTTTTCAAATAATTAAAAATAAAACTAAAGAAACATCTGAATCCACATTCTTAATCTCAGATCTGGCTCTTGTATTTTCTTCTCGAAATAACTATCAATAAAAACACATTTGTTAAAAACAAATTTATTACTTAGACGTTGTAGGTAACAACCAAAATTGCATTTGGTCGGTGCATAAAGGGAATGTCTCGTAAACTTTAAGTTATGTAACAGCCAATAAGCCATACATTTTGTTAATAGCTTCAAATCTTTTATTTTTTATTCAGGCTCCGAATATTTGGAAAAATCTGTGAGACCACGCGGTGTAAGCGATATATATTTCACTATTTAAATGCATTTCGCATACAGCAGGATAGGCAGAGGGAACCCTAGTGTTAAGACACTCTGTTCCGCACTCTTCTTTGAAACTTTGCAGGCGTAGAGTGGCAGAACTCAGCGTCAGGCTTTTGCCTTGTTTTCAGAGCCAAGAAAGAAATCTAAATAATAATTTATTCCCTCGAGTGGGAGTCGAACTTACGGCCCCAATTTTCACTTCTTCTTCTTCTTCCTGGCATTAATCCCGGCTATTACCAGGGTCTGCCTACGGCCCCAATTTTCACTGTTCCACTATTATTTCAGCTATTATCCATGTCATCTTTTAAACGTTCTCTCAATAGCCTGCTTGTCCACTGCGGTGTAAAATAGTAGCTAGCTGTAAGGATTTATTGAGGCATCTATTTCTAGAAGCTTCTAGAGAAAAAAAATGTTTATTATACATACATTAATGTATGAACGATGTATGTTAACTCTTTGAACAGGGTTAATGGTCGAATGTTGTTGGACGTCTGCCTAATGCTCACTTGACATGTATGATTTGTTTGATTTGTTTATCTTAATAGATTATTCTGGATATTAGAAATTGTGTGGGGAAGCGTTAATTTTATACTTCCTTTGTTCCTACGGGAAGTAATGTGTGTAGTGTTTGTAATTTTTGGGACCAGTTGTGCACATGTGATTGTAAACGGAACATATTGGGGCTTCGGTTCCATTTCGTGGATTCGTGGAAATTAGTTGTTTAAAATTTTCGTAAATCGTAAATTTTCGAATACGGCGTAAAGTGGGCACAGAGTATCTTAACACTAGGTTCCCTCTGTCCACCCTGCTATTTGGGGGATAAAGCGTGAAGCTAAAAAAACATGCCGTAGTTAACCTTAAAGAAATATCAAACAATTCCATCCCAACTAATCCCCAATTAGTAATGAAGTAAGCATATTCTTGAAACACCCTTATCTGATGGTACGACAAGTGGGAATAAAAGATATTGTTACCAGGGCTTTTCCGAAAGCTTTCCTAATTTTCTTTAGAGAAAATGGTAATCGAATGTGCGAGGATGCAGGAAATCGTCGAGCGGGGTGTTTTCGATGTTGTAAATGAAGTTTTGCTTGTACCAGCAATATCTTGGCTATCTAATACTAAGTGTAATTTTATAGGAGTGGGCTATAAGCGTTTTATTTAACTTTCGGAATGTTTTTCTTTTGATATGTTTTGATTTTGTGTTTAAAATTTTGTGAGCGAATAATAATTTCTTTTTTTTAATTTCATTTTTCACACAGTTCTAACAAACAAATAATATATTTTTTTATTTCTCGCCGTATCCCGTACGTAGGAAGATAGGCAGAGGCAATCGTCGAGCCTAGTGTCAAAATATTCCTCTAGACACTTCCGTTCCTCACTTTCCGCTAAAATATAGAGGCATCGTGTGAATGCCGGAACTTAACGCCGCGTTTTCCTCGTTACCAGGAACGAAGAAATGAAAATATTAAATATTTCATTCTCCTTAATAGAAATACAAACGAAATAGTGATTATTGCATGGATGAAGAGTTAAATCCGTGCTATGGAATATATTTTTGCGGTAAATCTGTGAATTTACGTGTTTTGGCACGAATTATGGGGACGTAAGTGGTTTACGTTCAATCTATTTGTCTAATTAGATCGTTAATGTTTGTTTACAAAACAAGCATACGCATATGAATTATACACCATATTTTTGGTATTAAATTTTTCTCTACTTACCGCCGAATTGTCGATTGCATAGCATTGCGTGTTGAGTAGCGGAGCTTAACGCAGTGCTTTTGCCTCACTACCAGAGCGATTAAAAGGAAGTCATACAAAAATAATTCCTCGGAGCGAGAATTAGACCCACAAACGTTCCGCCAGACGATTGTGTGGATCACTACGGCGTCATCAGGGATACAGTGCGAAACTAAAAAATATTCAACGTGAAACTCTCGATGAAGGATACCCGATACTACGCAGATAAAACACAAGGGAAAGCTTTTCCTATTAAATAAGACATTGATATACTATTCTTTACCTTAACTGTTATGTGGAATTGTCCTGAAATAAAAAAGAAACATTAAAATAAAAAATAAAAAACAATGATTTTTTATAATACATTTCTTCGAAATGAATGGAAAGAAGAGCATTTGTTTTGTACAGATCACTGATATTATAAAATAAAAAATGCGAATAAATGCTTAAAAGTTCACGCAGATTTATTGCGCAGTATCAACAAATTAACAATTTTCATGAAGATTTTATGCTATTATTATGATTTTTGGTCCAAAATATCACATTAATTATGCATGGAAAGCGTCAAATAAAGGCTTTGCTTAATTTTATTAAACGTTATTCCGATAATGTTGTTCTGTGCTGATTCATATTCAATTTTAAAACAATACGTGGATTTAATGATGGTCCGTTATACTTTATACTAATGTAATATGAAATATTAAAATTATTTATCATTTAATAATATAGTTTTTTTTTCTAGCGTCACGTGTATAGTCCGATCTTAACATGGTAGGCATAGGGAACCTAGTACAATGATTTCCCATTAAAAAACTTCCACTTCATACCTTCTGATCCGATTTCTGGAGTCATTGCGTGTCGAGTAGTGAAACTGAACGCCGCACTTTGCCTCTTTACCACAGCGAGGAAATTGAAAATATGAAATAATTCATTTTCTTGAATGAACATACCAGTATTTGAATCCACGCCTCTCAAAAGCCTTCCAAGTGCTGCGACCACTAAGCCATATAATGCACAATTCACATGCATATATATATATACGTTTTCATCAAGCTACGTCGATATATACGCTTGTTACAACTTATTAACGCTGCTGGATTTTTTTAAGTTTTATTAACAAAGAACATAATATTGAAAATATAAAAGAATATATTTTTAAAATGTTGATATTTGATTGCAGAATGTCGTCTACATCAGAGTCAACGAAGACAGAAATAAAAGTGAGTACATATATCTAAAATTCTCAATTTTCCAGCTATAAAATTAATAACAACGAACAGCACTATAAAAACAATGAATGGGAATGAAATATTTTAATTTCTCCGCTTTGGTACTAAAGGCGCGGTGTTGAGTTCCGCCATTTAATACGCTATCTCTCAATTGCGATGAAAGAGGGAAACTGAGTGTTTAAGATTAGATTGTCTATACTGCTAGAAGCGGGAAAGAGCGTGACTCTACAAAAAAAATTATTATAAGAACGACTGTAACGTACGTGAGCACTTACAAAGCTTAATACTTACATATACAAGTATGTAAATACGGAGATGATTACTCTTACACAAATACTTTTTTTTTAAAAGGCAAAAAATAAAGCATTTAAATGTTAAAAGTATAAATAAAAAGATTCATTTAAAAGATTCTAATTACTTTTTTCATGATACCGAGCTTATAAAACTGTTGAGAAGAACTTACACAAAAGTGCAGTATAATTAACATTCAGTGGAAATTAATGGGTTAATATAACGTAATAACATAATTTATATAACAGTATAAATAAGTAAGAATTTACCCACTCGACGCAGTTGATACGTATTTTATTTAACATTATGGTTATTGGTTCAATCCTATTCGCATGAATAATATAAGCAATATTTTTCAGTTATAAATTGTTAAATAAATAAATAAAAGTGAAATATTTATTTACGTTTATATTTCCATTTCTTCAAGGCAAAGCGTGGCGTTGAGTTCTACCACTCAATATGCAATGGCTCCAGAATTCGGCAAAAAGTGGGGAACGAAACTTAACACTAGGTTCCCTCTGCCTATACTGCAGTGTGCGGGATACAGCGTGAAGCTGATAGGAATTGTTATTCTATAAACATTAACGCAATGTTTCATTCTCTTGTTTATTTAACTTCCAATATGGTCTGAAGGTTGATAAAACAAAAATATATAATGGAGAGTGCTAAAGAAGCACACATACATTATACACTATATGAATAATGTTAAACAATAGTAAATGGAAGCTGATGATGATGGAAGCGAAGACAGGAAAAACTTTGTATAATAATCACTCAAAAGTAACCACGCGTTCTGTCGATTCGCCCAAGACAAATTGTAGAAGACGTCCGTTATTGGGGTCGCGCCCAAAATACATGGCGGTAAGCGAGCAGACGGCAGTAGGCGGCAGGCGGCGCACGCGCCGACCGCGCTTTACCATCGGATTCGAATACACTGGGTCATTTGCAATTGGATCTATATTTAACCGCTGAGACCGGATATTTGTGTGTGTATCGTAAAAGCAGTTATTTTTTTTCATTTTATGTGATGTGAAAATTTCTAAATTGTGATAAGGTCGAAAAGTGAAAATGTTTCTATGTTAAATAATTAAATATCTGAAAATTTATGTTGTTGCAACACAGGAATCAGTTGCAATAAATTACCTGTAGCTTCTGTAAGTATTTTATATATTTTTTTTATTATTGTCAGTTTGCCAACTTGTTCAAAAGCTACAGTTGTTTTGATATAAGTTAACCACAAAAAATTGGTTACACATAGTAAAAATCTGTAATGTTATTTCAGCACGATGAATCCCCCTTCAGCTTTATATGGAGCTATGAATAAGGAGCGTAAGCCATTCACATATACCCCAGGAGGATTAGATCTTTCAGAAATTAAGTCAGAACGAATGGCTAAACGTTTAATGCGAAATGCAATGAGCCAAGGTGTACCTGAAACTCCTGCACAAACAGTTCAATTCTCTCCTGCTTCGGGCATACCTAATGCAATACCGAATTTTAATTGTTTACCAGTACAAGTGTTTCCTACATTTCAACTGCCGGCAAATCCAAAGTCATTATTAAGAACAAGAAGCAATCCTAATCCAATAAAAGAAACCTCTTCCTATTTGGCACCGCCTTCGTCAACACTTGGTATTGATGATAAACTTAATACTGATCCATGGAAAAAAACAGAAAAATCGTTGCCATGTTACGACAGTAAATATGGTAGTTGTAATAGTAGCAATAGCAACAATATATCATCTTCAACATTTTTTTCTAATAATCACACTCTATACGGATCTTCTAACTATGGAAGCAATGAAAATAGAAATATTTTACTTCCAGAAAAAAGTAATGACGTAGAAATTTGTCAAACGAGACCAAAAGGAGAAATAAATGTTATAGGGAAAGAAAACAGTGCCCTAAAAGACATATTCGTATATGATTCAACCATTAACGAGAAAAACATGGATATTTTTCCAAAATTAGATATTGATATCAAAAGTATTCCAGTTACTTTAGCATCATCACTGCAAGATACAGATGCTACAAATAATTACGAACAGGTCGATTTGAAATTACTGTACACTTACTATATTTATATCTATATGTCTGTTTATATTCTATGTTATACATATTTACTCTACAAAATTAAAGAATAAAACAATGCTCTTATGATTATCGTGAGTCTTCTTAACTTTATTCATGTTTAATACTAATTAATATACATATAATATTATAACTTTTTTAGTATTGCATTTAGTAGCTGTGTATTTAGAAGTGTTTTACTAATAAAACATTTATGTTTTTTTATGTTTGCCTTTGGAATGTGTAAACAAAGTAATGTACTCATAAAACTCTTTATATTTTTCAGAAGCAAGTTAAAATTGTTCAAAAACAGTCCAAAAAAGAAAATAAAGCAAATGAAAATGGTGACGCTGAAGCAGATGTAGTGATCAAGCTGCCTTCGAAATCATCAGCAGCTAAGACCGAGACTAAAGTAGAAATTTCTAAGAAAATATTGCCTGATGGAACTATCGAAGAAACCAAAACAACAACAACAAAAACTACTATAGATGGCAAAACGGAGATTACAACAAAGACAGAAACTAAAACTATACCAAAAGAAGTAGATCAAGAAGAAAATGAAGAAATTGAAGAAGAGGAAGAAGAAAATGAAGACGTCGTTATCGAAGAAAATATAAGTGATGGTGAAAATGTGGAGGAAAAGGGATCTAATAGACAAATTAATGAAAATGGTGACATAGTAGAAGAAAATAGTGATGAAGTAGAAAGTAAGTACAATAAGACTGATATAAGACCAAACGGACATATCATTACTGGTGAAGAGAAACTTGAATCCAGTACTACTAAAAAAGTTGTGGTGGTGCAATCAACGCAGGATGACTCTGAAGAGGAAATCGAAGAAGAGGAAGAAGAGGTTGAAGTAGAAGATGAAGGAGATGTAGCAGTTGAAGAAGTAGTAATACTCAGAAAATCTGAAAGCAAATTGAACAATGAAGCTAACAATACAGAAATTGAGAACGATAATGATATTCAAGAAAATGTTAAATTAGCAAATAAAGAAAATATTGAAAACCAACAAGATGAAATAGAACAAGACAAAGAAGAAAATGACAAAGAAGAAGATGAAGATGGAGAGGAGTTTGAAAGGTCTACTAATAATCAAAAAGAAGAGGAAGAAATAAATTATGTTGAGGAAACTAAGCAAACAGAAGATATAGAAGAGCAAAATATTGTTAAACAGGAACCAAACCACCCGGTTGAAGAAGATGTTGATGAAGATGTCCAGGAAGAAGTTGAAGAAGAATTTGAAGAAGCCGAAGACACTGAAATGAAAGAAGAAATATCTGAAGAAGTTGCGATAGGTGAATCAGATACTAAAACAGAAGAACTAATAGATTCTGAAGCTAAAAGCGAACAAGAAGAAGTGAACAAGAAACAAGAAGTGGAAAATCTTGATAAGCATATAGAAGAAAAAGTTATAGAAACCGAAGAAAATAAAAATATTGATAAGCAAAATGATAAAGAAGAAATAGTGCACGAAATTAAAGTCCAAAGTGAACCAAGAGTGTCTTTTAGAGAACCATCGATACCTTTAGATAAAGTAGAAGATGTTGAAATTAAGCCAATTGGACCAGCACAAGAAATAATTAAAAAGTCACACACAGAAATAATTACCACCACTACAGATAAACCAAGTGGTGCTTTAAGTACGCAAACCGAATATAATAAAATAGAAAACATTGTAACGGTAAATCGAACTACAAAAATTCTCGATCACGCTTATGAGCAAATGCAGCCATCGGTACCAACATTGAAAACATACTTTTCATCAAATGACGATAGAATTCTCTCAACTCCACAACCACTATCGAAACCTCATCAACCAATATATCCGTCTGAACCAGAAAGACGTCATAGTTTGCTGCTAGATAGGCTAAGTGTCGATCGTCAAGTGAATGCTTCTGATATTTATCAAAATAATTATCAAACCAACCAAAATTATGAGCACAACCTATGGAGTGAGCCTCAGTCAGAAGTTTTAACAGTAAGTAATGTAAAACCAAGTACAATATCCAAAGATCAGCAGTGGTATCACCAGATAAATAGAGAAAATACCATTTCTAGTGCTGTGCCATCAGCTCCGATTTTGCCAAGTCAACAATTGAGACAGACATATACTCAACCTCAACCTCAAATTCAAATTCAAGAACCAGAACCACAGTATCAAAGTTTCACGCAACCTCAATACAAACCCAAGCCAGAATTTCAACCGTATGTTGAGAGCAATTTACAAAACACGTACAAAAGTTCAAATGATTATCAGCAAAATTCATACTCGAACTATGCTCCAAGTTGGGCCAGCAGCAATTTTGATTCAAAATCCGTAAGCTTAGCACCTTCCACTCAACCAAATCAATATTCTTCTTTCAAAAAGGAATCAACAGATAGTTATCAAAAATCAACACAATTCTCTTCTTATGTGCCTCCACCGTGGGAGCAAGATGCTAGTTACGTGCCTGAAATTCAAAATTACTATCAACCCCCGCAATCTTCCATACCAGTTACGCCAAGAATTAACCAAACATGGAATCCCAAGCCTGCCAGCAAATTTTCTAAAAACACGCCTACTTCCTACATCCCTCCAGCGCCAAATCAGTCTTTTGTTAAACCAGTAACAGCTAGCGATCAGTCCAAGCTACCTGGTAGGAAAATGTATTACAGTGAATACGAACGACGTTACATATCTGTACCGGAATCTACTTACATACCCGGAGAAACAAAATTCCAACCACAGCCAGACCCATCCCCTCAATACTATTATGATAACAATGAACCAGCTGAATTTGTTGAACCACAATGGCGTAAAGAATTAAGGGAATTCACAGAAAAAACCTCAGAAATCAATAATCAGTATGAAAAATCGTCAGTGAGGCCGCCTTGGGAAGAAGATTCAAAATATAATGCACCAACAGAATATACAGCAAGTGCAACACAATATACTCCTACTTGGACACAGACTTTAAGACCTCGCACCTGGAGGGAAAGAAGCTACGAGCCTGAGTATAATGGGTCAAAGGCCCAACAAACAAACACGTTAGGCCGAGGACGACCGCAGAGCTCATACCTTAAGAGCAACGTAGACACAATACCAGAAAGGCCTAGAGGTGTATCAGTGGATAGGTACAATCCGAATAACTATCAGCCTCCACTGGCGTCTGAACATCCACCAGTACAAAGTCACACCTTAAACCCGAACATTCATCCAAAAATTTACCATAACCCAAACGTACCGGTATACCATTCTCGTGCTTCTGCTGAACCTAGGTAAGAAGTAACTTTATATAATTTTCATTAAATTATAATTGAATTAAAAGTAACATTTTAATAATCCAGAATTCAATAGAAAGTGGGGGACGGAGTATCATAACACCAGGCTTCGTCTGCCTACCCTGATACATACGGGGTACAATGTGAAGGGAAAAAAACAATAGACATATTTATATAGTGTTCATAATCTATGTTCAATGTAGTAAGATCTTTGATTTTCACGATTATTAGACAGACGAATGCCACTTCAGTCTAGTCGTACAACAAAGAGACAAAGAGTTCCATACGTCGGGTTTGCAAATATATATAATACTAAATATATGCGATTAATTCGTTTAAATAGTTTCATTTAAAATATATTCCATATATTAAGTATAAAATCAATTTTTCAGAGAACACGTACCATCGTACCCGCAATCACGCCCACGAGTCGAGTCCAAGGCGCCACCCGTTCAGTCAAGATCTTTCAAGTACCTCCAATGGATAACCGGAACTGAAGATTAAATTGTATATTAATATTGAAGTTAGAATTAAATTAGTTAACAATCATCGAATGAATATCGATATTATTTGAAAATTCGAAATCAATTTACTAAAATGAAATTATTGTATACTGATACTTCGTACTAAAAGATATATTTTTACATTAATGTAATTTTAAAATATTTTCGTTTATGTAATGTAATAATACAAAGTTCCAATGTTGAAATTCACTATTTCCTAGTCTATTTACATATCTATGCATTCTTCTTTAATTTGAGCGTTATTATTAGTTACACGCGACTTCGCTTGCTTAAGCTAATTGTGAAATCTTTACATCAATTGCAGCCTATGTTTTATTCTGGTGTACAAGCTGCAAAGTTTTATCTAAAACCGTTCAGTAGTTTTTGTGTGAGAGTGGAAACATCCATCCTCACAAACATTTAGATTTATAATATTAGTAGCATTTGAATATTTTACCAGTTTCAGCTTTATAAGAATCACTCATCTATTTATGTATATATATTTTTGTAGTTACTAAGAAGAAGTAAAGACTACGCAGCGTAGAACGCCAAAATTTGGCATAGAGGTTTTTAAGAGAGTGTAGGGAGCGAATAAGAAAGAAAGGAATTCTAAAAACTTCTGTAATTTGGAAAAGGGCCTCGCAAAAATTTCTTAATTTATTTAATTTAAAATCATTTTCTTATATATATATACATTTTTTTTATCTAACTTACCAGTTACTCTATGTATATATAGTGTAGGGTGATGCTTCACGTCTTTTTCTTCAAAAACACGCTTAAGTTCATTTCTATACTGTAGCTTGTACTTACCATAGGCTATTTACTTATATTTTATATTTAATGTTAACACACGAGTACCAAATATTGTGCCATATTATGTTTATTTATTAAAATAGTTTATTTAAATAGTTGCATGAATCTCATTATAATTATTTATCGTTTTTTTTTGTGAACTACCGTTGAGTTTTATGGATTAATAAATTATTAAATTATTATTTGTGTTATTTTATATGAATAAATTTAGGTTAGTAATTAGATTAGATTTGAGAACTTAGTCTTTCTGTATTTATATTACTCCAATTATATATATTTTTTCTTCTTTAGATATACAGGGTCTCCTGTCATCAATGGATAATCCTGAAACATGTTATTCAAATTCAAATTCAAAATATTATTTATTCAAATAGGCAATTATTATAAGCACTTTTGAATCGTCGAATGAACATATGAAGAAAAAGCTACCACCGGTTCGGAAGGCAGTTCTGCTGAGAAGAGCCGGCAAGAAACTCAACAGTTGCTCTTTTCAAAATCAATGATACAATCTATTACATTAGTTGGCAGTTATCCTGCATTACATTCAATAGACATTAATTCCATACATGCTTATCCTCTAAATATTCTTGAACAGTGTAATACGCTTTACTTGTTAGAATTTTTTTTACAGATATTTTAAATTTTGGTAGTGGCAAACTAAGAATACACTGCGGAATTTTATTATATACACGTATACTCAGACCCATAAAGGATTTACTAACTTTTTGGAGGCGAAAACTTGGTGTAACAAGCTTATCTTTATTTCTCGTTCCTATCGTATGACTGTCACTATTTTTGCTATGACAATGTATATTTTGTCGGACAAAGAGAATGTTATAATATACAAATTGGGAAGCAACTGTAATAATACCTGCATCTTTGAAAACATCTCGCAGAGAATCTCGAGCTCTTAGATTATAAATATATCTCACGGCTCTTTTTTGGAGAATAAATATTGAATTGAACAAAATAAATATTTCTAGGTAATTTTTTAAGATATGATTTTTTCCAATTAAATGACGGACTTTTCATACTACTTTTGCTGCCAATAAAAGAACAATATTATAAATAACTAAGACATTGTCGGTAAATATACGAAGTTATCAATAGCTTTCCCCTTCTAATTCTGCTACATGCGAGTTTCAGCGCTAACCTAAAAATATAAGGCACAGCCGTAGCCGCTGTGCGTAGCAATGTGAAATTTGGACAGATGTTTACTATTATAATCTGGACATTCACTAAGAAAGGATTTTGAAAAATTTTAATCCTAAAGGTGAGAAATAGGGGTTGAAAGTTTGTATGGAAAAAAAATAAATCCGCACCGATTTTTATGACATTTGAAATTCAGATTCTTAAAAATAATTCAGTGAACACGTGTTTCATGGTTTACTAGAATTCACCCCTAAGAGTGCAAATGAGCAGGCGAAGCTGCGCGTGTCCGCTAGTATAACCATATTACCAAATTTTGTAAATAGTACATTCTATTAATTCATAAAACACATAAGTTAATCCAAAGACTCCTAGGAATAAATGATTTAGCGTATACCGTAGGATTGAAGTGAAAACTACAAGTGTGTAAGTTTCAACATTCGTCTCTTCTAAACTTTTGGGTTCTGACCATATTTCACAGTAACAAAATTTAGGGCACTCAACTGTCAAAACTTACGTTATAAGGAAGAAAGTACTACAGTCCATTGTGTGTTACTTTTACTTGAAATATTTTTCTTATCATTCATTATAAGTAAATAGCGTACGAATGTAAACGCGGAGGTTATGGGCTTGATTCCCATTCGAGGAATCGAAATATTTGTATTTCCATTTCCTCGCTTTGGTAACGAGGCAAAGCGCGGCGTTTTGCCACTCAACATGCAATGGCTCCAGAATTAGGCGAAAAGTGGGGAACGGGAGTGGAGTTCCTTATTACTAGATTCCCAGGTTCCCTACCCTGCTATATGCGGGATATAGCGTGAACCTAAATAAAAACAAAGGATTAGGCCAACACGTCCAAACTGCTCCACAATGGCGTATTTAAATTTAATATATTTCATTGAAATTACTAGATTTACGATATTAAATAGATTATCAGCTTATTAATTTTTCATTAAATAATAATGATTAGTGGAATTAACAGTTCTATCACCAACTATTGTTAAAGGGATTGAAAATCAACAGTTGTGTCAAAATTACTCGATATTATTCATACGAATATTATTGGTTTTGAGTCCAGACCTGTTATAGCGGTACAAAAGTGCTAATGTACACGCGACTGATTATAGGTTCGATTCCCACTCGAGGAAATTAAATATGAAATATTTTCATTTCTTCGCTATGGTGTTAACATGAGCGTTCAGTCCGTTCGTCGGAAAATGGGGAGCGAAGTGTTTTAACACTAGGCTCCCTCTGCCTACCCTGCAACATGCGGGACACAGCTTGAGGAAGCAAAGAATATTTTGTAAGTTTAAAAAAGTTAATAATAAATTGTTACTTAATTTAAGAACAAAATCTTCAAGCTATAAGCTTTATAGGACAAGAAAATTATTTTAAGAAGTTTCCGGTACTGATCAATAGCCCTAAACCAATTTTTACGGGCCATTACTTTTAAGAGAAAAGTTTTCAAATTAAAAGTTTTTTTTATGAGCAATTACTAGTGAAGCGAGTTAGTGATATTGGTATTTCTCACTACAATAGTAAGAGGTCGTCTGACTGCCAATCCAAATTCAAAACGAAGTGTGTTAACACTAATAATATTTGCCTGCTATATGTGAGAGTAAACAATGACCTTAAAATAGATGTAAAACTAATGTTTATTCATGAATTGATACGAGTTTTGCAGTTATAAAATAAAGACCTCTTCACGTCGATTGTCAGTGTAATATGAATAAAATACATTTATGATATACTGTAGCTCTTTTGTTAGCTGTACGTTGTATCCCATACAGAGTCTGCCTAATACAGGTCGAGCGAATCTGGGAACCTAGAGTTTACATTCTGCAGTTCCTCACAATCTGCCGAATTCTAAAGGTATTATGTGTTGACTGCCAAAAATCAACGCCGCGCCACCTTATTATGAGAGCGTCGAAATGAAAATATTAAATATTTCATTTCCTCGACTGGGAATCGAACCCACGCCTGTGTCCCAACGCAGTGACTGCCATCAAATTAACTATACTATCCTGGTAATAAATTATCCTACACTCAAAGGCTGTTCCATTTACATATACAACATAATAAATTTAAAATTAACATTTTAACAAGTTCTCTCTAAAAAGTTATTAATTAAAAAACAAAATGTCAAATTAGATGAGCAATTAACCTTGAAAAATTTCACACAAAAATTTTCAAATGATTAATTATAGAAAATAAAGAGAAAAACATGGAACAACGAAAACAAAAATCCACCCCTGCAGTATAAAATGGCGAGCATTTTTAAATCCTTTTAGTTAAATCAAATGCAAGGCTGTGGTCACGTACACTGTACAGCGCAAATAAGGATATACGCCTCTCTACACTGCACCGTAAAAACCTCTTTTTACTGTCACGTTACAGGGAAACCCTCTTGTGCTCCAAACTATACCACTTAGAGGGTAGGTAGCCTAGGTATACTAGGAATAAATATGCTGTGATATTTAAATGAATTCATTTTTCTTATTATATTACGTATTTTAGACGCTAGTTTTAATATTATATGAATAGTTTGATATTGTTAGAGAAAACTTTAGAGTGGAATTTAAATGTTGTATGTTTTTTATTAAATGTTTTTCCATTAAGCTAAAGTATATACGAGAAGGATCAGAAGAGTTTCTTTGGCTTAATAATAATTTTGAGTTGAAAAATATGTCATAATTAAGATTATTTTTAAATATATTTTCATAGTGTGAATGGAGAATAATCACTAAATTTAAATTCTAGCTCATCGTATTGTCTTTTAAAAACAAAAAATATGTTTGAAAGAATTAGTTTGATACGTCTATTAGTTTTTGAGATATTGTCCTTTAAAGTAAGCGCGCGACGCGAGATTCCGTCGGGCCGTAATCGATGCGCGTGACGTCACTGGTCTGACAGAACTAGCTCGCTCAGTTTGTCTTCGTTCACGCGCAGTTCGCGCTCTTCTGTAGCTGGCGTTTCACTACAAATTTAGTTTAGTTTAATAAATAATATTGTAAGCGGTAGTGTTCATTATCAGTTTATAGTAAAAATGTGAATATGATTAATTAGAATGAAACGAAATGTGTAAGTTGTGTATTTGAATAAAGAGGAGTTGTTATGATGTTATTTTGACTGAAGATAAAAATATAAATGAAGTACTTTTATTAATATATAAGTTTAAAATAAATATTGTCAATATGATTTAGTAATTTGACTTCCATTAAATATTTTTTGATAGTGATTGTACATTATATTGTTAAAACTATAGGAAGTTACTATGATATTGTTATAAGATTATAAATTAAATGAAATACTTTTACTAATAAAAATAAAGATTGTTATTTAAAAATAAGTATTGCTAATAAGATTAATTTAACGGCAATTAATTATTTTTAATATGAAATATGTTGTAAATGATGGCAGCACTGAAACTATCTTTATTGTGAATTATGAATATGAGATACATCCGGTAAGCTTAGTTTTGGAGGGAAATTGTATCTATAAAAACACCCCAAAAACAGAATTGAGCACAGTCTTCCCGACGTTGTAATACTGCCAGCAAGCTCTAAGCAAACGTTATTAAGTGATAGTTTAAGTGCTAAGTGTTTAAGTGTCAGTGCTAAGTAGAAAGTGTTCATAATAAAGCGATTTAAAGAGTGAAGGTTTATAATTGATCTACCCAGTGACTAGAAATCTCTTTCAATATATAAATAGGTATATTTTTAAAATCTTTTTTTTTTTCACATACATAATGTAATAGCGAGCATTGCATTTTAAGATATTGAAGTTTTGATATTACTTTCTCAAAAAAAAAATAGTTCTATCTTGCTCGGTTTCATGGCGTGATGTACCGAAATCTTTAGCTTTGAATATTTTTATTGTAGTATCGATACCAGAAAGCTTTTTTTCCAACAACACTTGGATTGGCTAGGGCGTTACCACAAACTTAATCAGTACTTCAATGGAGAGACTACTCAGAACTTTGATGGAGGCATACAGGAAAAAAAAGGAGAGCCCTGCATTAGACCTTTGCGGCCTTTTTAGATTTGCAGAAGGCCTATAGCTGTGTGCCTCGTCAATGTATTTGGAGGGCATTGCGATCAGAAGGGATCCCTGAGGCCTATATTGAGATTATCAGAGATATGTACCACGATCCCGCTTTGCGATTCGCGATGCTTAGGACTGCTGTTGGCGACACCAAACCCTGTAGATCACAGTAGGGGGTTCACCAAGGCTCGGCTCTTAGTTCATTCTTATTTAATGTAGTGTACTGTCACGGCTCACATCCAGGACCTGCCTTCATGGCTGATGATGTGTGCCGATGGCATTGCACTCATTGAAGAGAACTAACTGATGCTGGAGCGTAAAGTGAACCTCTGGAAGGGTGCGCTCGAGAACGGCGGTCTTAAACTAAATGTGTCGAAGACCGAATACATAGCCTGAGGGAGCTCGGACTCGAGCACTGTCCTTATAGGTCCTGAGCCAGCCGTTAAGATGGAAAAGTTTCAAGTATCTGGGATCCGTTATGCATGAGTCTGGAGGCATCGATCGCGATGTCCATGGTTGGATAAGCGCTGCCTGGGCCAAATCGTGGGAGGTTACTGGTGTGGTATGCGACCGCAGAATACCACCCAAGCTCAAGGAGCTGATATATAAGAGCATCATCTGACTGGTTCTATTATACGGCAGCGAATGTTGGCCAGCACTATCTCGGCACGTTGAGGAGCTTGACGTCACGGAAATGAAGATGCTGAGGTGTATGGGCGGTGTAACGCGGTCTGACGCACACGTAACAAATTCATTCGAGGTAGTCTTGGGGTCCATGACGTAGCGGATAAGCTCTAATAGCGTGGCCTATGATGGTATGGCAACGTTGCGCGCCGGCGTAGGAACTATGTCCGTCCTGTCCCTGGAGCTAGGGAGCTACCTCCGAACGCCCAAGGATGCGGTGTTTGGATGTCGTGATGCAAGACATGAATGTCAAGACACAATCGTCGAACCACTCAGGACGTTACAGATCGTGTAAAGTGGAATAGGTTAAGGAAGGCAGACCCTGGGAACATACGCCGGGATTAATGCCAAGAGAAAGAA
Source organism: Heliconius nattereri (assembly GCA_013403645.1). Taxonomy (NCBI): domain Eukaryota; kingdom Metazoa; phylum Arthropoda; class Insecta; order Lepidoptera; family Nymphalidae; genus Heliconius; species Heliconius nattereri. Next base: position 2,943,479 of record JAAIXI010000228.1, read on the forward strand.
GTCTTGCTTGCAGTTGTTGAAGAATCGTCGCTTCGACGATGTAGCCCATTATAAATGCCATGGTATGTTTACAATCACCTCTGCTGGCGGCACAATCTTCGCAGATTATGTATAAACTTATTGGTTCTTTTCATTGCATTCTAAAATGCAACAATATAATTTTATATGTGAGTAAAAATATCTTAAGCTTTTGTTTTAAAAACTATTTTATTATAATATTATACAATTTTATTATTAAAACTAGTTCTTAACTATAAGAGTGCTAGTAGTGGAATCGCCTTATCCCCAAAGTTGGTCGGCTTTAATACAAATTCGGGTGTCCCCACCCCTGTGGCTCGTCTCTCACGATGCTTTGTTTCTCATGGAGTCATAAATCTACCAAGGGCCCACAAGCCGTCGGACACTTGTTTTATATTTATTATCTTTTATTTAAACCATGTGTTACAACAATGTTAGACTAGGTTGACTCGTGTGCGGTGTTCTGCTGTAATCTACATTTGGCAATACATACATAACCTACTCTTTTAACTTATACGTACGCAAAAGCATCATGATCATAACTCTCTCTTGCCGATCTACACAGTGGCGTAGCTAGAGTATTTGCTGCTGCTAAGTGCGGCTTAGAGGACTTGATGCCCTTTAAAATGGTCTAAGGTCTAAAAAACAAAGAAAAAAACTAATCGTCGACTTTGACGCCCCTTTTCCTTTTGATGCCCGGTGCGACCGCACCCCTCGCACCCCCCTAGCTACGCCACTGGATCTACAATAATCACAATAAAAATATTATTCATATATACATATATAAAAATATTAAAAATCTACATTAAAAAAAAAATGTGCATGCTCAACTTACTGCATGTATTTATTAATTTATATTATTTTCACTTATAAAACCATCTTACTACTTTGAACTTGAATAAAAGGTTTGGTACTTTTAACGCAAATAGCGTTACGTACAATATGGAAATAGTTAGGTTAGGTAACATAACAGTTTTAAATAAATAATTTCAAATAAAATAACATAAGATAGTTATTATCTATACTCCAAATTGACATAATATTACTAGTTAGTTAGTTAGTTAATTACCATCTATTACGGGTAGGTTATCCGAATGCTCTTTTTCGAATTCCTCATCCATTTTAATTAATTAGATTGACACTTTAGCACAGGCAAGTAACAAACAAACAAAGTACTGCGCGAGATCTCCTAACTATCACCGGCGACTAGCGAGTTGACCAGTGACGTCACCGGCGACCACGGGACTGTTAGCGGCATTTGAATCTTTTGCAAACTTCAAATTCCTGTGAAATCATAAGTACTTGGTTGTTTTTAATGAAACAAAAATTAGTGTATTTGTATACGTAAAAACTTTACTGTAACGAACTTTGAAGCATTATTTCATACCTATTACCATTCCTCATTGTGTAAACGTGACGTATGTAAGTTCGATTTTCACTCAAGGTAACATGACAAAGTGCGAATTCAGTTCTGTCATTCAACACGCAATTTCACAAAGATACCGCAGAAACTGGGAAACGGAGTGTCTTAACACTTTCTCCCACCTACATTTTAAATATACCATACAGTAAAAAAAAATGTCTATCCATCCAAGCCCGAGTCCAATGTTCTAAGGAAATAGCTCTTCTAGAAGTGGGTCAAACATAACGCTATCTTGCAATGTATCTTCCATAGATTAATAGGTAAAGTAAAAAGAATGCTTAAAGATCTCTTCATAAATAAAACTTAAGCTTGTATCCTGATTGCAGCTTTTCTACTTGTATATAAAAGTTTAGAACAGTCGTGGCGCAGGGGCTTAAGCGTAAGACTGTAAACGCGACGTTTGGGGGTTCGATTCCCACTTGCAGAAATAAAATATATAATATTTTCATTTCCTCGGTCTGGTAACGAGGGGAAGCGATTCAGCGTGGAGCGGGAAACAGAAGTAACTTAATGGGACGGTCTTAACATTAAGTTCCCAGGTTCCCCCTGCCTAATTTCTATGCAGAATACATCGTGAAGCTAAAATATCATAAATTACGCTTGAACTGATGAACTGATATGCTTTCTGCTAAATAGTTATTTTACAAACCAGCTAGCCGTAACAAAGGCACTTTATCCATGGTAAGCAGTAAATGTGCAGTAAGAGCAGTACCACATGGAGGCTTGCCAGGATATTCATCATTTCGAGTGTTATACTGTCGATGCATTTTACTATGTTAAATATTAGTAGTATATTTGGTTGAAAGGTGTCAGGGTTATTGTGGGTTTGATTTCCACTCAGGGAAATTATTAATCCATACCTATATTATAAACTCGAAAGTAACTCTGTCTGTTTGTCTGGCTGTCTGTCTTTTACGCAATGAGGGCCAAACCGCTAATTTAATTGTGATAAAATACTCATATAGAGGTACTTGAGGGTCTCGGGATGAACATAGGATACTTTTTTTTCTCATATTTGTAATATTTTCGATATATACCAATATATTAAAATACTTATTAATTTGACATGCAATTAATTCCGCAATGTTAATAACAACCGTCGTTGCTAAGCAACGATTTGTTGTTAGAAAACGTCATCCGAAATGAGCTTGCTTAATGCATCTCTCTATTGAAAACTGAAAATAATTTCATAAATATATTTAATAAATATTCGTATAGTTCAAGCGGGCGTAGCCGCGTTCGGGTCCACTAATTAATATATAAGTTATTTAAAAAGCAATGCTTTGAAATTGAGCGAAAAGTCGAATTGCGTGGAATTTTCTTTGCTCCCGCTATTGGAGGGAGAGATGTGAATTTTTTAGCTACACCTTGTTTGTATCCCAGCGTTGAGTTCCTGCAGAATTCGGCGGAAAGTGGGGGACGGAGTTTTTTAACATTAGGTTCCCTCTGCCTACCCTGATGTGTTTGGGATACAGCGTGAAGTTAGAAAAAAAGTATCCCACATAAAGTGTGGTTGGCAGAAGCAGCCTAGTGTTGAGACACTCCGTTCCCCATCATATGAAAAAAATTGGAGACATTGAGATTCATGGCCGGATTCAATGACGTACTTTGTATTGTTACCAGATCAAGAAAATATTACATGAGTCTTTCCCTGGAGTGGAAATCGAATCCACAATTCTCCTGTTTATAAACATACGACGCGAAGTGCCAATGCGCACCAACGACCTTTTAAAGGAATATAATAATAATAAAACAGTAAAATATGTTATCCACTAGGCTTTTTCTCCTAATAAAATTATTAGAAATGAGATAAATACAACTTAATAAATATGCAGACATGTTTGGAAGCTAAATGCCATTACTCAAGAGAATATCTCTCTACATTCGTTAGATGATAACGAATGAAGTTTTATATAAATAAAGGCAAATATATTTTTTACATTTCAAAAGTACATATTTTATATAATTTAATTTTTTTTTCAGCTTCATGCTTTTTCCCGCAGGGTAGCGAAAGAGATCTTATAGGTGTTAAGACACTCCGTTCCCCATTTTCCGCTGAGTTTTCGAGACAATGCTTGTTGAGTGGCGGAACTCAATTACGGGCTTGTTACTCATTTCCCCGAGTGGGAATCGAAAGCACAACCATCAAGTTTATAGTACCATGCTTGTACAACTTCGCCACGATGGCCTCTGATATGCTCTTTATATTCTATAATATTTTCAATTTGATATGCATTGAATGATAATAAATTATTAACATGATTTTGTAAAAACCTTAAAAGATCATAATTATTTTGATAACAGTAAGTACCTTGTTAGTTGTTGTAGATAGTATGTCTTTTGTTTAAAAAGGGCTATCTACAAATATCTTTTTGCATACATATAGGCGTTGTACTTCAATTTTAAAGTCATACTTAAATCGTCGTCTTATTTAAAAAAATTAAATAAGCCGAAAGCAGAAAAAAGACTAAATAGGGAAGAGACTAAATTTTACGTAAAAGTTATTCCCAAAAATAACAATCTCGAAGGTTCCATTACAAGTTACGTACGGAACCCTAAAACGTAACCCTCACAATTTGCGAGACCGACCCACGAAGTTCGTTATCTCACGCTGAGGGAGGGCCATTATCTTACAAGAAATGATATATAGTAAATTGGCCTAATCTATACGCTCTATAGAGAATTTCTTTTGCAAATTAGATGAGGTGATTGGTTGTGGGAAAGGAAAATGATCAAAGGCAATGAAAGCGATGATCGGAATAATTTATTAAATACCACGATGGAAATGGATAGAGCTGGTGGGATTTTTGTTTTTCTATTTCAGCTACAGGTGTGATGATTCTAATAAATACAATTCAATAGTACTAGTTCTTTTTTACTCGAGGAAATCTATATCTATATATAAGTATAGATAAAATCGTAACAAGGTCGGTGTCTGTATTTGGAAGATATTTAAAAAAAATGTTATTGGGAACCTTTATTAACCTAATTGAACCTAAAACAATGACTTTTAAAATTTTTGTCTGTTTGTCCGTGCGTTTGTTATCGCTAATCTCAGAAGCGACTTAACCGATTTAGATGCGGCTTTTACTATTGGATTATAGCAAGCTTCCGAAAATATATAGGGTTTATTTTATTACAATCGGTTCATAAATAAAAAAGTGATGTCAAAAAAGTACTTAGCTCGACAAATTTGCTAATTGCCGTAATTTTATACAACTGTTTTACTGAATTGACTGATTCTTTAGTTGCCAATTTCTTTATTAATATTTCTATTTCCAGCGGGTGTAATATAGGGACGGGCCCGCTAGTATTTAATCATTTTTTGCTGGTAACGCGTCTAACTGTGAAAACAAGCAATGCCTCTAGATGCCTGTCTTAATGACAACGGAGTGTCTTAACACTAGGTTCCCTCTGCCTACCCTCCTATGTGCAGGATACAGTGTGAAACTAAAAAATACACACATTATAATGTGGTTAATAACCATTAATTAAATCAGGTAAATATATTTGTATTTTGTTTTTTAGTTAAATAAAAGTTTCACGTTTCTTTAATAAAATAGTCTTCTTGTATAAAATAATCTTAAGCGAAATACTTCATTTTTGAAACGAATCCAGACTAGTTGATTTCGAAAGAAAATTTTCTGTTCCTATATAACATTTATGTAATGTTAATCTCAAAGAAAATAATTTTAGGAATCGAAGGGAAGTTTTGATAATGTCCTGGTTAGACCTTTCGAGCCCTCGGGGACATCTTATATTTATGGTTTTCAAAAGATAGGGTTGGGTTTTAGATTTCTGCGGCGGGTTGACTTGGAAAATGCTTTTTAGAGAGCAATTGATTTATTTTATGTTGTTTGCTCAACTTCTGGTTAAAACATTACTATAGATCTTTATAATCAGCTTCACACTGTATCCCGCACTAGCAGGAAAGGTAGAGGGAACTTGGTATTAGGACACTCCTTTTCCCAATTTCCGTGTTGAGTGGCGGAACTCAACGCCGGGCTTTGCCTCGACACCAGAGCTAAGAAATGGAAATATAAACGTTAATAAATATTTAACTTCCTCGAGTGGGGATCGAACACATAACCGTCGCGTTACAGACACACCCTTGTCAGCCTCTATGCAACGATCATCTAAATAACTTTAAAACCCGCAAAAATCCTCAAAACGCGTGTTTACGAGCGTGCGAATGATATACATTTCTAAATTCTGTGTCAAGTAGTTTTAATTGTGTCGGGTCAAAGCTACGACTTCCATATTCAGCAGTCGTAAAGGCTGTTTACACGGCGCGGCGCTCCTCTCATTAGGCGCGCGAGATGTTTTTGTGACGCCTTTTGTTCAGATAAATTAACTCCTTAGAGATATTTATTATGTTTGAGATATAATTAGAGATGTATGTTTAGTGTTCGTTGAGTTAAAGTAAAGTAGGAAGTAACTAGTAATACTACTTGTTCTACTGTTCGTTTTCAAAAGAACAGAGATGAGGAAAAGAAAGTCTTTTTTTGGAACTGGTTCACGCTGCTTCTCGTACGCATCAGGGTAGGCAGAGGGAACGTAGTGTTAAGACATTCCGTTCCCCACTTTCCACCGAATTCTGGAGGCATCGCGTGTTGAATGGCGGAACTCAACGCAGCGCTTTGCATAAACACCAGAGCAAAGAAAACGGAAATTTAAGTTTAAATAAATATTTCCTTTCCTCGAGTGGGGATCGAATGCACTACCGTCGCGTTACACTCTCACTCTTGTGCCCACGAAGCTGATTTGTTAATAAAAACAACTATTTAAAAGGCCAATTACAAATGACAATCATCTCTTAACAAATCTCAAACTATATTTTACCCTCTAAAAAGCTATTTACATAAAATGGTATTCTCGTTCACATTCCTTTGTTCTGTAGTCTCGATGCTGTCATAAAACTTGTGGGGCTGCAGTTCATTTGCAAGTTCTGTGTGCAGCAGCTGTGCCGAAATGTTTCTGTCGCTAAAGTGTGAATTGTTGATAGAAGATGAATTATTCACGTCTCCATTTTAAATGGACGATGAAATTTTAGTTTTTTAAGTTATTCATTTTAAAGTTTTAAGTAATTTAGATATGGCATTTAATGAAAATACAGCACACTAGCGAATCAACGCGGCTTCGCCCGCTTATAACTTGTTGTTATATTATAGCCATATTATATATATAATAATGTTTACGTAAATTTTCTATTTGCTATTCAGATACATTATTGTGAAAAGATTACGGCGTTTAAGTTAAAGTAAAAGAAACAACTATCCTCACAATTTTGTATATTTATTGTACTAGTAAGACTACGGCAGCCAATAAGATGCTGAAAATATTGATTGTAGAATTATAGCCAAAAATAATACATTTCGTAAATAATAAAAAATATGCCAAAATAAAACCCACCTATAATATAAGAATAAATTGAAGCGGGCGAAGCCGTACGCGGGTCGTTAGTATTGCAATAATTAGGTATGCTGTTTCTGTACCAACTTGGTAAATGTATTAATTAACTGTGACTTAATATTGAAGTCATCATGGGACAGCGTTTGCATAGTTGTAGAGCGCCTTAAGTGAATGAATTATTTTCATTTCTCTTCCCCGGTAAGACAACGTGCGGCGTTGAGTTCCTCTACTCAACTCATAATGTCTCGAAAAATCGACGGAAAGTAGCGAACGGGTGTGTCTCAGTGCTAGGTTCTATCTTCCTAATCTAAAACTAGAAACTTAGAAGTTGTTATTTAGATTGCTATATTTTTAAATATTTTTAGGTACATTTATAGGACAAGTCTCACGTGTATCCCGCATATAGCAGGGTAGGTAGAGGGCGTCTAGTGACATGACACTCTGCTCCTTACTTGCCACCAAATTCTACATTACATGCTAATTGGAGTTATCGCTGCGTATTATCTGTAAATCAGAGCGAAGAAATAAAAATATGTATGAAATATTTAATTTCCTCGACTGGGAATCGAATTGACAATCTGTTGCGTTTACACACGCTTGTGCTACTGCACCACGACTGGCCTCAATAACAATAGTAGTGTTAATTTTCCCATTGCATTTACAAAAGCTGTTAGACAGAAGTATGAAATAAACCGTCAGGAACATTCTAAAGTTCGAACATTAGAGCGTCGATCATAAAGAGAAATTACATTTGAATGTGAATTCCGAAACAGCTTTAATGAATTCTTACGAGACGGAAAATTAATTAAAATATGTTTAGTAATTTTGCTTCGTAATATTATTCGTGTCTATTACGAGGATTATTCTGTAATATTAATGAGCTTTTTAATTTTATTTTGCTTCTCGCTGCAGTCAGAAGTGTTAGTGTTAATTGCGTGTTAAGTGGTGGAACTCAACGCCGCGCTTTACTTTGTTAGTAGACCGAGGATATGAGAATATTAAATATTTTGTTTCTTCGAGTTGGAATGGAACTCACAAGAAGTCGCGCTAAAATGAAAAAAGTATTTTTCTAGGTACGAGTAATAAAAAAAATATGTAAAATTTAAAAGTGTCTAAAAATGTTTTATTTAGGTTACTGGATAAGTGCATAACCGACTTTTACTATTTATTAATCATCTGTTTCTATAAGAGCGAAAACAGAAAAACGAAATAATATATCACCAGGTGAACACTTTATATCAAAAAAGGATGGGGAAAATATGGACATAAAGATGTAATTTTCAGCATTCACTTTTAATTCTATCTACAGTACGTAAGGCAGAGAAAACCTAATGTCAAGACATTTTACGTATATCTAAAATTTTCAATCAATATATTGGGCGTTGAGTAGTGGAACTTAACGCCGTCCTTTACTTAACCAGAGTAAGGTAATAAACATACGAGTAACTCATTCATTCAAATTAAAATCGATCTCACATCCATTGCATTTTTAAATATAGTTGGACTATAATAGAAAAAAATAACAACATAAACATATAATATAATTATTTCCTATATATACATAGAAATATATCTAAAACAAAGCTTTTATAGTATTCTATTGCTAGTGTTGAATTTATATGTATTTTGATTTGTAACACTGTGATGGACGGTTGTACTAGTTTAATAACGGCGTCGTGTACATATGTCACATAAATCGTTAGAGGGAATTGCCTTTTATGTAATAGTGGGTGAAGATCCTTTTGACATCCGTTACGGAGTTTAGCTACGTTGTTTGTTAATTGCTAATGATTTATTTGCTTTAGCTTTTTTAGTACGGTGGGGGGGTTCAGTTCAAAGTAATTCTGTTTATTTGTGTCTGGACACTTAGTGATAAGACACTCCTTTCCTATGAAGACATTTCCGTTCTCCACTTTCTGCTGAATTCTAGAGGTATTGAGTGTTGAGTGGCAGAACTCAATGTAGCGCTCTCTCTTCTTACCAGAGAAAGGAAATGAAAAATTCACAAATGATGATGAAAATGGTTAAGTCTTTGGAGTTTAAGTTGAACTCACAACCGTCGTGTTTACAGTCACACTGCGCCGCTGCGCCACAATGAACTTAAAAGAAGACACTACGTTCTTCACTTTTCATTACCTATTAAGTTAAGAGTTAAGGTAAAGTTTGAGGAACTTTGAAGTAAATAAGAAGCTTGTATAAGTTTTGGTTCGAGTTTGTAACGCTCACCTACGAGATTTAATTTCATATATACATTGATATAGGTACTTAAGTTTACATACTTAAATTGCAAATTAGTATTAATTGTATATTTTTTTTATTGTACACATATCCTTCTATGTAAAATTATATTATAATTTATTGATTCCAGTGTGTGACGTGGTCCTTCACTGCAAGCCTTATCCACAGGCTCAAAGTGGCTCAGCGAGCGGGCTATGCTTGGTATTTCTCTACGCGACAAAATTCGTAATGATGGAATCCAATGACGAATGCGGGTTACCGACATAGCTGTCAAAATCTGCAAGCTGAAGTGGCAATGGGCAGGCCTTATTGTCAGGAGGGCTGACAACCAATGGGGAAGAAAGGTCCTCGAATGGCGACCCTGTCTCGGCAAAAGCAGCACAGGCTGCCCTACAACCAGGTGGACCGACGACCTTAAGAAGGCGCAGGACCGGTGGACCCAGTTGCGAGAATTAAGGGAGGCCTATGTCCAGCAGTGAACGTTGAAAGGCTGATGGATGGATGGATGAATGGATTATTGATTAAGTACTTTTTTACAAATAAACACACCTAATGGATTCAAAATAAAATTTAACACCTTTACAATATATTTATAAAGTCTGTAATAATTTGAATTAATAGAATAATATGTATGTAATAGCTTCCCATTCCGTAGCTTGGAAATTTAAAGAAAATGAATCTAATAAGCCGTTACTTTTCCAGATGAATTCCAATAGCCCACTTTGAGGAGCTTCGAGATGAGAACGTACGCCAGAACTGCAGCCCCAAGTAAGTTAGGATAATAAAAACGTCGTTTCTAAAATTAATTTGTCCGTAGCTGTACAAATTGTGTTTGAAATGAAAGAAAGAAAATTAGAACGAAATGTAGAATGGGGAGTAACTTGTGAAAATTTCATTTTGGTCGGACAAAATAGTTAACTAAATTAAGCTCGGTGGACGTGAGGGGAATGCCGACGAGCGTCTAATGAAGCGACTGGACTCGCGAAACATGAGAGATAGAGAAAAAATAATAAATAAACCACTCTATCGGCGTGCCACTGAATTTTTTATGCTGTGAATGTGGAAATTGTCGTCACATTTGGGTATGCTTTTGAATATTTTTGTTGTTTTTTAATTGATTAGGTGCGAATTTGAAATGGTTTGTTAAACGAGTAAGTATTTTTTTATGTAATAGATAAGTTTATTTGAAATAATCCAAATAAAAGTAATTTTTCAATTTCAATAATGTTAAAGAAAAAAACATATTTAATAATTAAAAAATATTTCTTTCATATTTAAGTAGGAATAGAAGGAAATTCGACAACGAAAATTCTTCAGCTGTATATAACAATTACAAGATTTGGCTTTTATGGAGCCTTTATGTTTGCATCATATTTCTTATACAACTTTTAAAGTATAATGCATAATAATTTTACGCAGTTAGGAAGCCTAACAGTACCTACTAATGATTGTGTTTGTACTGAATATATGGACTTCCATATACGGAGTTAAGTTCTGCTATCCACTGCGTAACGAATTGAACAATAGGCCCGAAAGTGGAGAACAGGGAAATCTAATATAAAGTCGTCTCTGTATATGTAAAAAAAAAAGAAATATCAGAAAATAATATATCAAACCATATAAGAGACCTGTAACAGTTTTAGATTTTTAAACTTTTTTATTTTTAACCTTAAAAGCTAAACGGTGTGAAGTCTTAAAGTATATGAAGTAGTAAAGATTTGAGTCTTAAATCTCGGACTCGGTGCTATTCTGATTTATGGGAAGTTAAGTGCATGATTCGTTATTCTACTCGTGCTTTGTGGCGAGGGAATAGGGTAAAACGGAGCTTACAAACTTTGTCCATTCAAAGACTGCATAATGTTTTAGTTATTAGTTTTTTTTTTCAATTATAATTTAATAATTGTAGATCTTCTTCTTTTTCAGCTTCACGCTGTACAGGGCCTGGTAGGTAGCGAACTTGGAAACTTCACTTCGGACTTACATTAAGACACTTTGGTTCAAAAAAAAATTAGTTTCATATATTCGAAAATGTAATGTCGATTAATTTTGTAACAAGTCAAATTTCATGAAATAGTTGATTTTGGGCAACTTAATTTCAGTAAATTATGGATGGCTTCACTTCTTTTATAATACAACGTGAGTAAAAAAGAACCAATTATTAACTAATATTTATATAATTCGGTCGAAGTATTTAATCTTAAATTAAAAATACAGTACCATAACCTAAAAATCCCCCCCCATCACCGAATCTAACACCAATTTCACTTAACTTAACCCCCACGAATCTATCAAATATTAAAATTACGTAGTCTGTTTGTGCAATATCCGGTTTTAAAAATTCAAACGCTGCAATCAGCAGGAAGTGACGTGCCAAAGTGACATTCCATTCGCTCAAACGTGCCCGCCAACCTGTGACAACCCATTTTACATTTTATTTTCATACCTTTACTCCATTGGAATAGAATTTTATTGGTTAGTAATGTTTGTATTTTATTCCTTGTAAAAATAGATGCTCGTTAGAAATGTTTTTTTTAATGAAAAAATATGTTTTTAGGTTGACTGTAAAAATGTGGTTGAAAAACATAAATTTTGCACAGATCTCTCATATTTGGTAAAGGTTACACTAATGCAATTGAAATATAAAAATGGCTTATAGATTCTGTGTGCTGAAAATTTCGAAATTTTTGGTTTTAAGATTTTTTAAAAATTTATCTATTTCTACTTAATACATAAGTGAAACAAAGTCATTGATCTACAAAAATTGTCAGTATATATTTTATAGATATAGCAATTCTAATGCTGTTTTGATTACAGAGAAGTACAGTATAAGAGATATACATATTTTTAATAGCTTTTTTCAGGTTCATCCCTAGCAGATTTGTTAGAAAATATTGTTTTTTTTTATTTCGTAAATGAAATAAATCCGATGACACAAACTAATATTAACTTTTATTAACTGGGCACAATCGGTTGTATTTCAATACAACTTTTGATTAGGTCAGATGCTGTCAAACTTTTGAAGAATATACGTTATAGTTCGTCATAAATAAAAAATAATATAGGGACTGAGTGTCTTAACACTAAGTGACCCTGAGGGTAGCCTCCTGAGTAGAGGCCAGTGACTTTGACTGTGTGTGGCTTTGAATGCGACAGGCTGTGGGATTCGACTCTTACTCGAGGAAATTAAATAATATTTAATAATCAATGATTAGTGTGCGTGAATTTAAAAATGTTAAATATACATTTCCATGTTCTCGTAAAAAAAATCGGGATATCTCTTAGTACACTCCACTCCTTAACTTACCTACAAGTAAAATTTTAACTTTCTCTGTCCTGTAGTTTCGGCTGTGTGTTTGTCAGTCAGTCACTCAGTGACGGAAGTACTTTATAAATATATATACATAGATTTAAAAGAAGATTGTAAAGAAAGTAACTTATTAGTTTGTCTTTACTTCAATATTAATCACTTAAAAAAAATAGATTTACTATGAACATCTCACATTTAAGAAGCCCTGGTCAAACCAATATCCCATAGACTTCTTTTCCTCGAATTGCTCTTACTTTTGTTTGTTTATTGCGAGGCGGAAATCTTTGGATGAACTCGATTATTAGTAATTGATACGTACACCCCGAGGAGACCGTACTAATATAGAAAATATTATCAATCATAGAAATTATATTTTGCATTGTTATTTTTTTCAAAAGAAGTTAATGTGGAGAAATATTTTTCCTTTTTTATTTGTGGACGTAGTTTTTTAAATGGGCAGAAAAGGGGATAAATTATTACTGCGATAAATGAATGAGCGTCGAGAGAGAGAGAGAGAGAGAGAGAGATGAGAGTCAATATAAAAATATATTCAACGGCATATACGTATGCTATTGTCTTAATTACTTAAAATATTACTATCTGAAGATAAATAAATAATAAAAAAATAATATTAAATCAAAAGGAATGGATCATGATTTGTAAGAAATAATAACAATAAAAAAAAGTTTTTATAACTCGTATTTTCCATTATTCTACAATCAACACAATTTAATTCAATTCTCTTCTTCTCTCATTGTAAAAATGGTCAGTCAAAATTTGGCCCGGAAACCTTATTCTGACTGGCATATCTAACTTCAATTAAATCTAAAATCCACGATGTCTTTTTCATTATTCTTACAAGGAAATGACTATTCAAATAGAAAAAAACACTATTTTCTATTTCCGTCCAAATGATTTGACCATAAGCGAAATTCGTAGAGGAAATTACAAAGTTCTACTACACAATGGTCACTGGCCATAATAAATCATATGGAACGCAATAAGCAAAATAGCATTTTCTAAGGGCCAGGACCACTCTGTCATTAGTACTCGTACAATCTTTTGAATGGTCCTCCCCTAGCCGCATTTGTAGCAATAAATATGTAATTCCCCTATTACCATTTGTCACGTCAGTCCCAATATTTATTTCTTTAGTTTGGTATGTGAAATTACCTGAAAATCACAAATAATAACTACCCTACATAAATTCTTTGATATTATTGATAAATTTTCGTTGCTTTATTATTTTTTTTAGGTTTATGCTTTATCTTTCGCAGAGAAGATAGAGGAAACGGAGTGTCAAATGCTACGGTTTCATCATAGCTTTTGCGGATGTTTCTTCTTGTCCTCTTTCACTGTCACCTACCTCTTCATACTTGCCCTTCTCATGGCGTGAGATCCTCACGACTTTTACGTAATCTTCTTCCAGTATCATCGATACTGGGTTTTTGAATGTCAACCGAGGTGCTTCAATCATGGATATATTTTTGTGTTAACATATTTTGAAAAATCAACTGGAAGTACGTAGGAATAATTCACTCTGCTTTCCATTGGCTGGAATTGCGTTCTGGAGTATCGGATGCTATACGATGGCGCATATTTAAATATTAAATTAAAAATAAGTATAACCTATTAAAAAATGTTAATAATAAGAAAAAAAATTGACAACTACCTCAGTCCATATCAAGGCTAAAACTAAACCAGAATCAACTATATTCTGAAATTCCTCATTGAAATCGCTTCAATACAAAGACTTTTATTGCGTATTGGCAATAGGCGAGGCCAAGCAACGATCGGAAGCTGTAAAAGCCTTTACGACAAATAAAACTAGGGTTGGGTTTAAGTATGATTGCAATATATATCTAGGTTCTAATAGGTCGTGCTGAGGTAGCATACTGGTGAGTGGTCAGGATTGTACGCGTCGTTTTAGTAAATGACTGTCGTATGGGGTGGGTGTTTGAATTATTTAAAGCTTTTACTAGTTTTTGATAGTGACTTTGGCTGTGTCAAATTAAGAATAAAGTCTCCATTCAACGTGACACTGGCGAAGTGAATTTGTGCTCAACTGGCACGCTCAGAACGCCATGATAAAAAGAACAGAACAGAACAGAAGAATAAATTTGTGGGATATATGAAAAATCTGGTTTTTGATTCTTTGCTATGCTTGTATATTTTTTGATTCTTTGCTATGCTTGTATATTTTGCTATGCTTATTACATGAATATTTTCATTATTTAGGCAGATTGTGGCTTACATAATTATTTTATAAGCGACAAGGCTCAGGGGCACAAGCGTGTGCGTAAACGCGACAGGTAGTGGGTTGAATTCACACTCGAGGAAATGAAATATTTAATATTTACATTTCTTTGCCCTGGTAATATGGCCTAATATGCCCTGATAATAGGGAATGGAAGTGTCTGAATGGGACCGGAGTATCTTAGCACCAAGATTCCCAAGTGTCCCTCTCACTTCCCCGCTATAATAAACATAATGAAATAATTTCTATAGCAACACAAAGGAATAAAAATATAAAAATTTGATTCAGAACTCTAAAAAGTTTGTTTTTAACATTTCCGCGCTTACAGTTCATGCGTAAAACGAGTGTAAATAACAACTTTTATTTTTGATTCATTCGAGAACTTTTATTGTAAAACTCGGCGTCATAAAAAAGAATAGTCGCTCACAATATTTAAAGCGGAGAGAAAAAATATTTTATAACACTTAAGTCTCATAAAAAAAGTTTCCAATTTAAGAACAAGCAGGTTCCATCCATTTTATAAAGCCGTAAAAAATACCTTGTAATTTTATATACGTTGGGTAAAAGTTGTGACGATGACAAACAGTTCTAAGTTACTCGCATTTTTGCAAAAAAAATCCGATCCCAGTTGAAAATACCAGGAGATGAGGCTAAAATAATTTACGAGTACAAGTTTCAAAATGCCATTTCCATGTATTTCTGCCATAAATCTCTATATAGCCGCGGGGAATGGTGTTTGCGACTTTGACACCGTTGATTGCGTTGATATCGTCACGTGGACTCCGGCATAGATGGTTGGCTTTAACTAAACAGTCTATGTGCCATCTAAATTCTAAAGCATTCTTGCTATAGTTATTTCATCTAAATGTCAGAATATTTGCTTGATTATAATAAAAATATTTATTTTGTATTTCTTTAAAGAGCAAAAAACTATTTTTTTAATAGAATATATTGATAAAGCAAATGTAACTTGATATGTGTACTAGTTGTCACAGTCTAAGGTTCTGTCAGCCATCTTCAAATTTCATCATCAGACCATTGTAGGTACCATCCTATTAAGGTACTACCGTTGACCATTTTCCATCGTATTCTGGAGGCATTGTGAACCGAAACCAAAGCGAAGAAAGGAAAACATTAAATATTTCATTTTCTCGAGTGAAAATCGAACCCACAAGCTGTCGCATTTACACTTTTGTACCCCTACGCCAAGACTGGTCTCTATATATTTATCATTATTATTTGTATTTATTATATAGAAATGCTTGATAATATCAGCTTTACGTTGATCCTGCATACAGCAAGGTAGGCAGAGGGAACCTAGAGCTAGGACACTAGCCGACGAATTTTTAGAGGTTTTGCGTGTTGATAAATATAAAAGATAATACTTCTATGAAATACATATTCTATGTTAGTAATATGGCAACGTCAAAGGACCCTTTGTTGATTAAAATTGAATGCGGACAAAATCATAATAATAATTATGCGGGTTCTTGTAATTGTAAATTGTACTGTTTTCATTGATAAAGATTATTTTGTAATATTTTTGTTTCATAGTAATATTTTTATAGGGTGAGGGATAGTTTTGAGTATGTTACGTGCTATTTTTTTTATTACACCGCGGGAAAAAGCGTGAAGCTTTTTTAATACAGAAGCCTATAAATAAATCATTACCTTTTATGTTTCCAGGAGAAATCTTTAATTAACTGATATCAATAACATATGATATACAGTCATTTTGTTTATCTATTGGGTAGTTGTCTTAGTTGACAGCCCCCTTTGTTCATTAGGGGAAAAATAAATAATTTGTTATAATGAGTACGGAACCCTATAAATATATGATAGGTAAGCCTATTTTTGTATTTTTTTAACTTTACTCTATATACCGCGCATAACAAGGTAGGTAGAGGCTAAGCTGGCAACTTTGTTTTAAGATACTCCGTTTCCATTGAAATACTAAACTTTATCCTGAGTTGGAATCGAACCTTCAACCGTCGGGCTTACAGTCGCAGGCTTGTGACCCTACGCCACGATGACGTCTATACCAGTAAAAAATTATTAACTTTTATTCTTTGCGTAACTTATACTTCTGGAATACATTTTATGACTCGTAAAATATTATTTACTAATTTATTACCTCCAGTAGAAAGTGAAAAGTATGTACTATAAAAATACATACCTACTATAAAATATATCAATTGTTTGTTTTACTTAACACTCTATTGATTGACTCGTAGTATACTAAAGAGAGAATGAACGTGACGGGTAGCAAGTTCAAATCCTATTTGAGAAAACGCTTATTTTATTCCTAACCTAATTAATTATACAAAGTATTATTAGCCGTTGAATTTAGACGTACAATGGGATTGGTTTGGTGGGTTTGGTGTTATTCCAATAATCTCGGCCTTGTATTATTACACAATAGATAAGAATTGTATGAGATAAGTTTTTCCACTGTCCGAAAATTCTTTTAAATTTATAAAATATTAGGAGCCAGTCAGCCAGGAGGCACAAGCGTGTGACTGCATATGCGACAGGCTGTGGGTTCGATTCCAACTCGAGGAAATGAAATATTTAGTATTGATGTTTCTTCGCTCTGGTGTCGTGGCAAAGCGCGGCGTTGAATTCGGCAATACCTTCGGGCAGAATGTAAGAAACGGAAGTGTCTTAACGGGAACAGATTGTCATAACACTAGGTTCCCAGGTTCCTTCTGCCTATTGTGCAATTAGCGGGATACAGCGTGAAGCTAAAAAAAAGATATTAAAGCTGTTATGGCATAGCAGCGCAGTGTCTGATTGTAAACGTGACGCTTGTTGGTTGAATGGACGCACGGGGAAATTATTCTCATTCCCTCGTTGTTGAATTTTGCCAATCGGTAAGGGAGTGTCTAAAACTAGATTACCTTTACCTAGGAAAGAAAAATATTTTTTTAGAAACGTATAAAAAATTGGTTTCGTAGCGAGATTAGAATCGGCTACCGATCTCCAAGAAGTTCAAATTTTTATAAAATTCTCAAAATATCTCTACCTATATTCGGGAAACAGCGTAAAGCTAAAATAAAATTAAAAATATTAGATATTTTTTTATTAACAACAGCTGTTTGGAAGCAAATTTTGGGCCATAATTAGTATGTAACCAGCAATGTAACCTGCTCTTGACGTGACGAGTTATGAGCTTTTAGGGTGATTTAAATTCGCCCTTTTGCACGCTATGAACTTTTTTACTCCCATTGCTCTTAATTATTAAGCTTGTTTTTTTATTATTTAAAATATTATAATTTATTATACTTTTTTAAAATTGCACTGTGTTAATCTAGTGTATTTTGGGAATTAAGAATTATTTTTAATCTTTGATTTATAAAGGCACACTTAACCGTATATAAAGCAATCGTTGTATTTTCAAGACATTATCTGTATTAAGTTTTCAACTTTAAAATTGAATTAATTTTTCCAGCTTTTTATCCCACACATAGAAGGGTAGAGGGAACCTCGTGCTAAGACTCCGTTCCCATTTTCTACCGAAATTTTCGAGTCAATGCGTGTTGACTGGTTGAACTCAATGCTTGCTTTTTGTCTTGGTGCCAGATTGGAGAAATGAAAATACTAATACATAATAATTCATTCCTCCGACTGGGAATCGAATTCACAATCGTCGCGTTAGTCTCTCCCTTGTTTATGCGACGACGGAGTCAAATGTATATTAAAAATTACGTATATTAAAGTTTTAACTTATTTTTCCATTAATTTAAAATGTCAATATACGTAATTAAAATGTTAGCACATTACATTAAACTAAGAATAATGAGGATCGCTGTCTTAGGAGATTATTGTGTATTAAGGGAATCGTTCGTCACTGTCAGCTTTAAAATACCTAAAGGATTCCTTTGAATACAATATTGTGAGGAATCTTAATTATTATTAACATATATAGTATTTGGGATACGTGTTTAATTGTGTACGAGACGCTTGTGGGTTCATTTTCCATTAAGAATTATTATTTAAATGAAAGAGCATGGAGCTAGGACCTAGGTGACCTAGAGTTCCGTTTATCTAGTAATATATATCTCAATATATATCTATATATCTTAATATTCTCCCACCTGAAAAATGTTTTATCATAATTTCCAAGCTCTACGTAACAACATAAAGCGTAGTTTTGAATTTCCACTACGCAACGTCTCAAAATAATGCGAAAAATGTGAAACGGACTGTCTTAACACTAGGTTCCCTGTGCCTACCCTTCTATATATCGGGAAGTGGGATATAGTGTGGTTTAAATATAATTTATATTTGTGGTATAATTATTGTTACCAATTAGAAGCAAAGTAATTTTTCTACATAAAATACTAATACTTGCCTTATTATTTTGTATTTATTTCCTTCACCAGCTCGGGACCAAAACAATTATTATAGTTGTTTGTAAAGGTCACAATCATTTAAGTTGTTTGATGAGCTTCCTCTGAGTTAGGCTTTTGTTGGTTTATTTTAACCAGAAGCGTAATTGCGTTGGATTACTGTAGGTAATATTTGTACCGGGATAAACATTTATCTTTCTGTATTGAACAAAATATATAAATTTTAGATTAGGTTAGCTAGGATTTGATTTCCCAATAAAATACTAGCTAACCTTTCAAATCTTTTTTAAATAATGCTTTTAATAGGACAACTACGTTAATCTCAGGAGATATCGATTAGAAATTCAAACCATACACTTGCCGTCTACGATTCCATGATTTCCTGAAAAAATCGCATTTCTATATTTATTTTAAAAGACACTATATAGGGAATCATAATTAACCAGAAGTACCCTATACTTCCGGTTGACCTACAATTATGAAATTTGGCAGCTAGCATTTACAGATAGTACTAGTTCAGGAAAAAAAATCTAAAAACTATATATTTGGGGTTAAATCCTACAAAATAATAGTCTTAAAAGGGGGGCAAAATTTGGTATTAAATAAGTAAATATTCGTATAATTCATGCCTTACTTTAATACCTTCGTCTATATATTGTCCTTACATTCTCACAGTCATACAAAAGTTTTATATATATATATAATGCTATTTACAGGATAACAACGTTAATGTTTATTTTGTATTATGAGAAAATAATAAATAAATTATGTCATTTTTCAATCTACCAAAAATCCTGATTAAAAAAGTTGCTTTTACGTTGCTCTACAGCTCTCTTTATCTTTCAGTGCTTTCGTAGGGAACCTGGGGACCTAGATTTGAGGCACGCTATTCCCATTATGATACTGCCGTTCCTCACTTTCCGTTGGATTCTGAGAATCTTGAATTGAAAAAATAATTAAATATTTCATTTCCTGGAGTGAAAATCGAACCCCAAGCCTGTCGCGCTTACAGTCGCACGCTTTTCCCCCAGCGCCTGGTCTCGGTTTTCATAATAACAATTCAATTCTACATTTCAATAAAGGTAAACCTCAATTGGAAGTCAAAATATGTGATTAAATGTTGTATCTGAATCGTTTAGCTGTCAACGTAACAGATGTCAATGCTTCTGCGGTTATCGCTTCGTGGCGCGTCGTATATTTTTATTTTACATTAATTATTTACCTGTAAAACACTATTTACATACAAGAAAGGTTTTTTGTTTTTAGATCTACTTTCTAAGGTTTCGTATCTATTAAGGAATTAAGGAACACTTATAAGTTCAATTTGTTATATATTTTTATATAAATAGTAAATAAAATATTAAATAAATAAATATTCGTATAATTCATGCGGGTAAAACTGCGTGGAGCCTGCTAGTCCATAATATAAAATTCTTACCTCAATATTCATAAGGAATTTTATAATAAACTTACGTAAAATTTACCTTACTTAAATACCTTCGTCTGTACATTCTTACAGTCATACAAAAGTTTTGTATATATGTATAGAAATCTGTACCATTGAGATTTCTCGGTTCTACTAAGCTAAGCTTAAAGGTATTTACTTATTTACACACCCTGTAGCATTTCCGAATTGAATTTTTAATAGTGCACCGTCAACTGGCTGTCACCTGTCAGCTAAAAATCGAGCTTCAACAACTTTCCCTGAGGGTTCTGAGCGTAAGCTACTTCCGAAAAGTTTATTGCATTATACCTATATATTAAAATGGATTCAGTAGATGGGATATACGTTTAAAAGAAAACTGTTTTTTATTCCTTTTTTCCTTATCACGCAGATAGTTGAATAGGTTGAGGGAACAGCTATCTAGTGTTAGAACACTCTGTTCCCCACTTTTTGCCGAATTGCTAAGGCACTGCAAGTGGTAAAATTCTACGCGCGCGACACCAGAGAAAAGAAATTGAAATATTTAATTTCCTCGAGCAGGAATCGAACCCACAATCTGTCGCGTTTACAGTCATGCTTTGTGCATGTACGCCGAGACTAACTAAATAAACAATATATAAACAAAACCCTCTAGCTATTTCAGTATCAAATTCCTTTGCCTTTGTATACTTGCATCTTCAGGTGCGCCAAAATTGAATTTGCAGTAAAATATCAACTCAGTCACCTGTCACTTCAGAACCGGGTTCAGAAGTCTTACGATTTTCCCCCCAGTTCCCTGGAGAGTCGCTCCATTACTTACAACAATAAATGTGCACTTTACATTCTAGATAAGAAAGCGTACATAAATAACGTAGTATTGTTAATATTAAACAAAAATGTGATATTCTGTGAAAGCGATGTTTTATAGTGAAATTCATTATTTTCGTTTACCAGTATAAATATATAGGTAGCAGGGTAGGCAGATGGAAGTCGGGAATCTAGTTTAAGACACTCCGTTTGAATGGGAATCAGATCCCACAAACGGTCACTTCTGCTTTAGCCGCGAAGTATGCAGGGGGACGTAAAGCTATTATTAAATTACGTTCTTATCAAATTTCTATAAATCATAAATTAAGTAAAAATTTTGATTCTAATACATGCAAAATACAATACACAAGTCTCATTGTTGTACTCGTAAAGCTATTTACGAAAAGGACGCTCCAGCTCCAGGAAATTTCAGCAACGGCCTCATCAAAGTTGGCATCTGAGATCCTCAAACTTGTATCATCTTAACAATGTGTCAACAAACGTTATTACTATCGATACTGTGTGACACAATGGAAACTTTATAATGCCATATTCTTGACCTAGATATTAATGGTGATCTACAATGTTCTAAAAGAAAATTCTTACTTTATACCATATACAAATTAATATTAATACAAACAGACAGAACATTTCTAATGACCGATGATAATACGAAAATTAGAAAATATCTAATATCTAATCGGGGCGTGAGATGTTCACTATCTAACCTATTGGCTCCTAATCTATTGTAATTTTGTTAATCTTGTTAGATTTATTGTAAAACTTTTATGTAAACGAGTAATAGGAAATTGTAGAATATAAGTGTGACTTTTTATTTAAACATATCTGTTGCTACAACGCCCACAAATGAATAGTGACAGCCGAGACCGCTATGAGGCCCCTTCTGATGCTCCTTCATATATATATTGGGCGTTACGAGAACGTATATTTTTTTTCATTTTCATATTCAAAAAATTTCCGCCGAATTCTGGAGGCACGTTGAATACCTTTGCCACGCTACCAGAACAGAAGGTTAAAATATTAATTATTTTATTTCATTGAGTTATAATAGAACCTATAACAACCGCCCGCTTGTGTTCTACATTACAACTAAGCTCAAGTCATTATAGTCTCAACTAATTTATTTATATATCAATATGCTACATAGTTTGCAAATTTCACTTTATATTTACAAGTAAATTGCAACATCTAAGTTACAGCCATTTCTAGATTCTAGATTCTAGATTCTAGGCGAAGCTACATTGCTATATAGACAAACGGCTTTGACGCATTTCTACTTGCATTTGATAAGGTTAGTATTCTAGTAGATAACAGTATTAAAGTTAGATTTGTATATATAGGTACATAAGCTGTGTTATAGAGCTGTCGTAGTCTCGGTTGACGCTTATTTGAATTTCATATTGATAAGTACTGTGCATTTTTGTTTGTGCAATTGTGCAAGTTTTTGAAATTTAATAACGAACTAATTTTATTTAATTTTTTTTTAATTTCTCTTTCTCTCTCTATATTTTTGAATATACAAAGAGTTTAGTAACTACTCTGATATTCAGTTTTCGGAAATTTGATAACGTTAACTAGTTATTGCTATTACAATGCAATCCGAAATATCTGAAATATCTGAAATATCGTGAAAGTTTTAAGATATAAAAATATTGAAAAACTATTACTAACTTTGTTTTACTATTAGACATAGAATGTGAAACAATTAGATGCAAAATAAGTCCCATACCCACTGCTTTACGACATTTCTTTTTCTTAAATTTACGTAATTTTCTATAACATGAATAGATATTATGTTTAAAAAAATACCTCTAAAAACATGACTCAATGAGGATAAAATGGCTTTACCAAATTCACACTCATTTAAATCAACACCTCATTTAATAAGCAATCAACAATTTGTTAACAGGTTACCAAGTTACCCTCCACCTCCTCCAGAGTGAGCACCGCCAGCGCCGCACCCTTGAATGATTTATCAGGTATTTTACGCGACGAGGTGTGAACTCAGACGTTCCATGGCTGCGTAAAGCTTCGATTATTTTAGGCAAAGAAAAACACCTTTGACACCGAAATCGACTTTGATAAGACAGCCTAATGACGGAGATAGGCAATCTCGTGAATTTATTTACACGCTTTTGATTTATCAATCGTTGGCGAAACGTTCCGGCGGTTGTCAAAGAGAAATTGATTACTTGTTAGCATTTTCATATGTTTAATGTATGGAAAATGAGTTTGGGTTTCTTATGTGAAATACGGAGCGGATATGACTTTTTTTTCATATATCGCCTGAATATTTATTATATTAAGATTAGAATGTGATACAAAGTCTTAAATTACCTGGCATATTAACGTATATAAATATACGTAAATTGGATCTTACATTTTTTGTTTATTTATTAATTTTTCGATGTGTCCCATATATCTGCTATATACGCAACGGGAATCTAGTGTTAGGACACTCCGTTTCCTACCTATTGTTTAATTTTCAAGACATTGGGTAGCTACTAAGTGGCAGAACTTAATACAGCGTTTTTGCTTGTTTCCAGTTCAAGGAAATAATATTAATTCTTTCTCCTGTATGGAAATCGCAGACACAATCGTCGGTCAAGCGTCAATTGGGCTCGTCGACTGACAATTTCGTTATTACAAGCAATGGATAGTACAATTTATTAGAAAAATATAAATTTAAATTTGCGAGCGTATGTAGTTTTCTTATGTATTTTTTTTCAGCTTCACGCTGCAACCCGCATGTAGCAGGGTAAACAGAGGGATCCTTGTGTTAAGCTATGTCCGTTCCGATCTTTCTGCCGAATTCCGGAGGGATTGCGCGTAGTAGTCAGTGTAGTGTATCTTTGGCCTTTACACCAGAGCAAAGAAATGAAATTATTAAATATTTCATTTAATAAAATCGAACCTACAACGTGTCGCAGTTACAATCTTTTGCCACTGTGTCATAACCAGCTTCGAATCAATAATATATTTAAATATGAATACGTTAATATATATATAAATAATAATAGAACACTTCACTTTTCCTTTGTAAGGTATAAACTGCACGAAACTAACGCCACAATACGATTAACGTAAGACGTCGTCAGCGCTTCAAAGGAGGTACAATGCTTTGGCAAATCTTCTTATCTGAAAACTAGGTTGCAAGTGGCAACAGACAGGAAATATTGTTGATATCTATATGCTTCTATAATAAGATTTTTTACTAATAGAAATAAATATTTTTGAACGTTTCCACTTCCGTCGAAAACCTTCGAAAACACAGTATCAAAGATCCTGAAGGAAGGCCACACAAGGTGTGAAGAGGTTGAAAACAGTGGACGAGGCGAAAGAGGTATGTAGAGGCCGTAGCGTTTGACTACCCCGCTAGGGATAAAGCGTGAAGCTATGTATGTACGTCGTTTTCACTTCGTTGTGGCTTATAATATGTTATTTTGTATGTGATTTTTTGGATGCTAATTTGTTGCCAAATTATCATTCCAAGCGATAATGTAATAAGAAAGTGTAATTAGCCTTTAAAAATTTAAAATTAGGTACTTGTATAAGATTTGTATTTATAACTCGCTCTTAAGTCTGAGATCGATCTTGAGAAGCCGTTATCATTCGGCCTAGGAGTATGGCTTGTAGCGGTTGGACACTTTCTAAGAAGCGCTATTTCAAATCCCACTACGTCAATATTTATATATTTTCTAAAATATTTTTCTTCTTGTAAGTAGAGACATCAAAATATATTGAAACACGTCAGTTAATGTAAGAGAAATTGTGTTTTTTTCAATTCTAGAACTATAAATTTAGAGTCTAGATTTCAAAATTCACTTATTTTTTAAAATTTTATGATATCTATTTAATTTATCAATTAATATCAATTGCTGAACAAAAACAATTTCTATCTTAAAATTTTGACGCCTTTGACCGCTATTGATATTATCGCTCACAAATTAATCAAACTTCTCCCAAGTTGTGCGTAAGTCTTAATAAAATCAAAATTGTGAAATTTAATACATTGTGACATAATAAAGTCTATTTAACTTGACTATTTTATTACCCAAACTAGAACCAGTGGACAGAAGGAATCTAATATTGAAACCCTCCGTTTTCCTATTTCCCGCCCTATATTCGTGTTGAGTAACGGAACTTAACACCGCCTTATTTTGTTAACAGAGCGAAATGAAAATAATTCTGATCGCGATTATAATCAGACGCACCACCATAGTTCTGGGTTCACTGGGAATCGAACCCAGAACCATTGCGTTCGAACCAGCTCTTAAATCAAATAGACAGCCCATCACAAATCACCGATCATATCACATCACATAAGTCAAAGTAATGCCGAAATTGAAACCCGGAAGCTCACTCATTGAGTAAATTGGTTAATCGGACATGGAGCTACGGATCAGACCGGCCGCATACCAACTAACGCTGTGTTGTTCGTGTAATGCACATACATCTAGAGTAAGTAACATGATGCATTATTGAAATGCAAGCAAATGACAATCGCATGTGAATATTAAGAGGCAATACGTCGTGGTGCAGCGGTACAAGGGTGTGGTGGGCAGCGCTCGAGGAAGTGAAATATTTACTAACGTTTATATTTCCATATCGTTGTTCTGGTGTCGAGGCAAAGCGTGGCGTTAAGTTCTGACACTCAATACGCAATGTCTCCAGAATTCGGTGGAAATTGGGGAACGGAGTGTCTTAACACCAGGTTCCCTCTGCCTACCCAACTGTGTGCGGGATACAGCGTGAAGTTGGGAATAATAGGGAATGAAGTAATCCGTTTTTGATTTTGTAATGTATATATATTGGTCATATATTTAGATATATAACGGTAAGCAATGATTGTGAGTTTGATTACCAATACAATAAGCGGCGTTGAGTACTGTCCCTTACATGGAATATCTCTAAAGCTGGGCGGAAAGTGGGGTATATTTTTTGGATTTTAATATGTTTTAATACATAAAATTTCATTTCTAGAATCATTTATTGGAATGAGGCTATTTTGGACTAACAGGATTAGTTTTGCGTTTTCTAAGCGAATTTTAAAAGATTATTTTAAGAAATGCTTTTACATCTTAAAAGACAATATTTTAAATTTCAATTGGTGATAAATTGAGTTTAGATTGAAAATTTTATTTAGACTAAATGAACTATGTCTGGACTTGTTAAAAAATTAACGCTTAAAGTGAATAATAATTGGATAATGTTATTTAAGCAGTAATTATATTACACTATGATTAAACCTTTTACAATTTGACAAGAACTTTCAAATTCAAATAGATAAATACAATAATTAATGAATTATAATTTATGAATATTCATTTAAGTACAACAATTCTTTATGAGGCCGGTCATGATGTACGGCCAAAACGCGTGCGGCTGTAAACCTGACAGGTAGTGGATTCGAATCCTACTCGAGGAAATATTATTCTAGTTTTCCTAGCCGTCTACCCACCCTGTTCTCCCTTACACAGTTGTCTATCGTTGGTAAATCTTTGTTTCAGAGAGCCTACCCCCTCTACGAGCACGACTACCGAAAAGACGAGCTTCGATAGATAAAGAATGC
Organism: Heliconius nattereri; assembly: GCA_013403645.1. NCBI lineage: Eukaryota > Metazoa > Arthropoda > Insecta > Lepidoptera > Nymphalidae > Heliconius > Heliconius nattereri. Next base: position 2,970,309 of record JAAIXI010000228.1, read on the forward strand.
TCTTCATCAGGACAAGCTGCCAGTTTCACGCCAGCTTTTTCTGAAGGCTAACAAGTCACCCACAGTACAGACACGGCCGGCGTTTTTATTCCGCGTAAATTCCGATTTCGCAAGAATTCCGTGTAAAGCATGTTATCCCATATTTCCCTTTATCTTTCAGTGTTAGTACCATAAAAATCGGATGAACTGTTCAGGAGATGAGCTTGGACAAACAGATAGATGGACAGATGGACAGACAAATATTAAAAAATTGTTCGTGTTTTGGTTAATATAAGTATTTAGGTTATTTTAAAATCACAGGCAGACGCTTATTATAACTTATAAAACAAGTGAAATTGGACTCCTCCGTAACGCAGAGGTCCCGAGAGTAGTAATCAACTGATGCGAGTTAGATTCATACAGACTGGTGGTTTACACCAGATTTATCTACCTTTCAGCTTCTATAATGTTAATTTTGTTAACAGTGTATTGAAGTTAGCTTGGACCAAAAGTTGTGCTAAAATATAAGTATTGAAAATATTTATTGGCGTTGAGTTTGCCACTCAACACACAATGCTTCCAGAATTCGGTGGAAATTGGGGAACGGAAGTGTCTTAATTGGAACGGAAAAAAGTATCTTATAAATGAAAATTAATATATAAATAAATAAATCCTTTAATTACAATTTTACTAAAAAAACATTATAAATGAAAATACTCATAAAATTAAGTATATAAATACAATATCTATAATTACGACGTTTATTTGCGAAATATTCGAACATTTATATGTAAATTCCTCTTTGATGTTATACTTATTTATACCGACCGGTACATATCTATATATGGGCTTACGTGAAAATTCTTTTATACCATTTACGCGTGCCCAAACACTTTAGACAGTTTCAGTAAAAATATAGCAACAGCCTCTATACAGGTAATGATGTGGAAGTAATACCTTCATTATGCTGATACCTGTATTTCTTATGGGTAGATCGTTTTGTAATGTTTGACAGAATACTTGAGGACATACAAAAGAAGCTTGTTTTTTAAAGTAATAGTAGCGGAACTTACCACCGTTTATCTAATCTGATGTTATGTAAAAAGGGGCGTTGAGCTCCGCCACTCAACTCTAAGTTCGCTTAAAGACGTAGAAAAATTAAGTTACATTTTAGTGAGCCAGTCGTGGCGAGGTACCACGAAGTGTGTAAAACCGAATGGTTGTTGGTTCTAGCCCCATTCGAGGATATAAAAAATAAACTATAAATATTATCACTCGCCAATAGAAGACTAATTAGAGACCAACTTTTATTATTTAAGATAATTAAAAATCATATGACCTCCCCGTTTCTTTTGAGCTGCATTAATTTCAAATGGCCGCGAAGAGTTATGCGTAATCTATTACTATTTAAAACATCATCTACATATATAATATATATGTATATTGAAATTGAAATAATTGAATTATTATTATTATTTTTAATTTAACTTTTATAATTGTATTTTTATCATGTGTTGTGTCTGTAATTTTATTTTAATGTGAAGACTTAATTGGATTGTGTGCTGATTGATTTTTTTAAACCTGTAATGTTTGTGAATTTTATACTTCTGTTTGTTTCCCTAATAAAATATAAATAAATATAAATAAATAAATAAATAAACCCGCCGCGAAGTTGCCGCCGTGAGTTCCGCTACTCAACATACCTCCAGAATTCGTCTCGAATTTTTTTTAAATTTTAAGTTACATCTAAGAAGCAAAAATACTATAGAAAGAAAATTGTATCAGGCTTTAAAAAGTCATGAAATATTGTTTAAAAGTATACTTAGTTGTAGAAAAATCAGTTTTAAGTTAACCCGGCTGTAAAGGGACTGATTTACGACAGCAGTATTCACACCTACCTATAGTTATTCAATTACCTTAGCTTTTATGCTTAGTTTTATGAGCTACTTGGATTGCAATATGTCAATGGAGGGAGTATTTTTATTACAAAATATAGTACGTTTCGTGCTCGTAGGCAATAGTCTTAAAATTATCTTTTAAAAGAATTTAACTACTTTGTTATCGACAACTAGTTTTATTGACTTTTATTAGCTTAGACGGGTATTTAGAGGGAACCTGTCTTAAATTGTTAAAACACTCCGTTCCCATTAATACATTTTTGTGCCAGCGAAATAAACAAGAAAAGTAGCTTCATCCTTTCCTTTCCCATAGCAGGGCATGCAGAGAGAACCGACTCATACTCTATTTAAGTAGAGTACTGTGTTCTACTGGTTTAATTAAATAAACGATAAAAAAACTGCTTATTTTATTAAGGAAAAAGTCGTCAAATGTTGCAAGTTATAACAAAATTCCTTACAATGTCAGCATACGACACATTTACATATTATTTGAGCTATTAAATATTTTAATAATACTCCCTCTATGATATCATAGTCTAATACTGTAAGAGTTATGGAGCTCTTGCGGGAGGGACATAAATCTATTATTAATAAACATCTAGATACTAGAATAGTGCTTACTTTAAATTAAAAGATTTCGATCTTGCGTGAGTGTTTTTTTTCTCCTTTTTGTCAATTCCAAGCTGTATCCCGCATGTAGTAGGTTAAGGGAGTTTGGACAGTGCGGAACTCAACGCCGCGCTTTGCTTTATAGAGGCGCATTATAACACGATAGTTGAGATATTCTTTTATAACCATATATTTTATTATTTTTATATATTTTTTTTGTAAAATGAACACTGTCTGCTTACTTTTGCTATACAGAAAAAACACGTAAAGCTTAAAAAAATGTAAGAATTCGACAGAGATATTACCAATCATTAAAATATAATTATTTTAGTAGTTTTTCAACTTGCCCCTATCTTATGTGCAGTGAATAAATATAAATAGGTATATGAACATATATAATCTCTATAAAACTTTAGACGGAATCTAGGAACTTAATTCCCAATTAAAACGGAAAAAGGAATGTGACAAAAGCGTACGTTCCCCACATTCCGCTGAATTCCTATATATACTCGTATATATAAATATAATTATCTATATATAGTATATTAATAATATAGTAAAATATTTTCATTGAATTCCATAGCTTAATTCGGTCTATCATTACCAACGTTAATTAATGCGCCATTAGGCAGATATTGCACATACCGACGGAAATTCGGGAAATCGTTTAATAAAATTTTACTAGCTATAATCGTTTCGTTTTTAATTTTTTTTTATTTGAAACTTTAAGAATTGTTAGTATTTTTTCTTTTCTATTTTTAAACCTTTTTTTCAATAATTAATTAGTGTAGCTTAGATGTTAGAATAGAAAACAAAAAGAGTATTTCTAATAAATTTTTAGCAGGCAATGGTTTTTTGATCAGTGTTGCAAAGGCCGTAGCGGCACAAGGGTGTGTCTGTAACGCGACGGTTTTGGGTTCGATCCCCACTCGAGGAAGTGATATATTTATTTACGTTTATATTTCCAATTCTTCACTCTGATATCGAGGCAAAGGGCGGTGTTGCCTCCAGAATTCGGCAAAAAGTGGGCTACGAAGTGTCTTTCCACTAGGTTCCCTGTACCTACCCTGCTGTGTGCGGGATACAGCGTGAAGCTGATTTTTTAAAATTCAAATGTCAATCAAAGAAATATAATTGCACTCTTACATTATTCACAGATATCGAGCACAGTATAAATAATAAATACTAAAGTACTCGGAACACGCAGACGTTAGAGATAAAAGCAACGGAATTGTTTTGCATTTTCCTTATAAAAAAAAAAAGCTTAAAAAACATAGTGTTCATAACTATTATCATAAGTTATAAAAATAAGTGTTTGAATTTCAGATTTTGTAACAACAAAAATATGCGAGGAGAACGGTCGCTACCATTTTCTTTTGCATCTAAATATAAAATAATTCAAATTTATTCTCATCTGAGTATATATCTAGCGGAATTTAAAGCCGACTGAGATAAGCTTTGAATATTCATTTAAATAAACATCGCTAAGAACAAAAATATTCCGCGTGTTTTTATACTTTATTCGGGCTTCGTCTTAGGAGAAATTACTTTCTTGTTACGGACTCTCTTTTTTATTTAAGGAGAATTTGATGGTTTTTAAGTTTACGATCGAAAATTTTGTGAATAAATGTATATAGAAAGGGTATGTTTCTTTGATTGGGATGACATATATTTATTTGTATAGAAGCTTATAAGGATTTACAGATAAGTAGCATTATTAACAAGGTACTCCATAGCCAGTGCTGTTTGTTTTTTTCAGGATATAACAGAATAGGCAGAAAAAAACTTGTATTAAGTCTCTTTGTCCCCCAGATACCGCCCAATCTTTGGCATATGGCGTTCTGAATGGTGAATCAATTTAAATAATTAATTCCCTTCAACTGAGAATCAAATCCAATACCGTCGCGTTTACGGCCAGACGCTTTGCCCCTGCGTTACGTCGGCATCTGATTATGTGAAATAGTTAATTTACTTCACAGACTATTTAAAAATTAAAATTGTAATATATATTAATTACTAGTAGACCCGAACGCGGCTTCGCCCGCTTAAACTATACGAATATTTATTAAATATATTTATGAAATTATTGTCAATTTTTAATAGAGATATGCGTTAAGCAAGCTCATTTTGGGTGACGTTTTCTAATAACAAACTTTGAAAATCGTTGCTTAGCAACGACGGTTGTTATTAACATGGCGGAATAAATTGCATGTCAAATTAATAAGTATTTTAATATATTGGTATATATCAAAAATATTACAAATATGAGAAAAAAAAGTATCCTATGTTCATCCCGGGACCCTCTAGTATCTCTATATGAGTATTTTATCACAATTAAATTAGTTGTTTGGCCCTGATTGCGTAAATGACAGGCAGACAGACAGACAGACTGAGTTACTTTCGAATTTATAATAGAGGTATGGATATTACAGTTTTCATATATAAATATAAAAATCATTAATTGCAAAAAGAGTGCCAAATTGACATGCATTTTCCCATTCCACCTCCACTTTTGTATTGTACCAGGTCCACGCGGTATCCTGCACACAGTAGAGGGAACCTGGTGTTATGTCTGTAATTTATAAATTAATTTCCTCGTTCTGGTGTCGAGGCAAAGTTCCGTCAATGTCTCCAGAATTTGAAGGAAAATAGCTAACGGAGTGTCTTAACACTAGTGTCCCTCTGCCTACGCTGCTATATGCGGAATAAAGCGCGAAACAAAGTGAAAAAATATATGAATATTTCAAACCCATATAACATACATATATATGAGTATATTGACATTAAACCAACTAGTATTTCCCGGTATTATTATAGTTTTTAAAAGGTTTTATCAAAATAGATTCCATTTCTAGTGTTTTACAAAAGCGAATGAAGTACGCATTCGAAATTGACATAGATTTTATATTATAAAAAAACAACATCGTACAAGTGTAAATGTAAGTAGATTTAGGTGAAAAAGACAATAAAAGCAGTGGAATTGCGTGAAACGGACACAGTTGCTTGTAGGCGGAAGCCCTGATTGGAAAGTCTAGTGTGTGGTTCGTGTAGTGTTGTTATTGAGTGATACATGTCACTTATTGTAATTACGTGGAACCTCTGTCCGAGTACGTTGGAAACATATAGACGGTTCCGTTCCTAGCTTCCGTTTTGTAACAATATATTTAGTTTTTTTTATAATAGTAAACAATTATGCCACAGTACTCTGTGGTATTCTAGGCTATTCTGTTTAATAGCTTCAATCGTAGAGAGATCGTAGTGCCAAAACACTATGTTCACCTTTCGCTAAAATTAATCAAAGTATAATACCAAGAGAGATCGAAAAGAAATTATAAACACTTTCATGACTTCACAGTACGACGCCAATATTCAGCTACATTTGCTGTAGGTCTGTTATACTCGTAACAATGTTATTAACTTTTAAACTAAAGATATCTCTCTCTCTCTCTATTTTAAAATGTACCGACCGTGTAGTGTTCGTGTAATATAATATTCGCCCAGGGCAATGCTTGCTCTAAACATGTTTCATTGTTACCATTTCCGGGAACTTGGGAACCGTATTTATGGCACTGCATTGAATACGTTTTATTTAACTTTTAATAATATTTTCTTAGATTTTCGTACTGGAGCCGTAGTAAAACCCCGGCGTCGAGTTCCGCTACTCAACACGTTTCCCGCCCTCAGGGTTTGGCGGAAAATGGGAAATGGAGTATCTTAACACTAGGTTCCCTCTGTGTGCGGGTTACAGCGTGAAGCTGATTTGATTTTAAATTAATTATATATTTACATTTCTTTGGTCTCTTAGAATTTTGCAGAAAATGTCTTTATTTTTAAAATGACGCTGTATCCCGCTTCACGCTGTATCCCGCACCCAGCGGGGTAGGTGATGATCTTGTGTTAAGATACTCTTTTCCCCTTTTTTCGCCGAGTTCTGGAGGTATTGCGTTTTGAGTGGCGGAACTCAATTCCGAGCTTAGGTTAGATTTAGATTTAAATAAATGGAAGACAGCATTTACTAACTACATTTTGACCCTAACCAAAGACAGGTTCCCTCTGTTTACTTAGCTGATATAATATTACAAGTATCTACCAATGCATCCATATTTGCATTAAGAAAGTGTTCATGTGTACAAGAAAACTATTTTTATAATAGAATTCTCTTGAGGGTAATGCGCGAAGTATATTCACATTTTGTGGTCCAAGGTATTGGAATATTCTTGTTACAATAAAAACTTAACATAAGAAATAAATATAAAATGTAACTTTGGCTTATATTGCAACTTAATGACATAAATAAATGATTTGTTTAGCCTTTAGCTATATCCCGTACACAGAATACATTAAATACATTAAGAAACTACATTCCTCATTTTCCGTTGAATTCTGGAGAGACAGCGTGTTGAGTGGCGGAACTTAACGTCGCCTCGTCTCGGCGATCTCTCCTATTGTCTTTACCCTCTGTACTCTACTTTGCAAAAGAAAAAAGAAAGGAAATATACATAAACACGTATCGCTTTATAATTGGAACATCTGGTAGACTTGCTGCAGTAACACAAGAGTTACTCGTAGCTATTTGCACTAGTTCAGGAGTTGCCTACTCTTGTATATTTAAATTTCTCATCTCTCATCAGGCACAGGCAGATTCGTTAATGCAAGGAGTATAATGAGAGCATAGTGACAAGTGGAATATTATATTTATTATAAAAATATATTTAAATAGATATCGGGAAATACAACTCTTAAAAGTTGACAGACTTAAGTTTGTAATGTTTTTTTACAATGAAAGCCTAAAAATGGAATATGGCTTGCGGAACTTGCGTGAAATATAAAAAAAAAGTGTACAATATGTTTTTTATCTTAACAAAGAATTATGAAGAAACTCGAAAGCGAAAGAGAACAAGTTACAAGAAGTGCGCTCGAACTTTCACAATTCCCGCAAGATTTGAACACTTAAAAATTAGAGTATAACAGCACGAAGGGCCCCTAAATAAGAAGGAATTGAAGAAAAAACATCTTCACGACACGAATAATTCACGGTTGGTCTTGCTTAAGATTTTAATTTAACTTGCTTCATTCTTCTTAATTTGTTAGTTGACTTTTAGTTAACGCGAGATACTAAATCATTAAGTTTACTTGATAAACGGTCACCGTAGACCTTTTGCAATTTGATTCTAATAATTGTAATGTCTTAATTTAGTTTTTTAAGGTATTTTTTATAGCTAAAAAGTGATAACCGGAACCCTTATAGAATCTCTAGTTGACCGTCTGTCTGTCTGTCTGTCAATACCATTTATTTCGATCATCTATCGCAATCAAAAGATACTAGCATTTGTGCATCGATTTTGCAGCATTATCATGATATTCGCTTCATAATAAAAAAAACCCATAGGGTACTTCCCGTGAACCTACAGTTATGAAATAAGAACTGACAATGTAAAAAAAAATGTGATAATTTATAAGTATTTCTTTGCAAAAAAATATCACTAACTCTTGTTTGTAGTTCATTTCATACAACTTAAATGTATATGCAAAACTGAGATCATCAACCTTTTTAAGTTGTTCTTTGCGTTGATCAAGAATTTTGAAAGCACTGAAGCCTCGGTGGTCGGGTCTGACATGGACTTAACCAGATTTTATTAGCTTTAATTTGTGAGGAAAAAAAAATATTAAAAAATTCATACCCTCGAGTGCAAATCTGATGAATTTCCGTCACGAAACAAAATCAGTAAAAAACGATATATTTTAACAAAAGTATTCGCTCAAAATGCATAAGATACCAAAAAAATATTAAGTTCCAAGTCTTATGCACTTGCAGCACTCAAGGACGCTCATTAATTAAAAATTACACTTAGCTAAACATGAGGTGTCATAGACACTTTTACAGTAAAAATGCATTACATACATGTCTCCGTTGCATTATTCATATAGTCGAGTTGACAGTACAGTGTGTATAGTCCTCGAATATGCTAGAAACATATTACACTGTCGAAAACTTTGCTTAATAGTGTAATTAGAGAAAGTATTATTTATTTTTTCAGTTATTTTTAGGCCAGTCATGACAGGGGAGTTAACGCGACTGATTGTGGGTTCGATCCCCAGTCGAGGAAATGAAATATTTATTCAAGTTTATATTTTCATTTCTTACCCCATTTTCCGCTTCTTACTTTTCCCTATTTTCCGCTGAGTTTTATAGGCATTGCGTGTTGCGTGGCGGAACTTAACGCCGCAAACTAAAGTATTATAAATATAAAAAAAAACTCAAATACTTAATTTGTCGTACGTACTAATAATAGTCTTGAAAACATAATATAGCGCAGTTAAAAGTCTCTCTGAAGATATCTCTACAATGTGATCTTTTGAACAAATTCAGTCTTCAGTAAGACTCTCGAGCCAATGGTTTAATTTTTCTGAATAACCCTTTATTTAATTAAACGAGTTTCTCATTTGACTGTACTTTGAACGTATTAAGTTAACAAGTTAAAGAAATTTCGTTTGATTTTAAAAGTGAACAATATTGTAAAGACTTTGATTTTTGAACATAATTAACCTAATTATTTGATAACAAAGCTTCAAAATGCAATTATAGTTATTTAATATTAATATATACGAATACCTTGAATGTAACGCGACGGTTATGCGTTCGATCCCCACTCGAGGAAGTGAAATATTCATCCACCAGAGCGTAGGCATGAAAATATTAAATTTACATATAATTTCCTCGTGTGGAAATGGAACCCAGAACCTGTCGCGTGTACGATCACACTTTAAGCCCCTCTGCCATGACAGACAAATATACATAAATAATATTATTGTAATATGTTATAAGTACTCATATGTGTGTTCCTAATGAATTTCATTAAACTACAAACGTCTGTTTAGTTTCAACGGATAATTTAGCCTTAAAACAATCGAATGAGCTTTCGAAATGTACCTAGCTATTTGTGAGCTCGCATCTGACGCGGAGCAGGGTCAAACTTTGTCTACAGTGTAAGAATTTACTAGGATATTGTTCTGAATTTGTCGAAATTGCTTTTGAGGATTTGATTATCTATATATATATAAAAGGACTTGTCCTCACTGACTGAGGTAAGACGTAGAAACGTGGAATTTGGACAGATGTATACTTTCGTAATCTGGACATCCACTAAGAAGGGATTTTGAAAAATTTTAACCCCAAAAGGGTAAAATAGGGTTTGAAAGTTAATATGGAAAATCTTTAAATCCCCACCGATTTTTATAAAATTTTAAATTGAGACTCTTAAAAATATTTCATTGAACACATATTTCATGGTTTATTAGAATTCATGCCTAAGGGTCCAAATAAGCGGGCGAAGCTGCGCGCGCCCACTAGTAATAAGATAATAAGAGGCCGTCCCGGTGCAGCGGCACAAGGGTGTGACTGTAACGCGACGGTTGTGGGTTCCATCCCCACTCGAGGAAGTGAAATATTAATTTACGTTTATATTTCCATTTCTACGCTCTGGCGGCACAAAGTGGAGACCGGAGGGTCTTAACAATAGATTCCCTCAGGCTTTCCAGCTACGAGCGGGATACAGCGAGAAGCTGATTTTTTTTTTGATTATAAATTCAAAACAAATATTTTCATTTCCCAAGTCTGGTAGACAATACGCAGCGCTCAGATCTGTTTCTTAAAATGAAATATCTTGGAGTTTAAAAGGAAAGTGGCGAATAGAAGTGCCTTAATGAGAACGGAGTGTAGTAATACTAGATTCCCAGTTTTCCCATATATACATAGTATATATACATCGTAAATCTAAAAAAATAAAATAAATTTCAACACAATTTTATATAGAAAATATATTATTTACACTAAACTCACGCTTTCTAATGATTTATAGATAGATACATATATCTAAAAATATCTATTAAAGATAGATAGATATATCAAAGGAGACAACAGAATGTAATTTCAGAATGAAGCTCATATTCAGCAATATTTGATTAGCTCAGACCCTGCAATATGCAAATATGGTATTTAGTATTCAAGAGTACTTACCGCATAGAGGCATTAGCCGTTTCCGTCACCCGTGTAGCGTGACAACGTCAACAGAAGCAAAGCAAGTTTGCCGTGACGGGATAACTATAGTGTCTTAGGTAAATCAACCATGTTTTCTATGTTATTTTTTAGCATGGAATTTAGAGGGAATGTAGTTTTAAGACACTTCGGTCACCATTTTGTGGCTAAATGTCGAGATATGGCGTGTTGAGCACCAGAGCGACTTTTACTATGAAATAAAATGGAAACGCCTATTTTTTTTTAAATGCACAGACATAAAACTCTCTGTAAAATAGGTTTTTAATTTTATACATTAGTCCTTGCAATCGGATTACTGAAACAAGAAACTTCCCAATCAGGTCGCCGATAATCTGGTTCTCAGCTTCCGTTTAATCTAATTCTCCAACAAACTAGAAAAGTTTTCGTTTAATGGAAGAGAAGAGATAGGACTGAATTAAGCCAAATTTTCGATGGATCGCGGCTAGATATTAAATAATCTAATATTTGTTTCGAAAGTATTAAAATAATAATATATCAAATTGTATTTTCATTTCCTCGCTTTGGTGACGAGGGAAAGCGCGGCGTTGAGTTCTGCCATTCCACACGCGATGCTTTGGAAGTTTTGGGGGAAATTGGTACACAGAAATGTTTTTAATTAGGTGTCTTAAGTCTACCTCGCTTTATGCAGTATACAGCGTTTAGGACTTAGGACTGCAACAATTGTATCAATTTTTTTTATATTATAAAAGTTTTTACCGGCTCTCCTGAACAGAATTTCCTTCTAAGAGAGCAATGATAGATGAATTGTTTATTGGAATACCTAACTATATATATTTCATATAAAAATAGAATATAATAGTCTTTATTGCACACACAATACTCACATCTGATGAAAAACATACCAAGCAAATTCCTTGAGAATAAATAAATTCCATTTAAAGTTTTTATAAAGTTACTCAAATAAAATGAATTTGGTAACAGTAATAAAAGGAAGCAGCGTTTTAATTTAATTCGCTCAGTTTTAAATTTATTTTTGCGTCTGAAAGTCGTAAACCCATTTCCTATTTCTTTAAAAAAAAATCAATGAATGAACGAACGTTGGAAATAAGTCTGTTTTGAGAGCACTCGAGAAGGTTCTTGTCAGGATGATTACAGACTGCGGACATTCGTTAAAATAAAATAGTTTTTATAAATGTATTCAAAAATGATTATTTGACGCACGTATCTATTGTTAAGTAGGTAGAAAAAAATCTAATTTAAAGTGCGGCGGAATTCGGATAAAAGCGGAAACGGAAGTCATCTCTATTATTATTAAAACAAATAAACACTAAAAAATATGGGGCTATTCATGGCATAGAGGCCACCAATCCTGATATTGGGGAAAAAGCGTATATAGTTATAAAATATGTCCAAATTAACATATGAGGGACTATGTAAATATAAAAAATATATATATATATATATAGAAGTGAGACTACTTTATGCAAAAAATTATATATATATATATATATATATATATAGTTAACAGCGAACCACACTCCGTATGAATAATTCAGCAGGAGCGGCAGGTTTTTTGCAAAAAGTAGTCTCACTTCTCATTTCAATTATTTTTGACGGCTTTCGATATTTTGATGAATTTGCGTTATTACTATTTACTAGTATTAAATATGGTTTTAATTTTTTTCTTAAAATGTACATTTTGGAAATCAATGTCAAGAAAAATATTGTATTATTTAGATTGGTACTTGCACTTGTATTATATATAGGTGCTTAATAGACTATACAGGTACTGTGTAATAAAAAAATGCTATAAAAACATTTTTATTAGGCATTTTTTTATTCTTGAGAAATTGGTTAAAGTGACTGCCACACTTTATATATAAAATTATTCTTCTTATTAAGTTTTAAGGATTATAAACCAAAGCCAGTCCTGGCGCAGGGGCAGAAGCATGTCATTGTAAAAGTAGCAGGTCGTTGGTTCGATTTCCACTCGAGAAAATGGAATATTGATTTTTTTCGGTGATGCGTGGCATTAAGTTCCGCCACTTATTACACAACCCCTCCAGAATTCGGCGGAAAAGGAGGAGCGGAGTGTATTAAAAACAAAATAAACAGTAGGAAATCTTAATATGAACTGAAGTTTTTGGCAGTACTTACACGTGTTCATGGTCTAAAAATAAATCACCTCGATAAAGGACTCGAGCTTTAATATGAGCATATCAACCTAGTCGAGTGCGGAAGATACTTATTGTGAACTTGAAAGCCAGTTTTTATATATGATATGGAAATTTAATTTATTTTTAGATACAATATACGGTAGAATGTTTTTATAATAAGTAAGGATATTCGATTATTAAATATAATTACAATTATTTAAAGAATTTTATTCTAAATATATAATATTGAAATTAGCAACCAAAATGCGGCTTCGCCCGTTTAAATTTTTTGTTAATTTATAGCTAAATTAGACAAAATCATTTCATAAATTGTAGGCTAGGTATGTGTTAGTTTTAACGTGAAAGTGGAACAGATATCCATTCCATCTTCACAATCTTTCATTATTGTTGGAGTATGAAGTATATAGATATAAGCGTGGACTCTTAATTGTAAATTTTCAAAATTCAGTCAAATAATCCCAAGGCATATTTTCGTCATATAATTTTAATAATTAAGGCAGCGAAAGCTTAAATAACTCTCAGATACAGTCCTGGCGTAGTATATTTTCATTTTTTGCTTTTGTATCGAGACAAACCGCGGCGTTGAGTTTCGCCACTCAACACGCAATGCCAGATACGGTGGAAAATGGGAAACGCAGTGTCTTAACACAATTATTTCTCTGCCTACCCTGCTGTGTGGGGGATAGTGCGTGAAGCTGATAAAAAAAGAGACACAAACAAAAATCAAACTCACGCTTAAACCTTAGTCAAATATAATATAGCCATAACGCAGTGGTCGTGTAAAATATACCCTACATATAATACGTTCACCGAGTACTGTCCCATAAAATGTAAGCGGGCAATCTGCCTACCTGTTTACCCTCTTGATAAAATCTTAAATGCCATTTAAACATTTATACTGTTTAGAATAAGGCTCATATTGCTATTTTCCAGGTGTTATATTTTATTAGGGCGATTTGTCAAGCAGTTAGCGTCTTTCAAAGTAACTGATGTCGTCATATATAAAGTTGAATGAAAGCGTTTCTTATTGTTTCAGAATTGGGACTCTTATTCGTGGGGTGAATATTTATATTAGGCTCTTAATATTTCTTTCTACTCTCTCTCTCTCTCTCTCGTCTACTTATAAGTCTTGAAAATAATAAATAAGTCATAGGCGTGTGTAAATTCGACAGGCTGTGTGGGTTCTATTTTTATTACAGGAAATTGAGTAGAAAATTATTACTAAAAAGCGCGTATTTGAGTTATGCCGCTCAACGCGTAGATAGAATTCGGCGGGACGTGGGGAATAGCAGTGTCTTTAAGGGAACGGAGTGTTTTAACACTAGGCTCCCTCTGTCTACCCTGATATGTGCGGGTACAATGTAAAATTGATTTTTAAATTTGATTTTAGCTTAATTTTATCTCAGAGATCTTTCTTCCCACGGTTAAAGAAATCATACAATGTTTTAATATAGACAATATATCTTATTACTGAGTAAAAATATTATAAATTTATAAATCTCCACTAGAAACTTATTAAATCCACATAATAATAGTGATGAAAATTTTCAAAGGAATGTGAATCGTAAAAGTTCTTAAGTACTAAAGTTTTATATCCACACCAACGTCAAAACTTGTTACATTTCCTTCTTTCATATTATAATGTTTAACAATTCTAATATCATTATTAAATTACTATTACATACACGTCAGGCCCAGGATTCCTCGGCTAAATTCTAAAAAAACTAATTTCCAAAGAGAGGACGGTTGGAAACTTTCTACCACTCATGTTTCTCATCTCATAAATTTTTTGAAGTCTCAACCCAATACCAGGGGGTAAGATAGATGCTGGCAGATTAATTTGCAAGGATCCAGGCCCAGTACGCGAGGCATTTAAGATTCGTTCATCGTTGGCGGTAGTTTGATATAATAATAATGTCAACTGACAGTCTACCCGTGACGTCATTTTCCAAAAATGTATAAAACTAAACATACAAATATTATTTATATTTATGTTAATAAATATTAATTATACAGTGTTAAAATTAACGTCTTACTTAGTCTTAAAGTATTAACGTGGACCGATTTAATATTTGAAGAGTCGAAAGTAGCCTACAAGTCAAATTCTCTGAATATCTTAAGTTGTTCCTGAAAGAAACTTTCACAAACAGATTAAATTTAAATTTCATAATAATTATTTTAATACTACAAATATTTGTAGTAAAATAAATTTGTAGACTGTAACGCGACGGTTATTTATGGGTTCGATTTCCACTCGAGAAAATGAAATATTTATTTTTTTCTTTTCTTCGCTCCATTCCAGTCCATTTGCGCCACGGATGTCTCTCTATATAAGTGTATGTATAATAAAGTGCATATTATAAGAAGACATTAAGTTTTAAGTATATTTTAATACTATTCCTTATTTCCGTCCCGACAGCGTCGTCTAGTGTTGCAATAAGCTGCAACTACGCGTACTTCTTGCATCTAATAAGATGTACACACGAGATGACATTGTACTGGAATATGCAAGAGAACTTACTATTTCCTAGGAGCGATTATAATATTCAAATGACTTGCTGCGACTTTGTTTCTTTTTCATTTATGGGTTATATTGCAGTTTTTTTTGTCTTGAACAGGGATGGTCGTAGGTACTATATTTTATGGGATAAAAACTGGCGTTTTTAGATAAAAACTAAATGTTTAATAAGCTTAAAAAGCAAGAGCAGTGAGGAAGAGTGTTAAGGCATTATAAAGGGGTCTTTGAAGTTCACAATGGCCGCAAGTTCCAGCACTGCTGCTCTTAGCTTCACATCATATGAAGACAGAAGATATCACTACTTATACTTGCTTTAAATTTCTGAAGTCCATCCGAATACCTACCACCTATTCTCGTTCCTTCTTTTTTCCAATTCCCGACATATTTATTACATTTAATGTACTACTAAATATTATATATACTTCATACAAATTCTAACGTTCCAATTATAGCTAATTAAACATGCTATAATATATATACATATATATTAAATATTAAGCTTACATAGGAACTCCAATTAGTCTATATGAAATTCGATGGAATTTTGGGAATAGATTCAATGTTATTAGATTTTCTAGTTAATTACTAATACGAAACATTCATGTAATGTCAGCATTAAGGTTTACAATATATATATTACTAGCTGAAGCGCGCAGCTTCGCCTGCTTATTTGCACCCCTAGTGGATGAATTAAAATGAACCACGAAACATGTATTCAATGAAATATTTTTAAGAGTCTAAGTTTCAAACTTTATAAAAATCGGTGGCGATTTAAAGATTTTTCCATACTAACTTTCAACCCCTTATTTGCACCCCTAGGGGATGAATTAAAATAAACCATGAAACAAGTGTTCAATGAAATACTGTTAAGAGTCTCAATTTCAAATTTTATAAAGAATTTTTTTAAGAATTTTTCCATACAAACCTTCAACCCCTTATTGGCACTCTTAGGGGGTAAATTCTAAAAAACCGTGAAAGACGTGTTCAATTAAATATTTTTAAGAGTCTGAATTCACAATTTTATAAAAATTGGTGCAGATTTAATACAAACTTTCAACCCTTATTTCACCCCTTTAGGGTTAAAATTTTTTTAAAATGTTGGTTTATGTTCAAAATCCCTTCTTAGTGGACGTCCAAGTTACGAAAGTAAACATATGTCCAAATTTCATGTTTCTACGCACAGCGGTTACGGCTGTGCGTGCGTCTCAGTCAGTGAGGACAAGTCCTTTTATATATATAGATATTTGTTTCTAGTTGGTTGGTTTACTCTAGCAAGAGCTTCACGCTTTTTCCCGCAAGAATTGATGAAAAGTAAAATGAAACTAAAAAAAACTAATTTTAAGACATTCCACATTCCTCTCGAATTAGAGACATTGCACGCAATGTGAGTAGCATATCGCTTCAGCCCAATTCTCACACCGGACCCGACTGAACTGGCAAGAGTAAACTGCATACTTATATTTCCACCAATCAATTTTAAAATTCCGGAAAATGAGGAACGCAGTGTCTTTACACTAGGTTCCCTCTGCCTACCCTGCTACATGCAGAATACAGCATGAAACTGGAAAAAAAAATGTATTCGTCGTTGATTTACACTTATGAAATTAGTACGAAATTCACACTGGGTGAGTTTCGCACTTGCTCGGTTTTTACCTGATAAATATTCTTTATTGTTGTAATATTTTTAAGATCGCTCGCGATAAATATTATTAGCGGGAATAAATCGGTTATGGCCTTAGAAACTTTTACACTCCAACATAAGGCGCTCATGAAATTTATTATAAGCATAGAATTTATGATCTGAGGCCATTGTGGAGTAGGGGAACAAGCGTGCGACAGGTAGGGGATCGATTCCCACTCGAATTGAATTATTATTCATTAACATTTTCATTTCTTCGCTCTAATTCACCACTCAACACGGAATGCCTCGAAAATTCAGCGGAAATTGGACAACGGAGTGTCTTAAGCATTAGGTTTCTTTTGTCTACCCTGCTATATGCGGCCTGAAAATATGTAGCTTTTATAAAAATAATATTAACTGACATTTCACGTTCATTCCACTCTCTGTTCAAATTTCTACAACGTACACGCAAAATCGTTTCACGTATTATCATATTATTATACGTTTGTATATAATATATAAAAAAACGCTTTTTATGTAGTATAAACTTACAGATCCTGTTCAGTCATAAACTGACATCGTAAAACCCTATTGTTACGTGACGAGTGTACTGACTGTGTGTAATACTAGAATTTTGAGGTATTGCAACGATGAAAATACCTAAAGGTATACAAAAAAATATTATTATACAAAATATTATATAAAATATATATAAAAATATTAAAACAAGCTAAATATTATGTGAATAATGAGTAAGCAGAAAAAAAACAATTCTTGCCCTTCTCCACTTTTAATTCAATTTCGATACATTTTAGATATTTTGAATGAATAACGTTGCTTTTTCTTCTAAATGTTAGCAGAAGAGAAAAAAATTACCTTAAATATAATCATCCCATCGATTAGAAATAGAACGCATAACCATAGCATATATGTATAATCAGACACTGCATAAGTGCGCTAAATAGCCTCTGGTGTCGGCAAAGCACGGGGTTAAATTCTGCCATTGAACTCGCATTGCCTTCAGAACTGCTCGGAAAATGGAGAACTGAATTGCCTTAATGGGAACGTACTGTCTTAAAACTAGGTTCCCTCAGCCTACCCCTCTTCATGCGTGATACAGCGTGAAACTGAAAAAAAAAATAAAACAACAAAAAACACAAACGTTAACATTGACTTAAGCATTTCTGCCATAATAATCTTTCTATTCGAGGACAGTTTCATCACAAACTGTACGAACAGTCTAAAACTATTGCTGTGAATGGGAAAGCTTTTAGTGCAGTGCCTATTGTAGAAGTACTTACGCTTTTTTTACATATAAATGTTAAACTTTTTAGTGAGATTGCCATTGAAAACGTAAATATAGTTTTAGTCGTGTTTTTCATATAATTATGTAAATCTATTAAATCATTTCCATAGAACGCTTATTATGGTTTACGAGAATTTTAGTATGGCAATCCGTGTTGGTGAGTCTTTGCATCGTTATCAGAGCTAAGAAAATGAAAATATACAATATTTTATTATCTTGGGTGAGAATTGAACTCACAACCTGTGTGTCGCCTCTAATCTTAAACTACTTATATTTATTTTAGTATAATAAAATAATATTACTTATCAGAACTAATACTTGAGTGAAAACAAAATAAGCGTAAAACTCGTCGTTCTGACACTAAGCCGAGTTTGCGAGTTATGTGCGCTATATGCATTGAAACTTTATATAATTGAAATATAAAAAATAAGCTCTATTTTGAAGAAACAAGGCTGAAATTACAGTAGCAATACAATATCGTGCTCTATATCTTTTGTATGTACATTCGGTGGTTTAATGATCAATATTTATTTTTGCTACCTTGTTAAAAAGATTTTTATAAATATTTAAACATATTTTAAAAAATCAAGTCAGCTTCAGGTTGTAATCTCACATACAGCCTACCCTACTTACCTTAGGCAGAAGGAGCTTTGTGGTTCAAAGACACTCCGTTCTCCACTTTTCGCCGAATTTTTCAAGGCATTGCGTGTTGAGTGGCAAAACTCAACGTTAGGCTTTGGCCTTGGTACTTAAGTAAGTACTTAAGTAAACAATACGAAAATGCGAATCAGTTGTTTGTAAACCACCCCTTATAGACTACTAATGTACAAATAAATCCTCTAATGAAGTCCAGGCGATTGCAGGTTTTCCTTATGTTTTTTGTATTATAGGACTTCTAATGAGAGGATGTTTTTTTTTTCAATTATCGAGATTTCTCAGTGAACAAAATATCTTAAGTATAATAGCATGCAGGAGCTTCAATTATTTACAGAAGCTTGAAAAATATATATTATACATACATATACATAGATATCGAAAGACACTTTTGTTTGTGTTTTTTAATAAATTTTATCAGCAAAAAAGATGAGACTACTCATGGTGCAGGGTTGAGGATTCGATTTCCACTCGAGCCGCCACTCAACACACACCTCCAGAATTCCAGCGGAGTGTTTTAACACTAGTCCCCTTCTGCCTACACTGCTACATACGTGAAAGCGTGAAGCTATAGAAAAAAAAGTAATAAAAACTATATTAATTTAAACTAATACCAGTATATAAGCTGGTGTGCCATCGATGCGGGAATTCAGAAAGGAATCATGCTGCAAATACAAGTCGATGTATCCAAGTTAACAGTTTATTGAGGGCGTGTTTGTGGGACAAATACGATTTTCTGGGTACGTGACTTCACCGTTTTAAACTTGCTCTGCGAAATAGAATTTCCCTTATATAAGTTAAATGCGGTTTATAAAGTTGAAAATTTTGCCTTCCTTGTGGTACTAATATATGTTGGTATTGTATTTGGAATGAAACGATTGATGGATTGAACGGTATTGTGGTACAGGATTTGGACTGTAGAAATGTTTGTGTAACAAATTCGTTTATATTATGTTGGTAAAATATGTATTGTGTGTTTATATTTGCTAGTCTTCATGAAAAAACTAGTTATACAATTATAGAATATAATAACGATAAGATTTTTTTTTTGAAAATATTAAATATTTCAATTCCTTCAGTGGGAATTGAACCGACCACCTGTCGTGTTCTCAGTTACACGCCTGCGCCTTTGTGGCACGTAAAACTTCAATATTTTTAACAAGCTTCTAAAAATTCAGCAGTCTCTATCAGATCTATCCTTCAATCATCATAATATGCAAGAAAATTTTGCACTGCAATTTGCAACCAGTTCTTCGCATCAGATTTGCTTGGAAATTTGCACACGTTTGAACCGAGTTATAGTATAATTTTTTACAACATAAAATAGATATTGCTAAAAAATATTTTAATTTTGTACATTGGTTTGTGATTACTTTCATAGAATTTGATAAAAAAATTAAAGATAAACAAAAAATAAAAAGTAAAGTTTCGTTATGCATATCACCTCGAAGTGTCAAAAAATAGAAAATAGAGATATGTATCACAGCTATTAACATTTTTAAAGTGCTCTCTTGGAAACCATCCGCCAAGACACGCGAGTTCAAATCGTTTAAATTTTTATACATTTCTAAAAAAAAAGTATAATTCATAGTTTTTCCCTAGCTTAGTAAATATAAAACAAAACACTTTATTTCTTTTAACAAAATTAAAAAGAAACATAAGATATACAATATAATTGTAGCGGGCGGTCGTATCCGAGTGAACTCCATTACATTAGGGCGACGTGACGGTAGCGTGACGGCCTAACAAAGACGTATAGAACGATTCGAGTTTGCATAACAAACCTTGTGGCTAAGGCACTATTCACACAACTATAGTATAAAATTTGATATAATTTTCTGAATATATTGATGATATCGTTTTAAAATTATATAGTTTATGACTAGTAGACCCGGACGCGGCTACGCCTGCTTGAACTATCAGAATATTTTCGCGTTGGTCATGCTGTGCCGCCCGTAGGATAAGTCATTTCGAGTCAGTGACATCTCCTTATTTATTTATTAGAATGTTATACAGTAAACTATAATTTCAATCTAGATAAAATACTGAAAGTGACTATAATATTTATTTTCATAAGGATGAATATCAAAATGTCACGGTAACGGTCGGTAGCGACGTGACGGTTGTTATTAACATGGCAAAATAAATTGCATGGCAAATTAGAAAGTATTTTAAAATATATTAGTATGTATGTGTAATGTAATGTTATATAGCCTATAGCACTTCTGAAGAATGCAGCTTTCATACAAAACAAAAGCAAAGTAAATCGGACCAGTAGATCCAGAGATCTTAGCGTTCAAACAAACAAACAAACTCTTCCGCTTTATTATATTAGTATAGATATATGAAACTTTGTACTTTTGAAACTTCTTAAATTGTAATATTTATATAAAAATTGTATAAGTTCCTAAATAATGGAGGTTTAGGTTTCATCTGCTTATTCTACAATATGCGGTTTTTTTTAATTTGAGGTTCTATCCCGCTTTCTGCAGGGTTCACCGACAGACTGCAAAGACACCAAAATTCGAGACATTACGTGTTGAATGTTGGAACTTAACGCCGCAATTATACCACTATAGCAAAAGGATTTTACAACTATCGCGTTATAATCACATACTATTTTATTTAAAGGATATCTTACAATAAGCTTTATCTCCAGCGCAGCAAGTGTGAGACCACCTTTAATTAAGACTAATTGCGGCCTTCTTCAAAGGAAGAAACGGGTCGTTCGTGTATAGAATCCTAATTCTGACCACTCGTACTTTATTCGCAATTAGACTCGATTCAATCGGTGTTTGTTTCGTATCGATTAATCGGATTAAAAAGTCGATGTACACAGAGTGGGATTATGATCATTATTTTTATATCGATTAATTTAAATATTAAGCTTTTAAATGGCGTTAAGATTTATATTTATTCATATTTATATTTTATTAGGGAAACAAACAAATATAAAATTCACAAACATTACAGGTTTAAAAAAATAGCACACAATCCAATTAAGTTTCCACATTAAAAAAATTACAGACACAACACATGATAAACAATACAATTAAAAAGTTACATTAAAAATAATAATAATAATTCAATTATTTCAATTTCAATATACACACATACATATATATATATATATATATATATAATTAAAATCATACACATTACAAATCTACATTATAAAGCAAACAAAATATATATTAATTAATTTATCATAATCACAGCATTCCATTAGTATCTTCTTTAAATCATTCACATCATCCATTTTAAAAATATCAACATTGGCAAACAATTTATCATAACTGATACAGGCTCTATTGACAAAGATATTTTGTGCATGCTGGCTTCTAGTAACGGATGTATTAAATAGTAATAGATTACGCATAACTCTTCGCGGACCTCTGAAATTAATGCAGCTCAAAAGAAACGGGGAGTTCATATGATTTTTAATTATCTTAAATAATAAAAGTTGGTCTCTAATTAGTCTTCTATTGGCGAGTGATAATACTTTAAAACAATCGTCAGCCTTATTTAGGGTTTGTTTTTTAAAATGTACAAATTTAACGAATTTATTTTGAACAGCTTCTAACCGGTTAATATATATTTTATAGTGTGGGTTCCAAACAGTAGAACCGTATTCAAGAATAGGTCTAACAAAAGAATTGTACAAAAGTATCAGTCATAGTAGTATCAAAAGTATGCTTTAGCTATCGTTCAGTTGATATGTAAATTAAAGGTAAGTTTATTTGAAATGTTAAAATCCCCAACAATTAAAAAATAATCGTTATGATGGTAAACAATATCCGAAGATACCAACTCATAAAATTCACACAGAGATTCATAATAGTATTTTCCATGAGGAAAATAACAACAATAAAGATGCAATAACCTCGACGAGGGGGATAAATGAAGCGAAATGGAGGCTCTCACTACTTCAGCCACCGAATTTGATAATTTTGCCAGCCACCGAATTTTCAGCCCAGACACCTCCACCAAGTGTGTCTCCAAGTAAACATAATCACGATCATTTCTGTAAATGGCATAGCGGGTATCGAAAAGTTCATAATCAAATATGGAATCATTTAACCACGTTTCACTAAGGCAAACTATGTCACAGTCAATGTTTATATATTAGTCTTAGATCGAAGACCTCTGACATTCTGGTACAAAATACTAAGTTTATTAGCCATGTAGAATGATATAGATTAAATTACACAATAAAACATCATAAAAGATAAATAATAATCGACCAAGTTCATAACTGAATAAAAAGTTATTATTTTTTATAAACATCACTTGAAAGAACAAGTTGTAATGTACCCATATTACAAACCAATACCAGATGTGCAATAAAAATGCATTTATTCTTTTTATAAAAGCCAAAGCTGCAATAAATATCTTTTCTAAGTTTTCACTTAGAGCTGAGCCAATAATAACCGTTTTTCTTTAAAAAACGTATATGAAACAAAAATTCGAGTAAAAAGCCCAATTCAATAAATAAAAAATCAATAGAATTAAAATCCAAGGTGTAAAACGTTATATAAAAATAAAATATTAAGCAAATTGCGATGGCACTTAAGCTATTTTTTTTAAATCAATAGAATTAATAATATGCAAGACTGGAGTAGTATCATTCCTACGCACCATGATGCTACATCTTTTTACCCACACATATTTAAAAAACTTTTCTTTTGCAGTTTTTTTTACCATTTGAAGCAATAATTTGTTAGAACTCGTCAGATGATCATTGAAGTAAATACTAGTATTATTATTAGACATAAACCCTATATCATGACATTTTAGTTTAAGTTTCCTAATCCGCGAGAGGAACTCATCTTTCTTCCAACGGCAGAGAAATTTTACAATAATAGGTTTATTCTTTTTAACACTTTTATCTTTAGCTGCAACTCTTGTTACGAAATCAATGTCCGTATTGATATTGAGATTAAAATCAGCTTTGTCAACAATGCTCTCAATAATCGTGTTGAGATTTTCATTCTTTTTTTCGGGAATTCCATATATTTCGACGTTAGATCTACGGGACCACTGTTCTCTGTTATTATTTTCAATTTCAACGGCATCCATGTTAGATTTAAAGGAATTTAAATCTGAGCATTGCGCAGAGAAGTGCTTAATTTCAGATTCACAGTTATCAATTCTCTTATTTAATTCCTCAAATTTATTATTAACAAAATTCAAATTTTATTATTAACCTCTTCACGAAGACATCTTAGGTCGTTGATTAAGGGATAAATAGATAATTTAATTTCAGTTCTCAAAATTGAAATTTCCGACGTTATTGTAAACTTCACTTGATCCAGGAAGGAAATATCTTCAGGGCGACAGAACGAGTCCATCTCACAGGTTAAGGCTCCTCTACGTAAAGTAATATTCTTACTGCAATTTGACTTTGACATATGACCTCGGACAGGCGTTGTCATTTTTGATTTGCTTGGGCAAGGCGAGTTTGCAATCGGGGCAGATCCAGTCAATTTTATCTTGTATTGCTGACTTTTTAGCACTTTTTTGATTTACAGCAAGCATACTTCATTTTGTTTTTTAATTATAAAAAGCAAAAGAGAAAAACAATATAAAAAAACACAGTGCAAGTGGGACTCGAACTTTGGTTACACTTATAATAAGCCTAGCGATACAACTATTGGGCCAAGCAACGTTCATTTCTTTCGATAAAATAGCAAATCACTCAACGCTGTGTGCGGCCCCACTAACGAGGACCGGTTTTATTGACCAGTAGCGTAACGACTCGTATGCACTTAAAGTCATTCAGTGTTACTGATTATAAAACTTGCAACTAATACTGACAAAAAAAAATTCAAATACACTAATGTTGAGGAATAAATTTCATATAATTGTCTCAATACTATGTTAGAAAAACTTTATATAAGTAAATGCTTTGAATGCAATTAAGAAAGTCATTATTTTGTAACTTTGAACACGGACACAAACAATATGGCATCTGCTCACTACAGAAGCGCGTACATGAAACTAGAAATTTTGTATATTAAATAAATATAATTTAGTTGTATTAAGGCATACAATTGACTCCGCTCTTCCTTGCCGCAGTAAACACGTCCTTAACGTTTAGAAATCAAATCCTAGAGGTGGATTAACTAAAGAAAGAAATATTTTTCAATTAAATAATAGTTTGTTT
Source organism: Heliconius nattereri (assembly GCA_013403645.1). Lineage (NCBI taxonomy): Eukaryota > Metazoa > Arthropoda > Insecta > Lepidoptera > Nymphalidae > Heliconius > Heliconius nattereri. Next base: position 2,995,254 of record JAAIXI010000228.1, read on the forward strand.
AAATTTTAATATAAATAATGTTATACTAAATTATGAATTTATTAGGGTAGCAGAGAGGAACTCAGTGTTAATACTCTCCATTCCTCCTCTTTCCAACCAAATGTAAAGATACTCCATCATGGTACACTCAGTTGATCCTTACCAGGGCAAGGAAATGTAAATATTTTGTTTCTCGGCGTGTAAATCAAAATTACAACTGTAGCGGTTACATTCAGGGGCACTCTGCCTGAAATAGTGTCACCTATATAGTGTTCACCATCTTCAGCTGCATTCTCAAAATTCTCCAAATGAAAATTACTGTTGAATTTTTTTTATAAAAAAATCCTATATTTTGTTGATTTACTAACGGTGAAATAATCCTCTAGGATCTGTATAGGCGCAAAAATTCATTTGAATCCGATAAGCCGCTTCGTTATGATTGAAAAACAAACAATGACCATAGCTTTTATTCTGCAAATCGATAGCACCATTCTCCTTTTTGTTGTTTGAAATATTAAAACAATAATGTTCATATGATTATTAGTAAACATATATTTTTACATTTTAATTAAATATATATATATAAATATCCACATCGATTTCGGCGATGGCGACTTCTTGCATGTCTCACTTTATTTTACTTTTTTTTTTTTTGGTGGGCTCTTATGTGACTCGCTAAGCCGAATTTCGTTTTGAAAATCCGCTTACAGGACGCACAGTACAGTTGGCCAGCATCGTTATATGTATAGGTGTAGGAGGGTTTTGGTTGAGTTTTCCATAATTGGCGTTTGGCATCGAGATCTTCTAAGCGCTGTTTTTCGTACTCGTCCACATTTTTATGGACGGTGCGTCGCCATTCCGGTCTGAGACATGCTTTCTCCTCCCAGCACTCTGCCGGTATTTTGCAAGCCACAAGGTTGCGCTTGAGCACGTCTTTATACCGCAAATATTGTCCGCCTTGCTTTCGTTTCCCATGGGCAAGCTCTGAGAAAAAGACTGTTTTAGGCAATCTGTCGTCATCCATCCGCAAGACATGACCACACCATCTTAGCTGCTGCTTCATAATCATTGCTTCCATACCTGACAAGCCACATAGACGTAAAACTTCAGTGTTTGTAATATGGTCCTGCCACTTTATTCCCAAAATTGACCTTAGACACTTAAGGTGAAATGTGTCCAGCTGCTTACTATCTGCTTTATAGCAGCACCACGTCTCAGCAGCGTACAATAAGGTAGGCAGAACTATTGATTTGTAAACTAATTTTAGTTTGCAATTTAAGGTCGTGGGAGTTCCAAACACACGTCCACAGTTTACCAAAAGCTGCTGCAGCGCTTGCTATTCTGGCAGGTATCTCTGATGCCAAGGTGTTATCGTTTCTTATTCGGCTACCTAGATATTTGAAGTCTGAGACCTCTTGTAACGCGGTGCCATGTAGTGTAATGTCATAATCATCCTTACAGCCACCACGGGGAGGTTGTTTTAAAACTTGGGTGTTACTAGTCCTTATAACCAAGCCGAAACGTTGACAACACGCGCGCATCGAGTCTATATAGTCTTGAAGCGACTCGACTGAATCGGCCATGATACAAACGGCATCGGCGTACAAGATGTCCAAAATAGATGAGTTGGTAACTTGACGTTTGGCCCTGAGTCGAGAAAGATCAAACACGCTCCTATCCATCCGAAAGCTTATCTCGATTCTGCTTTTACAAAATCTTATTGCATCCCTCATTACTGCAGCAAAGTACAAAGAAAACAAAATTAAATATATTGCTTTACCAGAGTAAGGAAATGAACATATTTTAAATACAATAATTACCTCTAATGGGATTTGAATCTACATCCGTCACGTTTACAATCAGACTTTGTCTTAGTACGCCACAATATTAAAAAATTAAATAACTTTATGTGACTAAATGTGACAGGTTTTAGGTTCGATTCCTGCTCTAGGAAATATTAATATTTATATTTCTTCAACCTGGTGTAGAGGCAAAGCGCGGCGTAGTGCTCCACCACTCGATGTATAATAGGAATTCGGCGGAAAATGGGGAACGGAGTGTTAAAACACTGGTTTCTTTCTTTTTTTTATTCCAAACGACTTTACAAAACACACTTTTTAATTTAAATATATAAAATTGGCGGTCCGCGAGTAGCTGCATAATTTAATGAGGGAACTTTTAAAATACTCATTTAAAACGTTTAAATAAATCAACTGTCCAACATCGCTATTTATATTTACTTAACGAAATCAAAATAATTGCACTGTGGACGCGAAACGCATAAATTACGTTCATTATTTTAATTTTGCTGTAAATATTATTTACATATAAAAAGAAATTAGCTGGAAATTTATAATTAGAGGGAAACAGTGTTAGGACACTCAGTTCCCCAATTTCCACTGAATTTTTTACTTTACTTTTCCAATGTTAATCCGAACCTCCTTTTGTATTTAATAGTAACATTATATTTTCGCCGGTGGGATCGAACTCATAGCCGCGTTACCTTTGTCGCCTGCGCCACGAGGTTACTACATATAAACATAAATGTTATAAGAGCAATAGGATCCCAATAAATGTAAATTTTTAAAAGCTTTCATAATAAACTTAATATTGTTTCTTATGATGTGAGTGATATCGCCAATTGATTTATAATATTAATTTGAGGCGTCCCATATTAGTTAACATTTTAATATTCGGGTATACCTATTGTTGAATGGTTGAAATATGTTTTTGTATGATGAGTGTAGGTTTGATTTTCTTATCGCGATGTTTCTTGCATTTAGTAGTTACAGTAATAGTAGCGTCAGGAAATTCTGTTTTCTATTGTATGCTCAAATTTGAAATGTTCCGTGTTAAATGGCGTAGCCAGGTAAGAGGTTTCCCCCACAGGATTTTATTTGATATTTTTGAAGCCGTAGGTCACAAGCCATATGACTATAAACGCGACAGATTGTGGATTCGATTCTCACTACAGATAATAAAATATTTAATATTTTCGTTTATTTGCTCTGGTAACGTGGTAAAGCGCGGCGTTGAGTTCCGGCAAACAGCAAAAATATTTTAATGGGAAAGGATTCTTTACTAGGTCCTCAGGTTCCCTCTGCTGATCTCGCTATGTGCAGGACATAGCGTGGAGCTAAGAGAGGAAGAAGAGAGGAAGACAGAGATTTTATTTGTCACTGCAGTTATACGAAAAAAAAGTAGATACGCATATTGCTTCCTTTATTTTCTTTATAATTCCAGAACAAAGATATCGTTGGAAGCCTAGATTCCAGCTAAAGCTTTTGATTGATGATTGATGGACAGCCTTTATGAGGGCCGTTACGGCGCGTCGTATACATATATGTATGTAGTTTATAGATTTATTTTATAAACTGCCGTAATATTTTAGGTACCAGTCATGGCGCAGGACTACAAAGTGTGACTGTAAACATGATTGGTTGTATGTTCGATCCCCAATCAAAGAAATTAATATTTTTTTTACATTAATAATCTTTTATCTTGGTTTGTTTTGCCAGTACCGAGAAAACTATATGCCGAATTTCGCGCTTATTACATTTCCTCGAGTGAGAATCGAATCCACAGCCAGTCGCGTTTACAATACGCACCATGCTATCTAATCTACATACGTACTGAAATGTGAAAGATAAAATAAAGGAAATATATAAGCCGATGACAGTCCAAATAGATCTGATAAATCTAAATAGAAACTAAATAATTGGAGTTGCAGAAACCCCGTACAATGAATGCATCGATTGGAGCCCGACGACTGGCTTCCGATACCACTGTTAGTTCAGCCAGCTAAAGCTGGTTGATAAGGGAATGTGTATATTACAGGTTTATGTTTCATACATTATGGTTTTTAGGTCTTTGTGTTTAGAGGCTTAGTAGAAAAGTATTAGATTGTAAATGCGCTAGTCGTGGATTACATGTCCAAGGGATGCTTAGTACTAAGTTCTCCCTTCTATGTGACGTTAGCAGTAATGACAGAAATAATTACATGTCCACCTCCTACTCCTCAGAAGTAACCTGATACTTATTACACATTTTTTACTTTTAAGAAAAACTTTTTTTTAGCTTCACGCTATATCACGCATATAGCAGGGTAGGCAGAGGAAACCTGTAAAGAAGCCTGTAAGTAAGCCATAACTGCTTAGTAGTTAAGCTTGGACCGTTTGCAACAGACGCAGGTTCCAATCCCGCTACATTCAATTTTTTTATACGTTTTCTATGTAAGTATTTTTCTTTCCTAAGTGTAAAATAACACTTTAAAAATATGAAAAATAAATAATAGAGTCTATTCCACTCGAATATCTCTTACAAACAAAATTATTATCTCTAGATTCCTAAACTGATTTTACAGTAGGTACCTAAGTATCTAATAACGCTCTATAATCCACTCACGTCTCGTCCACAATTGTAAGGGATCCAAAACTTCGGCCGATAGTTATATATTTCTTGCCGATATGATTCAAATTGAATTGTCTACACTCTCCTATTGGTGTTAACATTGAAACTAACTTAATAATTATTGGGCGCGGAGAATAATTTATAAATATTGTATGCTCCTCAGTTATTGTTATAATAAAATTAATAATATTTTTATACATTTTTCGAGTATACCATATTTAAGAAAGAAAAATACTTTTTAGGCAAAACGCTGTTTTCCGCATGTATTAGGGTAGACAGAGGGAATTAATGTCTAGTGTCTCGTTCCCCACTTTGGTTGTTTTTTTATTTAATATTACAATGATAAGCAGGAAATATTAACTAAATTAAAAACAGTACCAATATATATTAACTAAGTAAACGACACCGATATAAGAAATCATCAAAATTCTAAATTCATCGAGCAAAATCCAAGAAATTCCCTACTAATTATAGAAAATTAACTACAAACGAGCTATTGCCACTAAACCCCCTTTACATTAGTGCGACGTGAAGCCGTAGAGGTGGCATAACGAAGATGTATGGACGTTTAAGTTTGCATAACAGGACCTGCGGTTTCCTGGGGGATTGGTAAGGGTATGTAAGTATATGGGTTGACATGGCATTTCGAAATAAGGAAATAGTTCTACCTTAGTTAGCTTAGGTTATACCAAGACAGTGGAAATGTAGAAAGTAGGTTCGATTTCTTTTTTATGTAAAGTGATAATATTATAAGAAAAAATGTTATTGGGAACCTTTATTGATGTAATAGGCGCTACCTCTGAAAGAGCCCCACTTTTAAGTTAATAACGCATACTGTCTTAGATATTAGACTAATAATCCTCAATATTTCAAGTTTGCTGAAATCACGTAGGTCTGGGGGCCCTGGGATCTTGGACTATAAGGAAGTATCAATTTATTTTGTAACAATCATGTAAAAGTTGAAGACTTAACTATATGTAATAATATAATTTTAATACGATTTTTTTACAAATTTTCGATAGTTCAAAATTTCGCGAGTAAAATTATGAACTAAGGGTGTTTATAATCTAACGGTGACACATATACGTACTGTTATATACAAAAAAAAGATTATATATGTGTTGTTTTTTATTTTCCAACCATACTAGGATTAAAAAAGCAAGTTTTTCATAATACTCGCTAGCTAATCAAAACTGCTAACCTGACTGACACCAATCCAAAAACACTAAAGTATTTTAATATAACAGCCAAACGAAAACAATATAAAAAGGATATGAAAATTAATAATAAAGTTTTTGAACCAAAAATTTGTCCCCGGAACGAGGCGACGGCGCATTGTAGAGTCTATCGTGTTGGACTTTTGAATTTGTTACGAACTTCCCTTCAAAAACGATGCGTCAACTTTAAATTATTTCACGGATTTTGGTTTTAGGGTTCCTTCCATACCTCAAAAGGGAAAAAAGGTTCCATTATAGGATCACTTTGTTGTTCGTCTGTGCTCTCTGTCCAAAACACAAATTTCGAGATTCACGGAAAGAGATTCCACTGTTTTTATAGACATGGCATATGACATATAGACACAATTCCGCTGTTTTTATAGTCTTTTTCACCCTCTTTTCACGAGTACGCTAGCAATACACTTCTACGGCTTCGCCTGCTTAAATTTATTTCTAAGAAACTATTACATTTATAAAATTATAAGTAGGATAAAGGACAAATTCGCACTAAGCTGCCTTGTTTGAACACACACAATGAGACTGTTGATAATCAGTTCTCTTTTCCTATACAAAGTATACATTGATAACATAAAAGGAAACGCTTTAATAAAAGCTTAAGCCTAAAAGGAAAGCTCCAGGTGAAAGCAAAACGCAAATTAACGACAGCGAAAATAAGTATTTTCTTTCGGAAATATCTCAAATTTTGCCTCCAATTAAAACTTGCCCTCTTTTGTCGGTACGCAAACCGAGTGAGACGGGAGGTCGATGGTTGACCATCCTTTTGTTTTCGGAAACCTTTTACAGGAAAATGTAGGGAATATCTGCGACCAGTCGTCTGGACCTCGTTAGACGTTTTCTCATTCATTTGTGGTCTCCTCCCATTTCTATCTATACCTATTGATATTTAAATAGAACAAAAAAAAGATCTCTAGCTACTTTGATGTTGATTGAAAGTTTTGAGCTTACAGACACTAAATAATGTTACTTATTTTTTTATTTTTCACATAGCAGGGTAGACAGAGGTAACCTACTCTAAAACACTTTGTTCGTCACACGCAGCCGAATTCTGGAGGCACTGCATGTTTAATGGTAGAACCCAAATAATTAAACACTAACTGGATAACAAATTATCGTATAACATAATAATAGTGACTTAAAATGGGACATCGCATACCCAGCTGAATGGAAATACGACGACAATCGGTCAGCGTGATGTATTCAGTGCGCGCTCGTAAATAAATCATTCACTAATTTGCGAATACCGCGGTTTGCGTTTAATGAAACCTTGTGTTCGCCTTTGACGGATTTAGGGGCGCGTTTTGTATAATATAAGTAGGTTCCGAAAATTTAATTAAGTCGCTTCACGGTGTATCCCGGGAACCTAGTGTTAAGGTGGAGTATTTTAATTGGTTCCCATTTTGTGACGTTTTTTTTAATAATAGGTACCTATATTGTGAAATCGATTGCCTTCTTTGGATTGCCTAATAATAAAGGAAGTAATTAGTTCAATATATATTTTTTTATTAGCTTCACCCTGGGAACATCTCACTTTTCATCGAATTCTGGAGGCATTATGGGTGGACTCGCGAAACTCAACTCCGCGCATTTACTCGAGTGAAAATTGAACTTTTGCATTAATTTGCGAATACTGCGGTTCGCGTTTAATGAGACTTTGTGTACGCCTTTGACGGATTTAGTGGCGCGTTTTGTATAATATATTGTAGACTAATTTATTCTATAACTAGTGGACCCGGACGCGGCTACGCCCGCTTGAACTATACGTATATTATTTATTAAATATATTTATGACATTATTTTCAGTTTTCAATAGAGAGATGAGTTAAGCAAGCTCATTTTTGGTGACGTTTTCTAACAACAAACTTTGCAAATCGTTGCTTAGCAACGGTCGCATAGCGACGGTTGTTATTAACATGGCGGATTAAATTGCATGTCAAATTAATAAGTTTTTTAATATATTGCTGTATATCGAAAATATTACAAATATGAGAAAATAAAAAATTCTATATTCATCGCGAGACCCTCAAATATCTCTATATGAGTATTCTATCACAATTAAATTATCGGTTTGGCCCTGATTGCGTAAAAGACAGACAGACAGAGTTACTTTCGAATTTATAATATAGGTATGAATATTACATTGTGAAATATTTTCTCCTATTTGGTAATTTATCTTATATATTATGTAATATTATTTTTGGTTGTAACGCTACTATTGTAGGTTCTATCCCCGCTTCCTCTAAAGCGGTAATAATTATTTTGTTATATATTTTCATTTCTTCCCTCTGGCAAAAACGCGGCGTTGAGTCTCGCTCCTCCACACGCAATGCCTCGAAAAATTCGACGGAAAAAGGGTAACAAAGTGTCTTAACACTACGTTCCCTCTGCCTATATGCTAAACTTATTTCTCTATTCTATATTCTAGTCTATTGTATTTATTGTTCGTAAGAGAAAACGAGTTCGGTTTTAGACGTGAAAGCCGCCGCCTAATGCTGGATAATTAGTGTATTTATGTAATTAATATTCATCAACACGAACTCGGTCGTGTTTTATGAAATCTAATCAGCTATGCCACATTTGATGCTTTTGTATATTGTTACTTACATAGTCTTGTAGTATAAAAAAAAATATTAAACACCTACAACTAAAGAAAATTAGCTTGACTCTATAATATTAAAATAAATAAATCAGCTTCACGCTGTATCCCACACACAACAGGGTACCTAGGGAACCTAGTATTAAGAAAGTCCATTCCCCACTTTTTGCTGTATTCTGGAAGTATTGCGTGTTGAGGGGCAGGCAGAACACAACGCCGCGCTTTGGAAATATAAACGTAAATAAAAATTTCACTTCCTCGAGTAGGGATCCACGACGACGGCACTTAAATATTAGAATTTTAAATTGTAAGAAAATTGTCAATGTTAGGGTAGTTTACAAAAATGTAAAATAATAATACCCACACAATCATATATTTTCATTCGTATTGAGAAAATAAACTTAAAACTATTTTTTTAGTTTTCTCATATGCTTTCACATGTATTATACGATATAGGGTGTAGAAAGCTTTAGATCAAATTCACTTCAACCTTTTACTATTCTGTTACATAAGAAAATTCAGAGTGGTACTTAAATATTAACGACAATACTATCATAGCGAGGGTAACGTTTTTAAATCGACAACTTCTTTATATGTACAGATTGAATGTTGTTTTTCTCACACATCTCTGGAATGCCTCCAGGATTCAGCGATAAGAATGGGGGACAGAGTGTCTGAGCACTAGTTACCCTCTGCTTAATCTGCTGAGTATTCTTCACACAGCAGGGCAGGTAGAGGGAACGTAGTGTTAAGACACTCCGTTCCCCACTTTCTGCCGAATTCTGAAGCATTGCGTGTTGAGTGACAGAATTCAACGCCGCGCTTTTGCCTCGACACCAGAGCGAAGAAATTGAAATATAAATTGAAATAAATATTTTATTTCCTCGAATGGGGATTGAACCCATAACCAGTCGGTTTTACAGTCACACTTTGTGCCTCTATATCTCACATTCGTGTATAGCAATTGCAAAATCGACTCAACACTGTTAATCCAAACACAAACTTTCAGGTTACGTGAAACTTTGTACTGGCTAATGGAACTTAATATGTTTAATGAGACAACTGCGGTGTGTTGATGCTAGTTGCGTCCCTCGGGTCTACTCGACTCTCAATTAGACTACAAATCATTACTTCTAACACCGTCCTTCATTTATTTAGCTATATTTTGTTTAGAGTTAAAATAAATAAAGAAAATAAATCCGCTTCACGTTACGTTACGGGAAACGGGTCCACTCCGTTCCCATAATGACTTATGTTTTTCACTTTCCGCTCAATTCTGAAGACATTGCGTGTCGGCTGTTGGAACTGTACAAAACATTTTGTCTCATTACTAAACCGAGGAAATGAAAATATTTCATTTTCATGAGCGAGAATCGAACCCACACATGTGTCGCGTTTATGCCCTGATGATTATTATAATTATTATTTACAAAAAATATTTAAGATAATTATATTTTTTACATAAATGTGAATAAATAAAAATATACACTCAACCTATCTATATTATAGGAAACCAAGCCGAACTGGTTTCTACTATCTGTGATGAAAATAATCATTTAATTACTATTATAAAATTACCTAGGTACTTAACTAATCTATTTATTTGTGTTTTTTAACCATTTTTTTTCTCAATGGGGATTCGAACCTATAATTTACATCTTAGTAATAAGTAATTACCAATTATCTGAATTAACAGTCCAGTTAGATAAATTGCAGATATGAAATGCACAATCGCTTTCATAAAGTAAAAGAATGAGAATTCTAAAGTAGCGCAACGCTTCATATTTTAGCCAAAGTAAATCTTTTAAGCTCTCTTCGTATTTCTTCTTGTGAAATATGAGATTACATTACAGTTAAAAACTTGTAAGTTTTATACCTTTAAATCATTTGTAGAACCTAGATGAATGCCATAAAAAGACTTGGCTGAACTATTGTTTGTGCTATAAAAAACAGCTTTAAACTTGGTATCGGGGCAAGGAATGAAAATATTATTAAATAATAATTCTTTTCTCCGAATGGTAATGGAACCCGCAACCCTCGCGTTTACAGTCACATGCTTGTGGCCTTACGCTACGACGAGTTAGAGTCAATGTTAATATATTTAGTCTTAATTAAATATAAACTATTTAAAACAGTAAATATATAACTAAATCTAGTATATATCTTAGATGCTTTTAGTGCACACAAATATACGCGTCTGAGCGATCCGTGAAATTCATGTGACATTTTAAAGGAACTCCAGAAACAGAGTAATTTAACAAATGTATTTTACTTTACTTTAAAATGTACATAAAATAGTTATTTTTATGCAATGAAAAATATGAAAAATGTAAATAATTCAAAATATATATATTATAATAGAGAGACCGTCCTGGCGCAGGGTTACGAGTTTGTGATTGTAAACGCGACTGGTCGTGGGTTTGATACCCACTTGAGGAAATCAAATATTTCTTATACCTTTATATTTCAATTTCCTCGCTCTGGTATTGAAACAAAGCATGGCGTTTAGCTTTGCCATTCAACACGCAATGTCTCTAAAATTCGTCGGGAAAGGGGAACGGCGTGTCTTAACACTAGGTTCCCTCTGTCCCCCGTCTTAATAGACTTATACAAGTATAAATTCAGCGTTAAGAGTTGTTTAATTTGTTTAGAAGAAAAATACTAAGAGTGGAGAACAAAATAATGTTTACATCCTTATTTTAGTAAAAAGTTTGTCTTCTTACTAAAAAAAGTAATTAAAAATAACTCTATCCCCCGAAAGGGAATTGAACTCACAACTTTCCATATACAGTCAGACGCTGTAGTACTGTGCCAGCTTCTGACGGCGTCTGTAAAAAAAATCCAACATTTATATTAATAATAAACATTATTTAGAAGTTATATTGCCTTCTTTGTGGCAAACGCAGTTAACAATTATGCTACCGGAAGTTCAACAGCTCTATCTCACTTTTAATATCTTAACATTATTTACCTTAATGTGGGATGGCTGTGACGGTTGTGAATGAATTATTATAATTATTTTTTTTTCATTTCTTCGCTCTGGCACCAACGCAAAACTTCGGCGTTGAGTTCCACCGCTCAATACACAGTGCCTCGAAAAAATTGGCAAGAAAAGCATACACGAAAAAAATGTTTCTGTAATATAATGAAAGTATTTAGACCGTCGAGGCATAATGGCTCAGTGTCTAATTGTAAACAAAGACGGTGGTTGGTTCGATTCCCACTCGGAGGAATAAATTATTTTTTATTTCCTCGCTCTTGTAACAGCACGAAATTGATTTTTGGCACTCAACAGGCAATGGCTCTGACTTTAGGCGAAAAGGACTCACGAGCTGTTCGAGGTTGGCAAACCCGTTCAGATGTATTTCCCCTTAAATATTTTTTTTTCAATACTAACTTCCGACATTTATTTTTAATTTATTTAAAAAAAGGACAATTTGAAAGATGAAAATTATAAAAAAAAACACATTTTATATCTCTCTATCTCATATTTATGTAAACACTGTAATGCACATTAAGTGCATACTAACAGCAAACATTTATGAATGCAATTTCTGCAGTTCAACCAAAGTTTCTCTAAAGACCTTTCTTCGTAATGTCTTGGAAATTTCAAATTCGTGGTCGCTGGCGTTAGTTTCGAAAAGTAAACAAACTTCTTAACTTTTTATATCTTCTGGAATTAGTTGCTTAGTAAATAGTGGAAGTCTTTTGATACTCTACGCTTTTAGTAAAAAATTAGAATTTCATGAGATGAAAGTATTAATTAATGTCTTTACATCTCATTTGAATTTACGAAAATCAAAACTGAGAGAGAACGCACCACCTGCCACTTGAGGGAATGAAATATTTCATATTTTCATTCTTTCGCTCTGGTAACCAGGTAAAACTACGCCATTCAACACGCAATCCTTCCAGCATTCGGTGAAAAGCAGGGAACGTAGAGAGTAGGAATTTCTCAATGAGAATGGAATCTCTTAATATTAGGTTCCCAGGTCCTCGCTGCCTACCTGGTAAAAAAAATATCTTAAAATATCTCCAAAAAAGGACCAAACATTATTTCAAGATTCTGTTATTCAGGTTAAAATATGTGATGTTAAATGAAGAATAATGCTCCATTTTTTGAAGACAAATATTATATAAGTAGATATATTCTCCAAGAAGTAAATTCTGTTAGAAAACTCTATTGAGATATAAAGCGTATACGCGTTGCACTCACACCGTTTATACTTACCGTCCATTTAGTGCTATTACTGGCCCATTGACGAAACAACAGAGCCTTGCTTTGCTAATGGAAAGAGGAAATAATTTCTATGAAGCACTTTCTTTTTCTCATGATAAGGTACCCAGGTTATATTCTTTTGGCTTTTAGCATCCGAAAACGAGAGACGAGAGCTTACCAAAGAGGCTGGCACGTATGTTAATGCTGAGTCTTCGAGTTGGTATTTACCTAATTTTTCAACAAGAATTATGGGTATTATACTGGCAAATAAAAACTTTAAGAGATATATTCAAAGTAGCTTTTAAGATTATTTTTAAAGAACTATAAAATATAGTATTATATATCTTATATTATTGTAAATTGGCTTTTATTAACAAACACTCAAAGAGCATAATTGCACGTCTGGAGCGTAGGTCACGTGACTTGAAACAATACAAATAATCGAACCCATAAACGTCACGTTACAGCCACACGGGCTCTATATACCACTTCATCCTTTATTTAACAATCTAAAAATACCTTATTTCAATTTAAACATTGAAAATTGAAATTTATAATGAGCCGTAAGTATTTTAATGAAGTTTTTCTTCTGCCCGATTATTACAGAGCATTCGCCCGCTTCATTAGCCCCGACCGCGGTATAACGTTCATTAAACGTATCGAAATGTATGCCTGTAGCATTAAATGCAATACAATTTACAAGGGCTTTAATGGAGAATGGATTTTTCGTTAAAAAATGGGGAATCGAAATATATATAAATGTTAATGGTTTTTTTTGTTCTTTTCGTATTCCGCATACAGCAGGGTAGGCATAGGTAATATAGTGTAAGTGTAGGGGCAGGGTAGGCATAGGTAGTATAGTGTAAGTGTAGTGTTAAGGCACTCCCCATTTTCCGCCGAATTCTGGAGGCAATACGTGTTGAGTGGTGGAGCTTAGTTTCGCGCTTTGCCTCGACACCAGAGCTAAGAAGTTAAAATCTTAAATATTTCATTTCCTCGATTCGTCTTTTTTTAATATATAAATTCTCCTTAACACTATTTGTGTACAGAATCTAATATTTTCTTTATATTTTAGACAAATTATTTGTTTGTATTATAAACTATTTAGCTCTGACTACCCCGCTAGGGATAAAGCGTGAAGCTATGTATGTATTTTTTTTTTTTTAGGAAAAAGGACAAGGCAAACGAGCGTTCGGGTCACCTGATGGTGATCACCGCCGCCTACGACCCCGTGCAGCACCAGAGGTGCTACAGGTGCGTTAACGGCCTTTGAGGTATAAATATAAAAATTATTTATAAAAAATATATTTCATCTCTATTACGGTAAAAACGACATGATATTCAAATCAAAACAAAATATAATTGTTTGTTTTTTTATTGGGCCTCTCTAATATCACACTAACCGAAACATTGTACGCTTAAATTTGCACGATTGTATGAAAAAGTATACAAAATATTGTTTCAATAGTAAATCCATTTTCAACTTAAATCTCTATTTGGAGCTAGGAATATTGTTTAAGTGGCGTAAACGTGACAGTTTGTGGGTTCGATTTCCAATCGAGGAGGTTGAGGTAAACCGCGGCGCTAAGTTCCGTGCAAAAGTTTACGATATATTTTAACTAAAGAATCTTTACAATAGATTTTAAGTAAGCTTTAGGAATATAATGAAAAATATCGACGCTTTATTATTTTTAAAACAGTTTCATGAGCTTTCCACAACAAGATTATCAGGAACCGAGGGTCCTATAAAAGTTTAGTACTTCTCTGGTTATTGAGAAATACCGCCAGCACCCCATTTTTAGCGCATTTAGATGTCATAGTTCGTATAGTGGGTAACTTTTCAGTACCGTCCAAACGCTATGAGATGAAAGCAAATAGTATTATTTTATGGACTACACACGGCTAATGCTGGGCTTTAAAAAATATACATTAGATTTAAATTTGTGGACTGTATATGGTGGACTGTAACGCGACGGTAGTGAGTACGATCCCCACTCAAGTAAATGAAATGTTCATTTAAATTTCTATTTTTATTTATTCGCTCTGTTTCTCCAGTTGGCGGCCAGAACTTGGTGGAAAATGGGAGTGTATTAACACTAAGTTCCCTCTGCCTAGCCTACTTAGAGCGAGATACAACGTGAAGCTGATTTATTTATTTATATATCATGATTAACCTTAGATAATATTAATACGATCTTGAACGTATTTACAGCAATTTGTGTAGTATTAAATAATTAATTAACTAATGCGGTTAGCGTAATTATGGGATGTAATTCTGTAGATATATACATGTAAAGAGAATAATATATCTGACGCCAGTCGTGGTGCAGGGCCGCAGTGGGTTCGATTCCCGCTCGAAGAAATATATATATTGTTAGAAACAGAAAGCGGTGAACGTTTTAAAAAAAATCGTCTATATGTTTCTCAATTATTCGGAAACAGGTTCTACGTAATTGTATTAAGTAATATGTATCACCCAACACTCGTATGTAGGAACATACGAGTTTTCATCCAATAAGAGCTGTTGCTTATAAGCACCTGCCCCCGATTGATTTTTTTTCTCGAATGGACTTTATTACTGTTGACCTGGACTAGTCTTGACAGCGTCACCAGGACTAACCTAACTTAACCTAGGTTAGGATTAGGTATTTAGTAGAGCATCTATAGTTGTTAGATTTTTAATAGGGTGAATTATATTTCACATCCCCGCTCTAGTAAGAAACATGACAATGACAAAACACTGACGTTTCTGTGTTCGATTTCCACTTCGAGAAACGAATTAATTTTATTTCTTTGCTCTGGTACACACAATGTCTGTATAATTGGGTGACAGTGAATTCCTTCAGTCCTGCTATATGCTTGAAGCGGCTTGCGATACTCAACGCCCCAAGAATTCGGCATAAAATGGGGTATGGAATATCTTAATGAAAACAGAGTGTTAACACTAGGTTCCCAGGTTCCCTTTGCCTACTCTAAAGTACAAGAAAAAAATCAGCTATTTTATTGCGTGTTTACGTGTAATGCTTAGGTCCGTGTGTATATAGATTAATAAATTTTGTTTCTCACAACATGGTTTATACAACTGTTGGAACGTACACACGCGGGCGGGGAAACTTTTCTATTCTCTCTTAAATTATCATATATCACTTAACTGGATGAAGAGAGGAAAACTGAGTGGCTTAACATTAAAGCCCGTATTTATAAAGACCCCGCTCTCAAGACTGAGATCCGATCTTGAGATACAGTTTTAATTCATAAATTATATGTATATCAATGAATGAAAACGGAATTTCAAGATCGATCTCAGTCTTCAAAGCGATTTATAAATATGGGCGTAGGTTTGCTTTCCTTTTCTTGTCCTCCTATCTTGTTATGGAAGAAAAATAAAAATAATTAATTTCCCCGAATGGAAACCGTACCCATACCGTTAGACATCACCACACTTAGCCATGATGGCAAAAAAAAAATTCAAATAAATTTTCCCGTTAACTGATAAGTGCTTATTATGAAAATAATTGAAGATCCTAAAACAATTTCAAACAAGTCCTCGAAGGGGAAACGTCGCTAAGACTTAGGTATTTGTGTTTTCCCTTATTTAATTTGACTTTTTAATTAGGCCAAAGCTTTCTGTGTCCTCTAAATCTTCTTATAAGATTGTCTAAATTAAAATTTGTAAAGTCCTACTTACTTTTATTGTCGACCGTTTATAAATACTTTGTTTTATACGGAAAATAAATTGTTCAGTTAATTTTGTTATTTAAGTATCTTAAAAGAATTAACTGTTAGAATAAAATTTAGAAAATGTTGAAATTATGCAGATTCTTCAAGAAATTCTTTTGAGAAAACTTAAGACTAATAATCTCGTTATTATCTTTGTATAATTATATCTGTTTATCTTATAAGATGATTTTCCTGACGGAACGCCGCACTTAGTTAGTCTCGTTACCAGAGCCAGGAAATTACAATAGTTTAAATCGCCGAGTGGGAATCGAACCCACGACCTATCGCGATTACGGTCGCACCCTTGCCACGACTACCCTCATTATTCTTAATAAATGACATTAAAATTGTAAATTTGATAAACAAAGAGCTTATTCTATAAATATTTATATATTCTAGACATGACAATTTAAACAAGTATTAGCTACCGGAACAAACTGAGTCAATACTAGATGTAGCACTAAAGGGTTGGACAGAGCTGCTTCCGGCGGAAGCGGTTGTCATTTCCGCCCGAGAATGCATGCGGTCTGTGATCCAATCTTGAGATAGATTCGTAATGGCGATTGATTTCTGATCTTTGTTATTTATATATACTGTATAGAATATTAATGTGAGGCCTTCGTGGCGTAGCGGCACAAGGGTGTGTCTGTAATGCGACGATTGTGGGTTCGATCCCCACTCGAGGAAGTGAAATATTTATTTACGTTTATATTTCCATTTCTTCGCTCTGGCGTCGAGGCAAAGCGCGGCGTTGAGTTCTGCCACTCAACACGCAATACCTCCATAATTCGACAGAAAATGGGGAATGGATTGTTTAACATTAGGTTCACTCTGCCTATCCTTTTGTGTGCGGGATACAGCGTGAAGCTGATTTAACATTAATTTGGAACATTTATATGTATGACGATATTCGTTGGTTTAATCCTCAGATGTATACTTAACTATAAATATATGTATATATTACGTTATCTCTGTTTGGTAAGGCAAAATGCGGAGTTAAGTTACGAACAGTATAGTACATGTAATATAACCTAATTTTACAGAAAATGGGAAAACAAAAAAAAAAGAATTCTTTTATGTTTAAAAAAATACTAATATTCATATATATATATATATATATATTTATGAAAAATGTGTGTAAATTCAAAGTAAACATTCATTTCTCGTACATGTAATTTCCGCTTGCCATTTTGAGGTATTTCAAATAACATTTCACAATCTGAAAACGTTAGATACGCTGTATGAATATAAATCACTATTTACTAAAAATAAAAAATCGTATGTTTCATGGAGTTAAATTAAATTCTATATAAAATAACACAAATTTTGAGCCACATGTGTAAACGCGACTGGTTGTAGATTCGATTGCCACCCGAGGAAATTTAATATTTAATATTTTTTATATCTAACATTTCTTCGCTCTGGTGTCGAGGCAAGTTCTGCCACTAAGCCCAAATCATATATAAAATAAATATGAATATTTATTTATTATATATATTTTTAGATCTTATATCACAGACAAAGTGCGAAATTACTAGCATAAATGTGTTTTTTAGATTCACGCTGTATTCCGCACATAGCTGGGTATACAGAAGATATCTGGGAACCTAGTGTAAAGACATTCCGTTTCCCATTAAGACACTTTCACTGCCTCACTGCCAGAGCGAGGAGACGAAAATATTAAATATTTTATTACCTCAAGTGAAACTCGAACCAATAGAGAGAATGAGATTATAAAATATATAGAAAATTATTATATTTTAAATACTATAATACCATAAAACGCTTAAGTTACCTTATAGTACAGCGTATATACTAATAAACAGCGTATATTGGTGTATACGCTGTTCAAATAAGCTTTGTAAGCTTTTCACAATTGTCGATTGCATATTATTGAATATGGCAGAATAGACTGCATGTAAGCCGCTACATATAGATAGAGCACTCCACGAGTGTATACTCGCACAAATTTTGACAATTCTTTTATAATTTAACATAAGGAGCCTTTCCAGAAATATTTTACAAGAATTGTAATAATTCTCGTAGCAAAGTCTAAACACTTAGTTCTCCCTGCCTACCATTCTACATGCAGGATTCAATTAATTACTAAAAACAAACACATATGTATAGTGTATATACTTTCCATATAATTTCTTAACTAAATAATTTTCTTACTATATATATATTAAACTCTTCTTCTTCCTCCTGGCATTAATCCCGGCTATTGCCAGGGTCTGCCCTCCTACTCAACCTAAATATATATTAAACGTAATTGCTTTTTTTTGATTTTAGCGGAAAAAAATTGATCTTAGCGGGATTTGAACCAGGGCCTCTTGAAAACCGTCTGATCGTTCACTGAACGCGGGTGAGGCTGCGCGCGCTGCTACGTTCAAAATTTTTATACATTTTCTAAAAATATCTTTTCCCTCTTCTTGTCCTAAATGTGGAATAACACTTAGAAATCGAAAATTTAACTAACGTATTCTTGAAATATATGAAGAATAAGTGAAAATATTATATATGTATAAATATTATATGTAAATAGTAGATTGCTTGTCGGGTTACTACAGTGAAGGCTTATTCGCAAACCCCTTTTGATATCCGATAAAATCGTGGCAGTTTACTGTTTTCTCGTTAATGTCATTGCAGTTTCTATGCAATTTTGCGATCTACTAACAAAAAAATACATCACTGGATTTTAGTAATAATAATTAAAATTACTTTTTTAAATATATTTCATTCTGATCGAAATTTCATAAATTTCTAAGATTTTTTACCAATTCCAAAATGAAATTAAAAAATACGGTTCTTTTAATCATTGGTTCACCTTTAGTCGTTAACTATTATTTTTTTTGCATTTTTTTATATTTATTTGCATAAGAAGATATTACTGAATAAATATAAGATAAAAAGCGAACAAAAAATAAGTTTGAAGTATTACAAAATAAATATGAACTTAATTACGAGTTAATTAACAAAATGAAATAAATATTTGAAATGCAACATTGTTTATCACAATGACAGCATAACTTAGGTACCTCCTAATACAATATTATTTTTTTAGGGTCCCCCTTTAACTCACACACAGCATCGTAGGCAGAAGGAAAGTGGAAATCTTGAAAGTGTTGAGACACTCCGTTCCCTTTCTTACGCTTTCATTCCAGTGCGCTCGATTGGAAATCGAACCCACAAACTGTCGCGTTTACAGTCACAAGCTTGTATCAAAGCTTGTATCATTGCTCCACTTTGGTTTTGATACCAGAGCACGGCAAATGATAATAATTAAATGATTTTTTTTTAATTATTTATTTTATTTTTTCTATAATAATTAATATTTAAAAATGTAAAATTGATTCACTAGTTTAATAAAAGTATATTCTCTGATTTTAAATAAAAAATTAAATTAAAAAAATAATTAAATGAAAACACTTTCCACCAAATTCTGAAAAAAAAAAGCGGAACTCGCCGCGCTTTGCCTCCACACCAGAGCGAAGGAAATGAAAATATACATTTGAATAAATATTTCATTTCCTCGAGTGGGTATCGAATATACAACCAGTCGCGTTTACAGTGCCCCTGCATATATAAACATTTTTGACCCAACCATTAGGTCCCACCAGGCATGGAAACCCCCAGCCGTAACGCGACATACATAATCCAGAACGGCGACAGTTCCTGGATTAGCAAACAACTGTTCCACTAAAGCCAAGCGTCCGGTCCGCGTACACGTTCAGTCTTTCCTTAACAATTAATATTGATTATTCGCTCATTATGTAAAGTAATTACTGTTTAATGAAGATTTATATTTGGCTATTGGAGATTTGTGCTTCGATTTGTCTGTTTGTTGTGAAATATTGTATAGAATTGTAATACAATTAGGGGTCTTGAATTAAATATTATTTGTAATGGCAAAGGCTTTTGTGGTTATCATGAAATTAAGATGGTGTTGATTAATATAATTAAAAACAACTGGACAAGTGCGAGTCGGATTCTTGTACGGAGGGTTTCATACGTTTGTCCGTAAAAACAATAAATGGATCTCGTTTGTTGTATGTGAGCCCTATTAAATATTGATTTAATTTAAATTTGATAATTTATTTTTAAATTTAATGTATTACTAAATATTCTTAGAATAAAATAATATAAAGTAAATAAACATGTAGGTAATTTAAAATTCTGGAGATCAAAACTCGAGTAAGCTGCAAGGGGGTTGCTAATGAATTTATAAATTAGAAACACTCAAATAAACACTTCAATCAGAACTAAACGTAAATTATAGGAATTTTCCCACAATACAATGCCAATAATTGGCTTCTAACGAATGGTTAAATAAATACTAGAATATAGTGTACTTTTACACCACATTTCTAATAATACTAGTAAAAAATTATCCTCTACATTTCTGCATATCCAATACAGGCATCAGAGATGCATCTCGAGCAAAAGCATAACAATCCCTTTGTGATGCTGCAACGCGAAAGGCTTCTGATTGGATCAAAAATGTAAAGAAGCGTGTTCGTTAACGTAGGAGTGATGTGGGCTGACGCTACCTTTCAGCCTTAACGCAACGGAAATATTACATTTGAAATGTAAATATAGATATACATATATATATGGAAATATACATATACATATGTTGATTCCAGATTCCATTACCAGTCGTGTAATTGTAAATGTGACAGGTTGTGTGTTAGATTCCCACGAGGGAATTAAGTATTTAATTTCTCTATTTTCGCTCTGGTGGCGAGGTGAAGCGCGGCGTTGGATTTTTCTCAACCCGCAATACCTCCAGAATTCAGCGGAAAATGAAGAGTGGAGTCTCTCTGCCTTCTCTGTTAAATGAGGAAAACAGCGTGAAACTGAAAAAAAAAATGTTTGTATGAGTATTTATTTTACTTTTATTTGTATTCGTTCGATTGTGTTATATGTTTACAATATTTACTTTGTAGGTGCCAAAAAAATGTTATATATCTTATTATCACACAACTTCATCAGCATCCCTGGCAAGATAACTAACAGCGTAGAGTTTCACTATTCAAAATGTCTCTCTCTCTCTCTCTTGACACTGATCTCTTTTGGCCACCCAAAAAAAACTTTTTCATTTCTGTGAAATAGACCACATTTTAGATAGTATTATTTTCCCAAATATAATGTTTCTAACGTGCTTCCCCTATTACATGAGACATTTGTATGTATTTATATAATAACATATCTATAAAACTTTCTTACGCTTAGAATAACAAATTGTATAAAGAATAATTACGTCACTCCCCAGACGTCACGCCCAGCCGCTGCGGTTGTCACGGTAGCGAGGCGTTCCTGACGCGATAGAAACTGTACGTTGCTCATTTTAATATTTATTCTTAAATCCGATATGAAATATGTATGAGGTTGAAATAGAACTATGAAAATAGCAAGAAGTTAAGAGTGTATTAGAAGTTTTAACAGGTTTTCTTGTATTTGTTTTTATATACAACCGGAAATTGTATAGGTAATCAATTAGGCTTGGAGCAAAAAGATCGAATAATATAATGGAAAAGATGTGGCCACAATTACGTTTTTGAGAACTATTTCAAATGTCAAAGTTGAGTGGCGGAACTCAACGCCGCGCTTTGCCTTGTTACTAGAGCGAGAAAATGAAAATATGAAATATTGTGTGAATAATGGGAATCGAACCTACGGCCTGTGTTTACTTCTCTTGTGTCCCTACGCAACGACTGGCCTCATATTATCGAAATGTAAGAAGTGTAGTAATTCAATTTTTATTATGACAGAAATATTTATTTATGAAACATTTCTGGAACTTCTTTCTATCTTTTTCTCCTTTTCCCGAAAATATAAAAATAAAGATTTGTTTAAGGAACGTCGGTACATTACACAATATTCCTTAGATTTGAAACTGCTCACATATAAAATCAGAGCGGATATGAATCTCTTCCGCAGGATACCCCTTCGTACGTTTGACTCAGAGCGGTACTATCATATTTTTAGTATCAACACTACGAGTAAGTTTATTCAAAGTTTACTTGTTATTTAATTCTGGGCTAGTACAAGAAATAGATTTATTAATAGATAAAAATAAAATGTATGAAATTATGTGTATATCACAAGTAATTAAACCTAGTCTACTGCGTTCCCATTATGACACTTCCGTTTGCCACTTTCCGCTGAATTCTGGAAGCAATTGAGTGACGGAACTCAATTCCTCGAGTGAGAATCAAACCCACAATCTGTCACCTTCACAGTGCATGCAGGTGCATAAGCGTGTGCGCTACGGCCTTTTCGGCTCTACTAACTAGTCTTTTCGGTCAATTAATATAATATCAAAGAAATTATTTCCGTATACAAAGAAAGGAGGTCGACAGAAGTCCTAGATTTTCTTCTATACTCTATTTAAATTGCCACGTAAAACGTTTCACTTAATCATGGGCCCCGGTGTGCCATACAAAGCTTTGCTTTAGCCGACTCTTTAAGCTATTTTAATATAATATTACGTTTTCTTTGCGATTCTACGAGCTTTGAACCCATTCATGGCGGTCAGTGTTTAACTTTGATTAAAGCTAAATTGAAAGGCTTTGACTTATTAAATGTGAAAGGTTAAAGATTGTACTGAAGATACTTATAATAAGTAACTATTGAAACTGTTAGGCGAGCTCAGTCTTTTTTGGACATCCCCAAATCGAATGGGCAAGATAGCATCTCTCATTTAGTGCTGAAACGGTTCTGACGCGTCTGGTAAACATGTCCAAGCTGGCGTCAAAGAAACTGGGAGTCATCGGCAGAGCGAAACAGTACGTCAAGATACCAAGCTGGTATCAGCTTGACTCCTTTGATGGCATATAAGTAGATCCGTTGTAATCTTTGGGGATCTAATGATCTGTGTAAGGCTTGACTTTAGCTTTGTATAGAGACGTCTCCTCTCTAAAAGTTGAACATCATATACAGAACAGAACAGTAAAGCACAAAGAGGTAAAGCGAAGATATCACCATTAAATAAGGTGAGGCGTTTGATTCTAATCCATCACAGTAAATGTAGATGACCATATTAAAAAAGTCAACCAATTTTCCCTAAGCACATTTAAATAACATCAAATAAATATTCTTATAGTTGAAGGGAGCAAAGCCTTGCGGCAACCGCTAGTATATAAGCATACAAAATCATAAAGCACGAAATTGAAATATAATAGACATATAATATCGTATTTACTAGTTCCATTGGAAATCAATTAGGCTACATCTTTAATGTTCCAGATGGAACAGTATCACAGAAATGGTATATTTTGATATTAAATTTCTTTGTTCCTAAAATAGTGGCTAATGAAAGATGTTATATACATGGTTTGAGTGCTGCTACTCTACACGCAATGCCCTGGAACGGAAATGTCTTAATGGGAACGGAGTGTCTTAACATTGAGTTCTCTCCGCCTACCCTGATGTATGCGGGATACAGTGTGAAGCTAAAAAACAGCCAATTACAGTTTGTTGTTTAAATTCTCAGGTACTTCCGATATTCATTCTGTTCTTGTTTTGTCACACATAGATGGTCTCTTCAATAATTCATTGTTAGAAGCCGTCTCGCAAATGGACAGCATAATAAGTTGACAACGTCCGCTCACATCGTGTACTGTCTCTCCGTTATTAATTTGATATTTCATA
The DNA here is from genome assembly GCA_013403645.1 of Heliconius nattereri. Lineage (NCBI taxonomy): Eukaryota > Metazoa > Arthropoda > Insecta > Lepidoptera > Nymphalidae > Heliconius > Heliconius nattereri. The sequence continues at coordinate 3,019,069 of JAAIXI010000228.1, forward strand.
TTTAATGGAGGATAGTTATATTTGATGTCTATCTTTATTTATATTATAATAATTGATTATATTAATTATAAATATGGGGGGAATTCTATAGGGGTATTTTAAATGAAATTTTATATAGTGAATTTCGGCATTTTCTCTGTTTTCAATTATAGAGCTTAGATTCTAGTCTTTTTAAACACACTCAACACAGAACAGATATAAGTAATTATTAAAAGGTCATAATATGGTCATAATATGTATCCCGGGAAACCACCAAACTAATAAACAATATATTTTATGTATACAGGTGCCAATATCAATTATGTCAATAAATTGTAAAGTACAAAAAGAAATCAAAGTACTTATCCTTTTTTTAACCGACTTTTAAAGAAAAAGGACGTTCTCTATTCGTCGGAATTTTATTTCGGTATAACTAATCAAAAATCAATTTATCTATTTCTATTTTGACTAAGTTTATTTTATTTTAAATGACATTTAATGGATTTCAAAACAAACGTAAGAACATGTAATATTATAAAATGCTTAAAAGCTTCCAAGCATTAATTAAAAGTTTGTTAAAGTTCATTATAGTATCATCTTGAACTAATATTAGTAAAACTATGTGTATAATACTTAAAATACCAGTGGTAGCGCACAAAGGTGAGACTGTAAACGCGACAGGTTTTGGGTTCGATTTCCATTGGAGGATATGAAATAATTAATATTTTTTCGGTCTGGTTTCAAGGTAAAGCGCGGCTTTGAATACCACTACTCAAAAAGCAATGCATCCAGAATTCGGAGGAAAATAGGAAACGGAATGTCTTAACTCTAGGTTCCCTCTGCCTACTCTGCTGTGCGCAGGATACAGCGTGAACCTGAAAAAAAAGGAATATGTATATGTAAATATATTATAAGTATGACTTCTTGTAAAATAACCGTATAAACAATTTCCCTGGTTCTCGCTTACACCAGTTGGCACTTCCTTTGCTCTTTGCATAACACTCGCCACCGTGAGTGCTGTTATGGACAACCTTAGACTAAATATTTGAAGAAATATCATCAGTAGCTACAATACTGATATATAAAATGTGTATTTTGCTTCATTTATTATTTACATTTCACTATATACGTTAGAAAGAGGTTAGAGGTTCTTGCAAACTGTTGTTAATAAACAAAAAAGAAACAAGAACCTACATATTCGTTTTCGTAAATTATTTTTTTAGCAAGAAATAAAAGGCTTTTTTATCTTTATTTTATTTTATTTTATTTATGCTTAAGAGAGGTAGAGGGAAACCTCGGTTGATCGTCGGAAACACAGCATTAAAGATCCTGGTGGAAGGTCACGTAAAAAGCGTGAGGGTTCCTCAGAGGACAAGTATGAAGAAGAAATTAATTATATTAATCAATGACATTTCTAATAGTTTTTCATTAAAAATATAAAACTATATGATGCACTAAGACTACTTTTAAAGCATTATTGTACCTTATAAGAACAGCTTTCATGAGATTTCGAATACATTCGCAACTAAAATAATTTAGTATTTATATTACTCCTTGTGGATATCTCCACGTGATATATTTTGTAGCAGGCTTTTGGCACAGCGTCTTACTGGTAAACACGAAGGATGTGGGTTCGAATCCTATTCAGCCGAATGCTATTCTCATGTACTTAGATAGTTAAATCGACAGCCACACGTAATCTCTTGAAAGTTTGACGGAAAGTGGAGAAAGCAAAAACACTAGGCTACTTCTCTCTGTTAAATAAATAATAATTGAAATGGATGAACATATTATGCAAAAAGGATCTAAATAGAATCATTTTGTTAAAAAGAAGAGTTTGAGATATTAATTGTAAATCTTTAATAAGTATATAAACATTTATAAGATATATTTTATTGTCATCCATGTCGTTGACAGCCACACGTAATCTCTTGAAAGTTTGACAGAAAGTGGAGAAAGCAAAAACACTAGGCTACTTCATTTTGTTAAAAAGAAGTGTTTGAGATATTAAATATAAATGTTTAATAAGTATATAAACATTTATAAGATATATTTTATTGTCACCCATGTCGTATTAAATCATCATCAACAGCCATCTTTTGTCGACTGCTGGACATAGGCCTTCCCCAATTCTCGCCACGACACTCGATCCTCAGTATTTCGGACCCGTCCGCTTCCCTCCAACTTCCCTCTTTATGTCGTCTGCCCATCTGGCAGGGGGTCCCACTGGTCCCACCAGTCGTCCCACTGGTCGTTTTGTACGGGGTCTCCACTCTAAGATACGTCTGCTCCAGCGGCCGTCGGCTCTACGACAGATATGCCCCGCCCGTATTAAATATATCCAATAAATTATAATACACAATCGGCTATGCTTGAATAAAATTTTCATATCATCACACACAGGAAAATTCGATTTGAGAGACGGCACGAATCAACAGAGATATGACGACAGTATATTTAGGTATACGATTAATTCATGCTTTATGCTGCATATTATGTTATCGCAAGGTAGCCAGAGAGAGAGAGAACCTAGTGTTAAAACACTCTGTTTTCAACTTTCTGTAGAAATAAGGATACGCTGCACTTTTTCTTGAAAGAGTGAGGAAATGAAAAGAAATTGTTCCCTTAGACATACAACTGCGACACGATGACCTATAAATATAACTTTTATTATTTAATCTGAAGAAAACTGCAATATCAGTATTGTATAATGGATTCTATTGAATGAACTTATGCCAATTATTAAATATATCTTCTAATACTTTTGAGCTCGGAGCAGTGCCTGGGACTTGCGACCACAGGTGTAGGCTTTAGGGGCCTCTTTATAAAGGACTTAGTCGCCTTCACTGCTCCTATCTAGAAAGTTCTCCCATAAAGAAAATTAGTACTTGCTTTTATATATTATTAACAAACATGACTGCCTATCAAAGAACAATGTTACCATAGCATATATGCTATGGCATATTACAGATAAGCTTTTGTTTGGTAACGAGGCAATGGGCGGCGTTGAGTTATCAACGATTCTAGAGTAGGGTGGTAAGTGGAGAACGATAGTGTTTTAACACAACGTTTCTGGGTTCCGTCTGAATGCCTTGCTCTGTGAATTGGGAATGGGAATTTGTGATTTTTTGGAAAAACTTGGACTCTTGAATAAAATTAGCTAACAGCCCGACTGTTGAGTTTGCCATAGTTTTTTCTTCAATATAGTCCAATAATAGGCCGTTCGTATCATATAATAATTTATAAAATCTTAGGATAGAATATCAAAATAAAAATAGTTTTTTTGAAAACTAAATTTTAACAAAAACTTTTAGAGGCTGTCGTAAAAAAAATATTAGTGATTTTTTAGTAAGTGTTTAGTAGATTATAAACAAATATCTTTCGCCTAAAAAGCAACAAGCTATTACAGCTATTACAATATCAAATTTCATTCACATTTATTTAACACATAAAAGAAAACTAAAATACTAATCTTATCTAGAACGCTATCGAATTCTGAGAATTTACAAAAAACAACCTCCAATTGTATACAATCGAATGGATCTCATACAAATAACAACATAAAAATGTTAGAACATTTATGTAAGTAATTACCAAAGCACCTAATGGTACCTGCCTGGTGCCTAGCCGTGACTAATTCCGTAAGAGCGTGTGTCGCATATAAAGGGAATTAGGCCCAGAGTACGTACGGACTGACGTATAATTTTCTTTGTCGCCTCAGTTATTCTATCTACTGTTAGAGGAAACGTTAATTGTAGTGCTGTGTGAAATGTTATTTTAGAGATTAGTACATATTTGTTTTTAGTGGGAGAACTAAAATTACCTAAAATATACCATAGGTGTATAGTTAAGTACATCCGAGGCAGTATGAGGACGTCATGACGCAGCGGCACAAGGGTGTGTCTGTAACGCGACGGTTCGATGTTCGATCCCCACTCGAGGAAGTGAAATATTTATTAACGTTTATATTTCCATTTCTTCGCTCTGGTGTCGAGGCGAAGCGCGTTCAGTTCTGCCACTCAACACGCAATGCCTCCAGAATTCCGCAGAAAGCGGGGAACGGAGTGTCTTAACACTAGGGTCCCTCTGCCTACCGAGCTGCGCGCGGGATACAGCGAGAAGCTGATTTATTTCATTTATTTATAACAAAATATTTAATGCGTGATTATTTAAATGAGTCATCGTGATGGAAGGCAAGACATTTATTTATATATGATTTAGTTAATTAAATAATAACTAAACCTTTCCCATATATAAGCAGTTACAACTACATTTATAACGTAAAAAAATACTAGAAAAATAAAAATAAACAAAGTTGACACAGTCCTCCATACAAAATATATATGAAATTAGCATATAAATCAGTTATCAAAGTAGACGTCAGGCGTTCAGCATTTGATATCGGTACGAATTTTAATTCAAATGAGCTTAAATTATGCAGGTGCGATAAGTTACAATCGGAATTATTCATTAGGGATTATAAATATTATATTAATAAAGAGTCCGTCGTGGTGCAAGTGCATATGCATGAGACTGTAAACGCGACAGTTATAGGTTCAATTCTCACTGGGAGGAATAAATGATTTACAGGTTCCATCCTGCTGGCTGCGGGAATGGTTGTTGAAACAATTCCTACTCAGGAAACTTAAGATCTTTATTTCTATAAAAATACTTAATTCCCTCGCTCTATAATTATAAAATTCGGCACTGGGTTCTGCCATTTATTACATAATCATGAATACGGGTGGAAAGCGGAGAACAGAATACATACGTATCTAGAAATAACTGTGAGAGGGATTCAATGCTAAACTTAGCGCTATTCCGGACAAATTTTTTGTTAATATAGTTCTGAGGTGGCACAAGACTATTCTGGGGTGGGCACGGATCACCTGGCATGGTAGGCCATTCCAGGTGATCCGTGCCAACCCCAGTTCGTGCCGTGTAGGTTCCTACGCCCATGTCAGACTGCCTTAACACTACATACTGCCTAGTATAGCGTAAAACTGAAGAAATATATATATGTATAGTGTGCATCTTCAAATTTAGCAAAAAATATTCTAAGTATTCTAAAAAGAAATAAATAAAGGATTGGAACAGAATATGTAGACAAAAATTAATAAATTATAATTAATATATTATATTGCGTAATTATATATAATTCAAATAGACTTTCACGATATTTGAACTGGTTACCCTATCACTGTTGTGGAAATCATATTAAGAATAAAATATTACTTAATAAGACTTACGTGTTGGTCGATGGCCTCAAACGTCACGTCGTAATTAGTAATTGATGCACTGAATTTTTCATTAGAAATCGAATAATGGGCCAGGTGCACTTTTCTACTTGCATATTAAATCACTCGGATACGGCCCTAATGTTAATTTTATATTGTATAGCTTGATAGGTTAAAAATAATAGTCGGGTAAATATTACTAATATTATATGATAGTTTATTAATATTTAGGTACTTGTATTTTTATAATACAACTAGCGGACGCGCGCAGCTTCGCTTGCTTATTTAGGAGTGAATTCTAATACACCATGAAACATATGTTCAATGGTATATTTTTAAGAGTCTAAATTTTATTTTTTTTCAAAATCGGTGGCGATTTAAAGATTTTTCCATACAAACTTTCAACCCCTTATTTGCACCCTCAGGGGGAGAATTCTAGAAAACGGTGAAACACGTATTCAATTAAATACTTTTAAAAATCTAAATTTCTAATTTTCGGTGTTGATTTAAAAAAAATCCACACAAACTTTCAACCCCCTTTCACCCCTTTAGGGTTAAAATTTTTCAAAATCCCTTCTTAGTGGATATCCAGATTGCGAAAGTAAACGTCTGTCCAAATTTCACGTTTCTACCATCAATGGTTACGGCTGTGCGTGCGTCTTGCCGCAGTCAGTGAGGACAAGTCCTTTTATATATATATATATAGATTAGTGGGCCCGAACGCGGCTACGCCCGCTTGAATTATACGAATATTTATTAAATATATTTATGAAATTATTTTCAGTTTTCAGTATAGAGATGCGTTAAGCAAGCTCATTTTGGGTGACGTTTTCTAACAACAAACTGTGCAAATCGTTGCTTAGCAACGGTCGCATAGCGACGGTTGTTTTTAACATGGCGGAATAAATTGCATTTCAAATTAATAAGTATTTTAATATTATATTTTAATATAATTATTAATACCAATGTATATATCGAAAATATTACAAATATGAGAAAAAAAGTATCCTATGTTCATCGCGAGACCCTCAAGTAGCTTTATATGAGTATTTTATCACATTTAGCGGTTTGGCCCTGATTGCGTAAAAGACAGACAGACAGACAGAGTTACTTTCGAATTTATAATATAGGTATGTATTTTTTAAATAATGCGATATTATTCATATATATTTTTTTATTTATAAGCCGATTGTAATAAAACACTAATTGTTAAGGATAGCTCGCCAGAATCTAATAGGGAAACCTGCATTCAATCGTTAAAGCCGTTTCTGAAAATATCGTCAGATGATCTTATCGATCCATTGAATGCAGTTTTCAAATGCAGAAACAAATAGATTTTTTCCTTAAATTATTGTATCGAATTCTATTACATTATATTTTAAAATATCATCCACTGACAGACGATCAGTTACAATTTTAGTTCTTTTTATTTGTATTTTTTAAAATGTTTAATATGTTTTATTTGTTTTATTATTTTACATTTCTTTATTCATATAATATTTTTGTATTTATATTTTTCTTTTTTGCACATTTGCATTTTGAGGTTTTACTTAACTATTCTTCAGGTTTTTATTTTTTCATTTCCCAAATTTATCGTATATTTTCACTGTACATTATAATAACAGTTGTTTTTGTAGACAATCACAAAATATATTGCTTTAACGGAGATCCTTCATAAAATCATTTGTTTTTCGGAGATTCTTCCAAGTGAGGTATACTTGGTTCAGATTGGCATTTTTAAATTCGTATCGGTATAATCATGGTCGGTATTTCTATCCAATATTAAACTATAAAAAAGTTTCACAGTATGCGTTGAAAAAAATAGCATAAAATGATGCTATTTTTTTACACCAAAAAAGGTCAAAAAGGTGTGAGACTCCTGTTAAAACTTCAATAATTTTAAATGGAGGAGATTTTTACTTTTCCACTATAACAACTAACAATTGTTTTTATTTTTAAAATGAATGGTCATAAGAAACAACAAACTTAAGATGGCATAAAGCTAATAACTCTTCCGTCATACTCGTATAAAATTTATAAGGTAGCAATATGCCAATTTATAATGCAACGACGCGACGATAGCACACCTGGCTGTTATATCGATTTACGTTTAACGTTTCTATCAATCTCTAGTTCTACATAAGGAGTTTAAGACCCCGAAGTTAAATGCTAACTTTAAATACGTACATGTCGTATGTTTAGGGTTCCGTACCTCAAAAGAAAAATCTCTAATAAGATAACTTATAATTATTGTGCCAAGAAATGCTAAATTATAATGGCGCTGTAGGGATTTTGGAGCAACTTTTGCAAGTTAATAAGTAAAAATTGAGCACCCGAACACACATACATACATTGCAAGTTAAATAAAAGCTTTTAAAAACAGCATACTCATAAAAAGATACGATGTATATACATATATAGATGTTATATAAACCTTTTTTATGTGTAATTCTTATTATTTTGAAAAAGCCAACTGACCTTAAAAAATATTAATTTGCTTACAAATGTGACCAAATCTTTTTATTTTTTAGGACTATTTAATTTTCATACGTTACCTACCAAAAAATATAAGATTATTAGGTACTACGTCAAATTGTTTCATATCAATAATCATCTGCTTTTCAAAATAGTCGTTAGAGTCAATCATTGATATATTTTGTATTTCCATACGTAATTTCATTGTCATAAGCCGTACTAAAATTTATTTATAAAGGTTGTTTTTTAATTGTTGTATAATGCATTTATTTTGTTAGCTAGTAAATATTGTATTATATGTATTATAAATCCAAAGTTCTATTACTAAAAACTCAACTTGCTTCTCGTGCAATCCATGAATTTCAAATCCCACATAACCCGGTCGGATGCGTCACAAACCAAACTTTTAAGCCAATCGTGTCTCTCTACCCCTTGTTATCCACTCTCGCTCTTCCTTAGACGGACATGATAATTAAAAATAAAGAATTAAAAGTAAAGAAATAAAAAACAGGAAAAAATAAAGTTCCTAACTACAAAATATATATAAGTCACCCTCACATACCTTTTTAATGCAATTTAAAGATACAAAAACTTAATTATATGTATCACAAAATCAAATTGCACTGTCAAGGTGATTAGCAGCGATAACAAAATTAATTTAATTTTATATAAAAGTTAAGATTATACGAAGCTCAGCAAAAAAAATGAAGGTTAATTAAAAATATCAACAAATTTCAATAAAAAACATTTTTATATAAAATGTCTAAAAACACTGTACCTTCAATTAATTAAAAAATCTATAGAAAATTACAATGCGATGATGATATGCACCCTAAACTAAAGAGTACATATAATTGAAAGAGATTTAGTCCATCGCAAATTGTCAACATAAACCAGGATCTATTGTGTACCTATAGGAGTTCCATTGACGTCGCTTATGCCCTTCAAGAGATATATTTTGGTATATACTCTTCGAAAAAAGTAGTACACTCGCTACTGACAATGTCTGAGGGACTCCCCAGGTCGATTAAACGCTCAACTTGCTCCAAGCCCCTTGCTCTTCCATACAGAAGTAGCAAGCACTACAAGCCTACGCCAGTACTCTCAGCCCCTAGAAAGAGAAATAGGGCCTTTGTCAACTATTCTTGTGCATATGTATTAAAATCAATTTTGAGAAGTTTTACGGAGTTTCTTGCTGTGTAAAAAGACTGAGCCTCCACACTTATGCGAGATATACAGTCTTATTTCTCTGTAATTGGCGCGCGGATGGTGCATTCGGTATGTGGTCAGCAATTCACGCATTTGGCGATCTAGCTCTGTCGATCGTTAGACTCTCTAATTCAGTCTGTGTCCATCTTATAATGACAAAATTATAAGCTAGAAGCGGCATAACCCAACTGTTAAAACCGCCTTGTTACCAGCACGCAAAAGGCTGCCAAACACTTTTTTCAAGCAACCGAAATAATACGATTGCTTTATGATCTATGTGCTCATCAATAATTGGGTAATGAACATTCAAACATTCTGAGTTCATTATTATTAATAGATTTAAATTATTAATAATCTTTTAAAAATATATATTTAAAGATCTAAAATAATGGTTACCCTAATAATCAAATATTATATACAACAATCCGCATACACGAATTATACTACGTCCATATTGTGAACAGTGTTGACGTTGAAAATGTTTTTAATCTTAGTATTCCTAACAGTTTTGGTATATGTTATATTTCGAACTGTAACTAAAAATCACGATTATTGGAAAAACAGAAATGTGCCGTACTTAAAACCAAGTTTATTTTTTGGAAATTACGGTGACTATATTTTATTACAGAAATATTTGCCCCAAGTCGCTAGTGAAATATGTCAGAAATATCCTAAGGAGCCTTACATTGGAAGTTTTTATGGCACAGAACCTGCCCTCATAGTCCAAGATCCAAATATACTGAGGCTTGTGCTATCTAAGGATTTCGCGTACTTCAGCGGGCGAGAGGCCACTGATTATGCGCATAGTGAAACAATTACAAAAAACATAATTTTCAATGGTGGTGGCAAATGGAAAGCTTTGCGACAAACACTCAGTCCGCTTTTTACTGTTACGAAGGTTAGAGATATGTTTTCATTGATATATGAGTGCACTAAAGAGTTTGATAAATATCTTGAAAATCTAGTACAATCGAACGTGAAAATTGACATGAAATCATTGATGGCACGATACACTATGAGATGTATTATGACATGCACTTACGATGTAAACGCTCACACTTTAGAACACAACGTAAAAGACAATCCTTTTGTTACAATTGGTGAAAAGATCTTTGATGTATCGATCAAAAGAAGTTTGAAACTAATATTCCGCGCTATGTGGCCATCTTTATTTTACGGCTTAGGGTTTGCAATGTTTGATGAACAAGTATCTGTGTTTTTTAACAAAATGTTTAAAGAAGCATATGACAAACGACTGGCAAGTGGTTCTACTAGAAGTGATGTTATTGATCACTTTTTAAAATTGAAGAAGAAAAAATACTTAATTTGCGATACTTTTAGCAATTTGAAGCTTGAGAAAAAAATTACAAAGATAGAAGTTAACAACGAATTTTTTGGCTATCAATCGTTTTCATTATTTGCTGCAGGCTACGAAACAACATCAGCTACTATGTCTTTCTTATTATATGAACTAGCGAAAAACAAGCATGTCCAGGATAGATTGATAGACGAAACAGATGCTTATTTCCTTAAACAAAATGGTGTTATCGAATATGATTGTGTGAATGAATTGCCATATCTGGAAGCCTGTATTCATGAAACGCTTCGTTTATATCCTGTACAAGGTCTCCTAACTCGTGAAGTTATGGGGAAGTACACATTACCTACAGGGCTCACATTACAGAAAGGTGATCGTATACACATACCCGTGTATCATTTACATAGAAATCCTGAAGTCTTTTCGGAACCAGAAGTATTCCGTCCAGAACGATTTTACGGAGAAGAAGGGAAAAAGATCAATCCATATTCTTACTTGCCCTATGGGAGGGGTCCTAGAATGTGTCTTGGTAAGAATGTATTCTTGAATTTTCTAATGTGTATACTGACATAAAGTTAAGCAAATCACTTTTATAAGTTTCATAAAGGGTAAAGCTAAACATAACATAAAACAAACATTTTTTAAAACATAATTACGTCATGTAAATCTAATAAAATTATTTTAATCACTTTTTTTCACACAACTTGCGTAAACGATTTCTGTAGAATTAATTTCACTTCAAGTAATACCCGCGTGTAGTAGTAAGGTAGGCAGAGAGAACATATATCCTCTCCTTTCTCCGTTTTCGGGACATTACATATTAAGAGGCAGAAGCTTGGAACATTCATAATAAAAAGAAACATGTTTTTGAAACTCTATTTCTTTTATTACAGGCATTAAGTTTGCAAAAATAGCGATAAATGCTGGAATTTTAACAATACTCAAGAGATATAAACTTGAATTATCTGAAGAGACGCCGTTAAAACTGGACTTCAAAGCCGCCGGATTCATTACACATTGCACTAATAAAATATATATAAAATTCGTAGATAGGAATTTTTAAAACATACTAACTATTTAATAAATTTAAAGCTGCTTAGATTGCTTATATACCATACCTCGAAACTATTGTATATATACGTATAACATACAAGTACACATGTGAGTGGGAAATAAACTTATAACCATCATATACAATCAGAGAGCTCGGCTACTAACATACTATTGGATTACTTTTACTTCTGTTATATAAGAAGAATTCTTAAATAACAGAAGTAAAAGTAACTCTTACAAAATAAATACTTACAAACTAGATAGTTATAAATATTTCTATACTTGTAAATATTTTAGCTGCAAATTTTAAAAATGTAAAAAAAACGCCTAAAATAAAATGTCCGCAAATAAACAGAAAACAGCAATAGTTTCTTGCCACAGATGAATAAACACACATCTTCTTTAACAACACAAAATTTAATTCTAAAAATTCCTTCACACTCCTCTTCCTTTCTCAGAAATTCTTTTACTGTCACATCCTCCCGACTTTGGAAAGCCTTACCTCTGAATATCAGACGGGCGAAATCTTTAAAAACATTTAAGCGACTCCTAAAACTACATTACCATGCCGTCTAAGCTGCCTTCTTGTATTGCCATCTATACTTATAAAATATGAAAATGTATGTAGGTATGTATCTATGTACTTATGTATGTAAGTATATATGTATAATGTGTACGTTTAATTAGGTATTTATATTTGTATATATTTAATATGTGTATGCTGTTTGCTTTATAAATTTATTATAATTATTGTTTACACTTCAACCCTTTTCCTCCCTTTTTTATCCTATGCCTTAAGGTTGCCTGAAAGAGATTGCTGTTTTAGCGATAAGGTCACATGTCTATTTTATTGTTATTTTCCTTATGAGTGTACAATAAAGAGAATTATTATTATTATTATCTTCACAAATTGATTGAGGCCAAGCTTTGTGAGAAGAAAAAAAAGATTTATTTCCCCCCCTAACCCTAAAGGAGCAGTAACTCCTTTAGGTTTAGGGGACTTCTTTATTATCGAGATTGCGGGTGCCCTAGGAGAAATCTCAAGGCATCCTAAAGGCGACGGTGGCGCGCTTTAGGTAGACCTTCCACGAAGGCGTCGTAGTGGCATGCGCAAGCGATCCTGCAGCATCTCATATGGGTGGAGAGTTTCCATTTGAATCTAATAGAAGAGAACCTAAAAAATGGTCAGGCTGTGTTTGATGAGTCCCACAGTATCATCCATCCGTAGGACACATTTGTCTTGCCCACGGATAATCTACGAAAAACATTTCCTAGCAATAAAGAAGGAGTACTGATCCGCAGTCTAAATTTCGGTACAATTTTTAGTAACCAGGAATGTCATATTATACTGCGAGGATTATGAAATCAAAGCAAATGAAGTTACGAATTTGTTAGTTACTTACAAGATTGCAGTAGGAATGTTAATAAATATGAACATTATCATTAACGAACATTAACATTAACGAAAAGGTACAGTAAGTTCTTTTAATTAACTTTAAAAAAGTAGGAGTTAAACATAAAAACTGTCTTTGTTATTGATTCCCTGGTCACTTTTCTTGTCTGCATTTAATTGGGCAAAATATACATAATAATAACAATAATAAATATTTTTTTCGCCTGTGGCACCGAGCGTTATACAAGAAGTTCACACACAAAAGCTTTTTTATAATATAGATTTCATATAAATATGTGCAAATTGCACATGTTTTTTATTAATTTCAACGAACCAACCGACCTAGACGGATTTATATTTATTTTGCAACTCTTACGACCAAATTTTTTGCTTGTTACGAATTTGTGTATATATAAATATTTATCATAAAGTGTAAATCCTTATCCTAAAAAAAAATATAAATTGCCTTTGTTTAATCAAAGTAGTCATTATAGTCAACCACTTACATTTTAATATGACATATTTCCATACTAGTAAAGCTGTTTTGACGATTATTATCAAAAAGTGAGATACAAAAAAATAAAAATAATTATTATTACGCTCTTAAATTATGGCCACCCTAATAATCAAAAATTACACGAAATGATAATATGCTTCCTTTAATTATACTTCGCAAATATTTTAAACTGTGTTGACGTTAAAAATGTATCTAGTTTTGTTTCTCTTGATAATTTTGATATATTTTGTATTCCGAATCATAACTAATAATCACGATTATTGGAAGAAGAGAAATGTGCCGTTCTTGAAACCTAGCTTATTTTTTGGTAATTACAGTGAATATATTTTACTGAAGAAATATTTGGCTCAGGTCACTAGCGAAATATGTCAGAAATTTCCGAAGGAGCCTTACATTGGAAGTTTTTATGGTACAGAACCCGCCCTTATAGTCCAAGATCCAAATATATTGAAGCTTGTGCTATCTACGGACTTCGCATACTTCAGTGGGCGAGAAATCACCGATTATGCTCATAGTGAAGCCCTTACAAGAAATATATTTTTTAATGGTGGTGGAGAATGGAAAGTTTCTCGACAAGTACTAAGTCCACTTTTTACTGTTACAAAGGTTAAAGACATGTTTCCATTGATAAAGGAGTGTACTCAAGAGTTTGACGAATATCTTGAAGGTCTATTACAATTGAAAGAGAAAATTGAAGTAGAATTATTGATGGCACGATACACTATGAGATGTATTATGACATGCACTTACGATGTAAACGCTCACACTTTAGAACACAACGTAAAAGACAATCCTTTTGTTACAATTGGTGAAAAGATCTTTGATGTATCGATCAAAAGAAGTTTGAAACTAATATTCCGCGCTATGTGGCCATCTTTATTTTACGGCTTAGGGTTTGCAATGTTTGATGAACAAGTATCTGTGTTTTTTAACAAAATGTTTAAAGAAGCGTATGACAAGCGACTGGCAAGTGGTTCTACTAGAAGTGATGTTATTGATCACTTTTTAAAATTGAAGGAGAAAAAATACTTAATTTGCGATACTTTTAGCAATTTGAAGCTTGAGAAAAAAATTACTAAGGTAGAAGCAAATAATGAATTATTTGGCTGTCAATCGCTTTCATTATTTGCTGCAGGCTACGAAACAACCTCAGCTACTATGACTTTCTTATTATATGAACTAGCGAAAAACAAGCATGTCCAGGTTAGATTGATAGAAGAAATAGATGATTATTTCCTTAAAGAAAATGGTGTTATCGAATATGATTGTGTCAATGAACTGCCATATCTAGAAGCCTGTATTCAAGAAACTCTTCGTTTATATCCAGTACTAGGTCTGCTAACTCGAGAAGCTATGGGGAAGTACACATTACCTACAGGGTTAACATTACAGAAAGGTGATCGTATACACATACCCGTCTATCATTTACACAGAAATCCTGAAATCTTTCCAGAACCAGAGTTATTCCGTCCAGAACGATTTTACGGAGAAGAGAGGAAAAAGATCAATCCTTTTTCTTACTTGCCCTATGGAAACGGGCCTAGAATATGTCTTGGTAAGAATGTGTACTTAATATTTTTTATACATAAATGTTAACGATTTTAAGATTCAAGTTATATCAACATTTTTAATAAAATAAATAGTTATACATGTCTAATAAGACTATGTTTGGTACAACTTTTTATATACATATATCTGTAAGATAAAAACTTCAAGGTCGCACGTTGTAAGTGGAACATTTTAAACAAATGATTATTAGCTGCTTATTTGATCAAAATTTTATGAGATTCAGTTGGCCAAGCGTATAAGAAACTGGATTTTTGTGGATTCGAATGAACTTGACTTTGTATTCCATCAAATGTTGAGACTCGAATTCATTAGGATATGCAGAGTGAACTTATAGATACAAGAAAGTCCGTTCTCTGCTTTCGGAGCAGTTGACCAGTTGAATGATAGAAATTTTATTTATAAGAAAAAAAAATATTTTTTTAAACTTATTTTTTTATTACAGGTATTAAGTTTGCAAAAATGCCAATTTATGCTGGAATTTTATCAGTATTCCGAAAATATAAGCTAGAATTGTCTGAAGAGACGCCGTTAAAACTGAACTTTGAAGCGGCTGGACTCGTCACGCACTGCATCGATAAAATATATATAAATTTTTTGTATCGAAACTCGTAAAACATATTATATTAAATATTTAATCATTTTTAAATTGCTTACAAAAGGATTTACCTACAACTATAGTTTGTACGTATAACTAAGGATTTATGACGATATACAAAATCTATAAATATATATAGTTATAATTACAAATATATAGCGTTAGTTAATGTATTTAACAGTTAACAATCTAATAGGTACTGCAAAAAAGAAATCTCTTAATTTTGACGAAATCTCTGGTGGTGAGGTGCGAGACGCATCGTGAGTCAAAGAAGGGCTCTTAGATCAATACTTGGCACTTGTGTCCAGAATATAGGAATATTACAAAATATTTTTTCTATATATATCTTAAAATAAGTATAAAATATATATATATATATTTCCATTTAAATTATTATTATCATCATATTTTTATTTGACTATGTGTAGATATTTCTTCAAAAAAAGCTTTTTAGTAGTCCCCAATACCTACACTCCTTTTTTAGAGTGTCGTCGCGAAGAAACTGACTTGAATTAATATTTTTTTGGTCACATAAAGTTTTGAACTGAGGACAATTTTAATCTGTATTAAATAGTAAAGCTAAGGAACGAATTCTTTAAGATAAGGACTTATATATAACAAAAAAAAAGAATTTCTAAAACAAACATAATATTTTTATTGATATTTCAACGATATTGGTGAGTCAACCGTCTGAGATAGGAATATGCTGTCACGGACTTTTTTCTAGTATTATTATAGATCTACAATACTCTGGTACATTATGTTAATTCTTCCAGAAGGTTAGGTTATTTACGCCCTTAGCAACAATAATTGATGTATTTCAATCAATTTAAAAAAACCATGATAAATTAAACACTAAAACCTTCCTTGGTAATCATTCTATCTATTGGTGAAAAAGACATGAAAATCCGTACAGTAGTTTTATATGCTTATCACGAACAGACTAACATACATACGCAGTGTACGAATTTGTATTACAATACCTATAGAAATCATAATGAACGAACCAACCGACCTTGAGGAGTTATTCACTTTTGTACAACTCTTACGACCAAATCTTTTGTGTTTTATTATATTTCCTCACTTAAATAAACTAAACCTGTAGTCGTAAACAATACAGTGCTGTTATTGATGATAATTGTAAGCGTCACTCGCAAAAACGTTCTTATATAATACAAAAATACACCATCTCAATTGCATCTATCAAAAATTAAATGGCACTGGTGATGAATGACCTGATGGAATATGCAATAAGATTTTCACGTAAGACAGAAAAACTGTTGGAACGATCATCATCATTGAAAAGTGAGATAATAAACATAATAATTTTTACGCTCTAAACTTATGGCCACCCTTATAAGCAAATATTATAATATGATAATTCATATACTTTAAAAATTATATTTCTTTCAAATTGTGGGCTGTGTTGACGTTGAAAATGTATTTAATTTTACTATTACTAATAGTTTTGTTATATTTTGTGTATCGAATTGTATCTAAAAATGACGATTATTGGAAAAAGAGAAATGTTCCGTATTTAAAACCTAGCTTATTGTTTGGTAATTACAAGGAATATATTTTACTAAAGAAGTTTTTGCCTCAAGTCACTAGTGAAATATGTCAGAAATTTCCAAAGGAGCCTTACATTGGGAGTTTTTATGGCACAGAACCTGCCCTCATAGTCCAAGATCCAAATATACTGAGGCTTGTGCTATCTAAGGACTTCGCGTACTTCAGCGGGCGAGAGGCCACTGATTATGCCCATAGCGAAACTTTAACAAAAAACATATTTTTCAATGGTGGTGGCGAATGGAAAGCATTGCGACAAACTTTAACACCGCTTTTTACTCTTACAAAAGTTAGAGACATGTTTCCGTTGATTAACGAGTGTACCAAAGAGTTTGATGAATATCTTGATGGTCTAGTACAATCGAAAGAGAAAATTGAAGTAGAATCGTTGATGGCGCGATACACTATGAGATGTGTCATGACATGCACTTACGGTGTTAACGCTCACACTTTGGAAAACAACGTAAAAGACAATCCTTTTGTTACAATTGGTGAAAAGATCTTTGACGTATCGATCAAAAGAAGTTTGAAACTAATATTCCGCGCTATGTGGCCATCTTTATTTTACGGCTTAGGGTTCGCAATGTTTGATGAACAAATACCTATGTTTTTCAACAAAATATTCAAAGAAGCTTATGACAATCGACTGGCCAGTGGCTCTACTAGAAGCGATGTTGTTGACCACTTTTTAAAATTGAAGGAGAAAAAATATCTAATTTGCGACACCTTTCGCAATTTGAAGCTTGAAAACAAAATTACAAAGATAGAAGTTACCAACGATTTATTTGGCTATCAATCGCTTTCATTATTTGCTGCAGGCTACGAAACAACATCAGCGACTATATCATTCTTATTATATGAACTAGCGAAAAACAAATATGCCCAAGATAAATTGATAAAAGAAATAGATGATTATTTCCTTAAACAAAATGGCGTTATCGAATATGAATGTGTCAATGAACTGCCTTATCTCGAGGCCTGTATTCATGAAACGCTTCGTTTATATCCCGTACTAGGTCTGCTAACTCGGGAAGTTATGGGGAAGTACACACTACCTACAGGGTTAACATTAGAGAAAGGTGATCGTATTCACATACCCGTGTATCATTTACACAGAAATCCTGAAGTCTTCCCAGAACCGGAACTATTCTGTCCAGAACGATTTTATGGAGAAGAGAGGAAAAAGATCAATCCATTTTCTTACTTGCCCTATGGGAACGGGCCTAGAATATGTCTTGGTAAGAATGTGTACTTAAATTTTCTAATGTTGCCCTATACATAAAGTTAAGCAAATCACTTCTATAACTTACATAAATGCTAAAGATTTTAAGATTTAAATTAGGTATATAAACATTTTTAATAAGATAATATATGACTAATAGTTCTAATAAAACTACGTGTCGTACATAGTTTTTATGTATTACTATAATATAAAACTCCAAGGTTGCGTGTTCATACGTGGAAAATTTAAGCAAATGATTATTAAGTGCTTATTTCATCCAAATATTATGAGATTTAGTAAGCAATGTGTGTAAGTGGACGTTATTTTTGTGGATTCGAATAAACTTGAATTCTGAGAGAAAATCTAAGATATGATGAGTCTTATTATAGAGTACATTAGGGAAAGTAGAGAGAACATATAGATATAAGACGTTCCGATCTCTGCTTTCGGGGCAGTTGATAAGTTGATTGCCAAAAATTTGAAACATTATATTTTTTATTACAGGTATTAAATTTGCAAAAATGCCGATGAATGCTGGAATTTTAACAATATTCCGAAAATATAAACTTAAATTGTCTGAAGAGACGCCGTTAAAACTAAACTTTGAAGCTGCCGGACTCGTCACACACTGCACAGATAAAATATATATAAAATTTATAGATCGGAACTCTTAAAACATATAAACTATTTAATAATTTCTAAGCTGTTAAATTGCTTATAAAAAGGTCTTACTAAAAATAAACTATTATTATAAGAAAATAAACTATTGTTCAATAACTATTAAACGACGAAACTAGGTACGACTAAGGATTTGTAATTATATAAAAATTCTACATTAAATATATAGTTAAGCATTAGTCAAGTCTCTAAATGATGGAATAGGTACTGCGAAGAAGAGATTACTGAGTATTCCATGAATTCACTTGTGGTTGGTTGGTTCTCAGAGCAATTTTGTGACCAAAATTTTGTGACAAAATAGGTCTATAGGGCTTCTTTTAAATACGCATTAACGCTCATCTCTACCTAATTTTACAATGTATGTATGTTTAATACATAAATATGGAATTAAAGATAAATTCTAGTAAATTTACCAAAATACTTTTCCCATATCCATGTATCCTAAAATAAGTACAACAATAAATAATATTTCCATATAAATTGTTATTGTCATATTTTTCCTTGAGTACAGAAAATTTGTTCGAGAAATTCTTTTTAATGGTCCCTAACACCTACGCGCCTTTTTTAATATGAGAAAACTCTTCTACGGGTACAACAGCTTCATGCAGGTTTTGTGGGACTCAAGGACCGGCATGTGCAGGCCATCCACACTGCTTACTTACTTACACCAGGGCTACAGGAGCCAACGGATTCTTCCATAACCAAGGCACGTTGCGGAGTCAAGGCTGGTGGATTACTGCAAGGTACTAGGCATGAGACGTATTCACGATATCAGGTTTGGAAACCAAAGATCAGCTTCAAAATACCGCGCCCTGGTACGCACAGGCGGATATAAATTGGACTGCTGCCGCCTTCTTCAGCATTCTCATCCGGCCGGTTCCACTGGCGCGGGCCTTTGTGTTAACGGTCTTACTCAATGACCTTTTATAAAATAAAAATAAAAACTCCATATACTAATATATTTAAATATTAATAGCTTTCCTTTTTTCTTAAGACTAAATGAATAATAATTATAAAAGATGTTTAATTTGTTTGTAAATGTTCATGTTTCTACGTACAACGAGATTTTAAAACCATTTATAACCAGTGCCTGACGTAGAATAAAATATTATGAACTATGAAGTAAATCTTATAATCCGTGATATAAATTAATTTTTCTCGAGCTCATTTTAATAAAAAAAATGTTTTTAGTCAGTCTCTTCTTTCTTTTATCCGACTTAAAAAATGAGCATCAATTTATTCATTTGCTAAGTAGCTATCATACTACATACAGGAATATACTTTTTAGGGGGCAATTTTCTGCTGAATTCTGGAGGCATTGTATGTTCAGTGACGGAACTAAACGCCGCGCGTGTCTTTAATAAAAATATAGTAACAATTAATTCCAATATATTCAATCAGGATCGGCCTAATATCGTTGATACATATATAATAAACATTATGTAAATGGTTACATAAATAAACATTACGAATCCATCTCCATTCAGAAAAGGTCGACCGTTAGAATTTTAGATCTTGTTCTAATAAACACACACGTTTTGTATACTCGTATATTAATAAGCTCACTGATATATAATTGCTTCCGCTTTCCCGCAGAGGGAAACCAGTATTAAGATACATTGTTGCCCACGCATCGATTATTTTTAAGATATTGCGTGATAAGTGGCGTAACTCAACGCTACACTTTGTCTGGAAGTGTAGCATTTATAAGCATTATTAAGCGTGTGACTGTAAGCGTTACGATTGTGGGTTCAATTCCAACTCGGAGGAATTAATCAATTAATATTTTCGCTCTGGTAACAAGGCAAAAGCGAGGCGTTAAACTACGCCACTCAACACATAACGCCTTGAAAAAAGTAACCACCTACCCTGCTATATGCGGGATACACTGTGAACCGAAAAAAATTTAATGTAAATATATATTTTTTCCATACTATAACTTAATAACTGGCAGACAACGCACTGCCGAAACCACGTTGCGTACATATCTGTATTTTGGCATGTAGACCCTCACGGGAATTTAGGGGATTACTAAAATAGGACTTCTGAAAGTTCTTACGAGATCCAATCGAAGTTGTCGGCTAAAACTCGGATGATATAAAACGAATTATTGGTATTATATTTAAGTTTTACTTGCGACGACTAACAATATTACTCTTAAGGATACTTATTTATATTATTAGAATTAATTTTATTAAACAAAGCAGTCAACTCGACAGCTTGTGAGTTCAATCCACACTCGATGAAATGAAACATTTAATATTATATTTCTCGCTCTAGTAACGAGGGAAAGCGTGGCGTTGTATTCCGCTTCTATAAAAGAGTCTCTGTTCCTCATTTTCCACCGAATTCTATACATATACGCCGTGATTTTGCCTCGAGACAAGAGCTAAGAAATGAAAATATACATTTAAATAAATATTACTTTCCTCGAATGGGAATTGAATCAGAACCTGTAGCTTTTACAGTCATACATTAGTCCAATTGTGATTTTTATTGTCATTATTCATACTTACTTAAAGTATATTTGGTGAAGTTATAAATGTAACATTATATCTTCTATTCCTAATAAAACCTATGATTTATGTCTACATGCACAAAAATTTTCACTGAGCTTTCAGCTAGTAAAACTATGATTTATATGAAAGCTAGTAAAATGAAAAAGGTCTGGCTTCGAATGAAAGGAAATTAATCTACATTTTTTGACATATAAATTATTTACATCGTATTTTACAATTTTAGAAACTATTTTTAATGAAAATAAAAATAAGAAAAAAGAGCATAATAAGAAATTACATTTTTCGTTTATACTAACGAGCAGTAAGGGCCCGCGCGACTTCGCCCGCTTGAACTGTAAATTGTACCAAATTTCATAATTCTCGGTTAACTGGAAGTACCATTACATACGCATTTTTTGCGATATATACGGCTATATCTAAGTAAAAATATTCTAAGTAAAAATAGAAATATGTTTTTATCCCATAATATTTAATACATAATTTCACCCTAATACCTCCAAGCGTTCCTGAGATAAAGGGTCTTGACAGACACACGGACAACAAAATGATCTTATAAGGTAAAAACGGAACCCTAAAAACAAACTATACAGTAAAAAAAAATTTAAACCTCGTATACAAGACGAAAATTCAATTGACATTTTAAGCATCCTTCATCAAAATAACATCCGTATTAATTGCAGAGACCTCACAAAAAAAAGGTAAAATATTTTCATACAAACAAAAAAACAATTTTTGACATTTTAATTGCTATCTAAACTAACATGAAACCCCAACATGTATGCAATTAGCCTGGCATTCTATGAAACACAAACATAAATACATAGATATATATATACAGAAATTAATAAACGCACATTATCACAGGTATAGCCTTACCACAGCGGATTGGATGTGGAGCATTTGGATGTGTTCCAGGTGATACAGGATATCTAGTACTTCAAATCGAAGGCTTATATGTTGCAAGGGATAATAAAACTTATTTTTTAACAAAAAAGGATGATAATTGTGTATTTTTTATATATTTTACTAAAATTATTAGCTTGACTGTACCGCGAATACCATTATTATGGAGTTAAGTGGGTAATATGCCAACGTCGGCAGCTATGTACTTGGGTGTTTTCTTTGGGTAAAGTTGCATTTTCAGCGACAAAGACGGTTAGTCCTGAATTAAGGAAATAACCCAGAATTTTCGGTTAGCACCAAATTTTATGGAAAGGTCAGGTTTTGTTGGTAAATTGAATGAGGAATTTTGAACAGATATTTTGTGGGGATGATAAAATTGTTTATCTATGTTTTTAAATTAGAACTAAATTAGAAGAGGCCGTCGAGGAGCAGCGGCACAAGGGTGTGTCGAGGCAAAAAGTGGGGAACGGAGTGTTTTAACACTAGGCCTTCCTCTGCCTAGCCTGCTGTGTGCGGGATACAGCGTAAAGCTGATTTTGATTTTAAATAGAACTATATGTAACTCAAGCGTCATACTTACGTTTAAAAAACGACGTTTCCCTGATTCCCCTCAATATTGTGTATTGATGGGCGAAACCTAACGTCCAGCGTTGTCAACCAAAAAAAGAAATGCCACCTAATTCCGTCGGAAATCGAACAAACAACCGTCACCCTTAAAATAAAAAGCATATAGGGAGACAGAAAACGTAGATGAAGTTAAATTGAAACTTAATCTAACTCCCAAATACAATAAAAATTAATGAAT
Organism: Heliconius nattereri; assembly: GCA_013403645.1. Lineage (NCBI taxonomy): Eukaryota > Metazoa > Arthropoda > Insecta > Lepidoptera > Nymphalidae > Heliconius > Heliconius nattereri. The sequence goes on from JAAIXI010000228.1 coordinate 3,042,110, forward strand.
TGCATCGGATTTCTTAAGTTATTCAATTAAAGTTGCACTATTCGTATATAGTAGTTCGCTTCATGCAATCTGTGAAGTCGACTTAGCTGCTAACTAAATTAAATGCACGTCTTCCGTAGGGGTGAAGTATAAGCGAAACGAAATTTAAACAAACAAAATTGCTTGTGAAAAGATGTGTGGAGAACTATTCTTCATGGAAAGAAGGTTTGGGTAAGAGACAATATAAGAAATTAGTAATATATCTATGTATTTTTTATTATTTAAAAGCGATTTTTTTTCAAATATGTCTATACCATTTCGAATATTCATAATAGTGTGGGTATTTCAAAAAGGATTTTGTTTTCAAGATGGTCATAGTACAATGCTAGGTCCAACAAATTCATACGTAATGTTTCGCATTTAAAAGCAGTGCCTAATATGATGAATATTAGGTACATCCAGAACAATATGGAGAGAAGTCTAGCTATTATTTTTCAGCTTCACCTTGTATTCATGTAGCAGGGTAGGCAGAAGGACCCTAGTGTTAAGCTACTTCCCGCCTAATTCTGGAGGCTTAGCGTTGAGTCATAGACATAACTAGCTAGCGTAGCCTGAGCGTAGAAATGAAAATATTAAATATTCCATATCTTCGAGTGGGAATCGAACATACAATCTGTCGCGTTTACAGACTCATCTGACTATTTCTTTTCCTATATAATTCGTTAATTATTTCACATTTCAATCGAAAACATAATACATTTTATTAATAATAGGTATACATTTTCTACAATTTTGCTGTAAATTTCCCAAACAATCCTTAAATATTTTTTTATAAGAAACAACATTTATCATATTTATCTCTTTGAAGCTTGTATTCAATGAAGTGTGCGGAGATAAGCCGACTAGGAAACTTACAGGTGAATGAAAGAAAAACATTTCTGAATAGTAGTTCCAAGAACATTCAAAGATATAAATAGAATAGTTACGCAACAAAAATAAATAAATGATAATATTTTCCTACGTGACGTAAACGTAAAAAAATTTCCTCCTTCTGGTAACAAGACTTGCGCAGCGTTATGTTCCACCGCTTTTTGTCTTTAATAGTGCAGTAATATTACTTCATTCTATAGAAATTTTACCTACATTTATCAGATGCTAGCTGCGGCGCAGGGGCCCAAAGTATGATTGTAACCGTTTCTGGGTTTTGGGAATCGACCCCAATCGACATTAATTATTTTCATGTCTTCACTCTAGTGTCGATGCAAAGTGCGATGAAGAGACCACTCAACGCGCAATGCATTTAAAATTCGGCGAAAAATAGGAAACGGAGTTCTCACATTAGGTTCCCTTCCATTTTCTCTCCTAACTTCTTTCCCATTTAATGAGCTCAAAGATATATCAAACATATTATAATAACGATATGTGTAATAAATAGATTTTTCTAGACATATTATTTTCAACTTAATAAAAAAAAATTAATTGACCTAGGTAAAATAATTTGGTCAAGTGCAGCTCGAATCACTAACGCCTAACGACTCCAATTTCATAACATGTGTGGAAAATTATATTAATTGTTTTGTTTTTTTTTGTAACATATTTTCTTTTTAGGGTTCCGTTCTCTTTAAGGAAAAAAGGAATCCTTATAAGATCACTTTGCTGTCCGTCCGTCCATCTATCTGTCTGTCTGTTAATAGCCATTATCTGAGGAACGATTAGAGATATCGAGTTGATATTCAAACCATATACTCAGGGCAGGTCTCTACGGTCCCTTGATTTCCTGAAAAAAATGTATTTCTACATTAGCTTAAAAGATATGGCCGTTTATACCGCAAGAAAACAGTATAGATATTTGTATTATAGTAATTTAGAAATTTCAGCAAAAGCTTACCCATATTTTCCATTACAACGGCTTATTTGGGTTTCAGGGTATTTTCGGTAAATACGGCATACCTAATACTTTAGATTTTTCTTCTTGAAATCTTCATTGCAAAATATCAGTTCATTTCAATTTTTATTTAACGTTGATAGGAAAGGAGAAGGAAGTGAAATTCTTAATATTTTCATTTCCTTGCACTGGTTACGAGGCAAAGAGAGGCGTTGAGTTACGCCACTCAACACACAATGTCTTCGGAATTCGGCTAAAAGTGGTGAACAGAAGTGTCCTAGTAGGAACGGAGTGTCTTAAAGAGAGAATTTAAAAAAGAAAAATAAAAAGTACTCATAAACATATGAGTTATTGTTTAAAGCTTTAATAATACAGTTATTTTTTTTATAAATTTATTTATTATTACTTACATAAATAATATAAATAAAGGAATTCGATGAAGTAAGCTTATATATATATTTTTTTTTTATGGAAAAAGGACAAGGCAAACGAGCGTACGGGTCACCTGGCGGTGATCACCGCCGCCCACGACCCCGTGCAACACCAGAGGTGCTACAGGTGCGTTGCCGGCCTTTGAGGTGGAGATAGACGCGCTTCTTGAAGGCACCCATATCGTACCGACCTGGAAACACTGAGGCGGGTAGGCCATTCCACAGTTCGGTGGCGCGTGGAAGGAAATTTCTACGAAACCGCACAGTAGTGGAGTGCCACATATCCAGATGGTGTGGATGATATTTAAGTTTGTGACGTGCTGTGCGGTTAGAAAATTCGGCGGCAGGTAACAGGTCAAACAGTTCCTCAGAACACTCACCATGATAAATGCGATAGAGAACGCACAGCGAGGAGACGTCTCTACGCAGAGCCAAAGTGTCAAGCCTTTCACAGCTTACTGGGTCCTTAATGATTCGAACAGCTCTACGTTGTATGCGATCAAATGGGTCAAGCTGATATATATATATATAGTCTACCTAAAACTTTTTCTTTTTCATCCTTTATTTCGTGTCCATAATACTATAATATAAATATATCGTAAATTTCTAACATTACAATAAATGAAGAAGAAAAGTGTAAGTTAAGAGCTCTAGCGTTGTCCCAATTTAAGAAAATAAAAAATACGTCTACAATTTTTACTAAGCTGTTGATTCACATACATAAACATCTTCTTTTGTGTTGAAAAAACATCAAAATCAGTCAAAATAATTTGCGAAGTGAAGAATTACAAGCACTGGATAGCCTTTAAAAGTTAAATAAACGTTATACGTCTACACTACTAAATACTACTAAATTACACTACTAAAAACTACTACTAAATATCATTTATACTATCATTTTCAACCAAATGAAATTCTACTCTTCTTCTTACATAAATCTACAATAATATAACTAAAAAAATATATCTATTAATTTTCTAAAATACATCAGTTCAAAGCCCCTCCTTGGCTACCATTTCAACGGGCAGTTCAGCTTTTTTATCATCTATAACTACCACAGTCTCTTTCTTCTCGTCCACCTTCGTTACGGGTGTATTTATCAAGCATTCAATATATGAGGGTGGCTGGTCGATTTTCTTTTGTAATAAAGAATGACGCACTTCCAGTATATACGCGTTGATTATCATTAGGAAAATGGCTGCGATTGCTGTTAAATAATAAATAAAATGTTATTTCCTTAAGAGTGTCTTAACACTAGGTCCCCTCGGCCTACCCTTCTGTGTGCGGGATACAGCATAAAGCTGATTTATTTTTTAAAATTTTATTTCATATTTATAAGCGTTTTTTATGACAATAGTCGTTGTAATGTTGTTTTTTGTTAGTTCACATATTAAAATATTAAAAATATGTTAGCTAGTGAGCCAGACGCGGCTTTGTCTGCTTGTACTTATTGTTATAATCTAGCCAAATTATAAAAAGCATAAATTATAGCACATTTGCTATTGTGATGTACAAGTTATTACTGTTAAGATTCATTTTATTATTATTTATATTTATTTTACATTTATAATATTAGAAGGAAATTTGGTTAATGGCCTTCTATTTCTTTAAGATATTCTTCGCTTGTATTTTTGTGCATAAAAAATATTTTAGTTTTTGAATGAAAATATGAAAAAAATATGAAAATAGAAAATACATACCAGTATCAATCATAACGAGGAAGGAATAGCTCGGACTCACAAATCCAATGTTGAATTGGTACAAGAAGTATATCATTTGGACAACCAACTTAAGGAATGATAGCCCGAAGAACATGCGCATTGGCTCTGGATCTTTCTGTAAATTTAAAATTAAGATAAAATAATAGGATTTTCTAAAAATATTTCCTCTTTTGACAACTACTTTTTTTTATTGAGAATCAGAGGACCAGAAAACCCAAGGTCATCAATATATTATATTTTTTACGACATTACATTTTAAATCTTCCTTCCTCTTGAATCATGTGTGAAATTTACATTGACTGCACATGCAGTTTAAAGCTACTACTATGTTTTATACTGTTATTAAAAACGTAATAAAAATATAATAGTCCCATAACTTTACTTTAGTCTTTAAAAATATAAGTATATAATAATAAAAAGCGTAATATCAACACTGACTTCAGGTGTTTATTTTTCTAAATTATCTAATAAAGTTTAAAATAATTAGTAAATAAGTACCTTATGAACAGCAGTCACGAACGCAATGACGAATTTAAGCCAAATCACATTGATTAAGAAGTTTATGATATCAATGAGGCTTAAGTGCAACATCCCTGGATAACATTTCGGCTGTGAAGATCCCACTACGACATTTATATGATCGTAATAGGAGCGCATGTCCAAGGGGAACGGGTAGAAGCCGTGGGTCCCAAAATTGATCACCAGAAGGACTAGCTGAAGCCAGGGTAAGTCGATCATCGAGAGCTAGAATCATAAATTATATATATATATATATATATATATATATAATATATATATAATAATCATTATATTTAGGAGCAGAGAAAAAAATAAGATTCTTAGTCAATCATCATTCAATTCATTCATTAGTCAATGTAATGAATAGAGCGTTTATGAATTGTTTTTGCTGTATTTTTTAATACTTCACCGCGTAATAGGCTACTACTATACTTCCCGTGAACCTACAATTTAAAAAAATGGCAAGAAAACAAGCAAAATGTAAAATTCCACAAATGGAAATTAAGAGTACATTTCATACAAAATGAAACACGCACACGCAGTAAAATTTTCATTTTGTAAGTATAAGTTTCTTTTTGTATGAAATACTCGTATATAGATCGACACAAACTAAGTTTGTTATTATCCTTTAACTTTAAGTTTCTATTTATTGGATTAGTTGACCTGCAATCATGAAATTGGTACGGAATCCTAGTGGGCGAAACCAACTCGCATTTGACCAGTTTCTTTTATATACTGTACCTACAAAAGATTCTTCATATTCTCCACACAACTTGACATGCGAAGTGACGTATTCTCAACTGGTACGTTCGGAAGGCATCAGAGAACCATAACACCACCTTTATATTTATATTTCATTTATATACATTTTTGACTAACCAAAATAAATAATTTAATATAATATGAATAATACTTATTTTTCAAAATGACAGTGTTAAGTATAGTCTCAGGGTTAAGTATCGTTAATAAGTATAACTAATTGATTTATCAACTGACGTTCGTATTAGCATAATAAGTAATTACACTTCATATCATTGTTTTCATATAATAAGAATAGACACGCGGCAGCGAGTCGAGCCAAGTTCAAACAAAAGCACTAGCTACACAGACATTAATTACCCTTTACAATTTCTAAACTCTGTTTAACTTATAACTTTTTTATTCATATTTGTATATATATTACCTTACACTCTCTTCTTTTACCATTCAAACTACAGCTCTAAGAGATACACAGAATGGCAGGTACTAGCAAGGATGTCAGGGTGACTGAAGAAAAACTTGCTCAACTGGTTTGGGCAGTGATGAAAGAATGGAAAAAAAGATTTATGACGGAAAAGTGAGTGGTGAGGAGGGGAGATCTCGGTTGACTTTCGAAAACAGTATCAAAGATACTGGAGGAAGGTCACGTAAAAAGCATGAGGAAAAAAGCATGATGCATGAAGAGATTGATGACAGTGGACGAGGCGAAAGAGGTATGTAGAGACCGTAGAGTTTGGCGCTCCGGTCCCCCTGACTACCACACTAGGAATAAGCGTGAAGCTATATATGTATGTAATGTAAACTCTGTTTAACTTATACATTTTTATTTAGAATTGAGAATATATATATATATGTTTATAAATACTTACACTCTCTTCCCTTATGTCGCATTGGAATCCATTAGACAGAATGGCAACAATAAGGACGTGACAAGCGATGTCCACGACACTGGCTAACTGAAAGTAATTATTAAAATACATTAGAATACTTAACGTGGTTACTTATTGCGAAAGTAAAAGTGGAGTAGGTTGAGTAGGAAGGCAGACCCTGGTAATAGCCGGGATTAATGCCAGGAAGAAGAAGAAGACTTAACGTGGTTAGTTCTTGGTTCGAAACCGAATCTATATTTATAGGTTATTTCTTTTGTTGTTATTTTTTTAGGTGACATTAAAATGTTTATGCATTGAACATTAGGACTAAAACAAAAATAATAATTTATTTTATAAACGGTAAACATTTTTTTCTGAATAAGTCAGATTGGAATAAAGTAGATGACAACTTACCAGGTGCAAATAGCCAATTGTTAGACATTTTAATCGGAGATTAAGTCCGCATATCAAATTTGGTACCATTATTACTCTGGAAGAATAAAAGAAAAACAATATTTATTTTTAGAAAATTTATTAGAATTTTTTGACCAGGTTGGAATTATGGCAAAAATTCAAATTTCGCAAAAGTTTCTGTTTTTTTTTCTAGCAAATGTTTTCATGTTAAATACATATAGTTTAATTAAAAATAAAAAATAAATTTTTAGTTATTATATTATATTTTTATTAAATTACAATGTTGCTATTCAAAACAAAGTTTTAAAAGAAAAGTCGTTATTAAAAGATAAAATCGTAAAAGTAGTACATAATTATATAGATATATTTCTATGAAACAATCCTATAAGCCAATAGATACTCATAGTATTAATAAACGTTACTAAAATAACGTTATACAAATAATATATAACATATTAGTAAATAATAACTAATCTAACTAAACGAATAACATAATTTACGTGCATTTACAGTAATTAGGTACTTATTAACTTCTATGAATTAATACTGTATCTAGACAAAGTCAATGTGAGCCAGATACAACGGGTAGGACGAGTTTTGCATACGTTCATATGTCATTTCGATGTCACATACAGCTATTTCTATTAATGAATAGAATTATGGATTGGCGAAGCGGATGAATATGCTTAATTGCTTTTGATAGTAGCTGGTTCAAATACTGACGTTGTTAATACAATTTGGTTAGATAAGCTGGCACATTAGCACAAAAATAGTTCTCACTCGAAATGAAAATGAAATATTTTCAATTCTTTGTTCTGATCTCGACACGAAGCGCGGCGTTGAGTTCCGCTACTCAGTACGCAATTCCTCCAGAATAAATGGGGAACAGAGTATCTTAACTTAACATTAGGTTCCTATGCCTACCCTGTTGCGTGCGAGGTAAAACGTAAAGCTAAAAAAAAAACATTTGTAACAACTTCAATTTCAATGCCTTTAGCCTCATAAAAAGAGGAAAAGCGTGTGGAAAATCTTTCTATTTTTTTCATGTATTGTATCTAGAATAGATCTTATGCTATATACTATCACAATAGCTGCTATATATCACCTCGACGAGTTTGCGAGAATGCCTTATTAGCTGCGAGTTTTAAAATTAAAATCTATTTAATATAATAATCACATAAGTTGTAAAGGCGTATCGGGGGAGCATGTGACTGGCAGCCTGATTAATGTGGGTTCGATTCTAATTCGTGGGAATGAATTGATTTGTGGGGATGAACTATTGTCTCGTGTTCGAGCCTAAAATAACTAATGGAATGTTTGGTCTAAAGGTTACCTTTGCCTACCTTGGTATATGCGAAAGCGTGAACTTTAAAAAATATATAATTTTAATGAAAATATAAGCAATTTATATCTATTATGCAAACGTGAATCACGAAAATACTTTTACACGCAACCAGACTGGTTGTTCACAGTACAAAGACTTAATTCAAATAAAAAAACCTATTAAAAAGATATTAATATGAAAACGTTAAAATTTATCAAGATGCCTATTTAATTTAAATAGTAGAATTTATACATTTTCTTTAATAACTTTTATATTTAAGGGAAATTTATAGGTATGTAGATGCGAATTTTTTGAAGGTCAGTCGGAGGAACCAATCAATTTCATGACTCCGTAAGCACGCTATTTATTTATTTATTGATTTACTAGCGTGACATGCATGAAATTAACTAGAAAAGAGACAAAATCATTATACAAATCATTATTTGATATGACAACTTAAAAAAAGGATATACTTATACAAAAAAAAAAGAAAAATAAATGAAAATTGAGTATAACAAAGTACAAAATTATATACATAAAAATAATTCACATAATCAAATTCTCTCGACATTCTCTTCTTTTGTTCTCTCCGTTTACTCTGATACACTAGAAGAGTCATGAAATTGTATTTTTTTTATAATAAATATATATATAAATATATATGTATCCTCTTCTCTTATTAGATACTCAATTAGTGTTGATATTTGACAAGTTGTACAAAGGCTTGTTAAAGTCTTCTAGGGAGCGCGTAAACTTATAATTGTATTAAAATTTCGTTGCACGAAACTTTATTAAGGAGATAGTGTGCCTTTATACAAAGTTATATATAAAAGCATTCACCAAATAAGGATTATTAAAAATCCCATGAAAAAATCCATTTTTTGTGGTTTTTTTTCAGGAGTTTGCAAAACAGGAGTATATTAAAAAAAACGTGTAAGTTAAATACATCGTTGTTTTGGTTTTTATTTAGTACTAGTAATATTTAAAATTACCTAAAGAGATATAATCATTTTTTGCCATAATTTCAGTTAAAGCTGTTATAATCATAATTTTGTCAAATTTTTATATTTTTTCATACATAAATACATTTATTTTAATTATAAAAAAGTATTTTATAATAATTCAATATGTACATTTAGTTCTACATTGTGATAAAAACATATACCTACCCATTGACTCACCATTAAAATGAGTGCTGCTGTGATAACAAGTGAAAATTAACACTTGAAACAACACGTATAATGTTAAGCAATAAAATAACAGATATCTGCATAAATAAATGATAATTATTAATAATCTTCAATTTTAAAATAACTTAGGATCTAATAATATCTAATAATTTAGGATCTAAGAGAAAGGATCTAGAGATCTCTGGAGAAGCTTTTCCTTCTCCACTGAACTCTTAGAACTGAACGTGTTTCCCAGTTATTATGCAAATTAAGCAGTTCATCCTTCATCCAGTCAAGCCGAGGGGATTGCTGCATAGTAACCATTTCCCTCTGAAGGACTCAGGTCCGTGGAGTCACCACTCCCTACATGTCAAGCTACAGCTCCTTTGCTTTATTATTATAAATAGAATATCTGAAGATAAGTTTGTTCATTTTTCTTGAGATTTTGAAATTATTTTTGTTGATGAAGAACACAGACAGAGATTCAAAAGTTAGTATAATCTTGAGAACTTGCTTGTGTCAGTATCTAGTGACAATGTTTTGTCTGTCATATGTACGGATGTATGCCATTACAAAGTATTATACAAACAAATATGAATGTAAGTATTTAATTCATAAAGTGCTAGCGAAGTTGTGTACATATAATATTTAATAGCTTAACTCAAGTAATATAATATTAATTAATGTTAGAAACTCTGAAGACGTAACACGAACTGTTAAAATTAAAATTAATTTTAAAAAATAAATCGAAGTTAAATTATTGTATATTATACCTAGGACTAAAACTACTCAACCGATTTTGATGAAATTGAAGCTCACACTGAATTCCACAAATAGCAGGAGGAACCGTAGTAAGACTCTCCGGTTCCCTACTTTCCACCGAATTCTGGAGGTATTGGCTGCTGAGCGGTGGAACTCAACGCAAGGTGCTTTTTCGATGTCAGAGCGGAGATATTAAATATTTTATTTCTTCTAGTCAGAATCAAAACCACAATCAGTCGCAGTTACAGTCAACAAATTTGTCGACAAACATATTATATACACGTGCTTGAATAGATAGATTGGCATTTTAAATATTATTTCATACACATATAATAAATAGCCTTTTGTTTAAGTCAGTTAAAAATATTAACTTCCCAGGGAACCCAAACAAAAAACCCACCATTATGTATACCAAAATTTATTTCTTACTTACCTACGTGTATACATACGAGAACAGATGTATAAATCAATACATGAATAGGCAATATAATTATATTCTAGCATGTTCCACAAGGCCATTAATATATTCTAAAAATGGTTGTAAAAGGTTGTAAACATAATTATAAATATTAGGGCTTACCGGTTGTAAATGAAACAAATATTGAACTAAATAAATAAAACTGTCACGCTCAACGCGAATCGAGACTAAAACTGGGTTTCCAGAAGCGTAATAGTAGCGATGTTTGACGACGTAGATGCTCACGCGCAGGTCTTGTTTGTGTGCGTTAGTTGAGTGCAGAGTATTTTAGTATTGAGAGATTGAATTATTTAGTTTTTTTATTATTATATTATTTTTGATTATTTACACTTTTATATTGTTAAGTTAAATGGCATTTTTTAAAAAACAAAATATATGCTTAGCTTATAAAGATAATATACTAGATAAAAAATGTAACGTGAAATTTTACTTTAACATAAATGTGAATCTGGAGAGAATTTTCGTTTGTTAAACATTCACGCAAGAACTACTGAACGGATTGAGATAAAACTTTATAGCAATATAGGTTACACATTAGATTCATATATAGAATACATTTTTTATATAATTTGGCTACAATAATTAATTGAAACAACGTGTTGATTGTTAGTTAAATATAAAAAACTGAACATGCACATAGCAGGGTAAGCAAAGGTAACCAGGGAACCTAGTATTAAGACACTTCGTTTCGGTAATCACTAGTCTAAAATAATGATTATTGAAATAAATACTTGCACTCTGTGATTTCTACTCTGCAAATAGCAATACATGTGTGAGTTTAACCTTCTAGGAAAGTCCAGCGCAAAGTGCAACTCTGATACAAGGCGAGACGTCAATACGTATTAAAACATTATACATTGCGTATAGAACAACTCTTTCTAAAAAAATTTTCTTACGAAACCAGCAATGAATATTTAATTATATAAAAAATCGTTTTATTACAAGAGTATATGTAACTCCATCTATTATTAGGCCAATGAATTAAAAGCTATAGTATCGTTTCTTCGAACATAGTGATTGTAATACTTATTCCATTTCATAATGATTCATTAAATCATTGTTTTGCTTGTGGTATCAAAATATGAACCTAAATAAACTGTCTTAGTGGCATGAGGCGATAGGAGTGGATGACGTGTTTTTTTTATCTTCACGCTTCATTTAACATCATCATCAGGCAAAGAATTCATTACATTTTTTTTTAGTTTCACATTGTATATCGCACATAGCAAAGGGAAGGCAAAGGGAACCCGAATGGAACCACTCTATTCTCATTAAGACACTTCCGTTACCAACTTTTCGCCGAATTCTGGAGCCATTGCGTGTTGAGTGTCGGAACTCAACGCCTTTCTTTGCCTAGGCAATATTTTCATTTATGAAAATATTAAATATTTCATTTCTTCATCAGGGAATCGAAACCATAACCTCACATTTTTTGCCCCTGTGCCATGACTGGTCGTTTTATATAAGTATCATAGTGAACATATTAATATAAAAATCGATATGTCGGCCAGGTGCATTAACGATGCATTTATAATGAACAGATGCGGCCGCCCCGTGAATGTTATATGAGGGCAAATCGTCAATCGAAAGATGGTTAATTATTAAGAATTAAAAGTGATTTTTGATGCTTTTAACTTGTTATTTTCATGTTATATTCGTAATTGTTAAAATTTTAGGTCATAATAGCTCAATGGAATAGAATCTGAAAGTCCAACCGCTGTTTGTGGTTCAATTACCAATAATATTTAAAATATTTTTCTTGTTTTGGAAGACAAAGTTCTTTGTCTGTTTTTCATTTTACTAAAAAAGAAAGACAATCGAAGAATAATTAATAACACGAATATTTTTATTCGAGAGGGGATTGAACCCTCTACCGTTGCGTTGCAGTCACATCCTTGTACTTCTGCGCCATGGTGAAGAAATTTAATAAGTTCTAACTAACTTTCAAATCATTTTTCACTATGAAGGCCAAACATTAAGCATCTCAGACTATCTGACTGTCCTAGTCCATTAATAACACACGGTGCCTTATTATTAAAGTGCACTGTGAAAAATGAGATGAGTGAAGCTGAAAGCTTTATATACTCGTATATTATTATATGAAACAAAAATATATTCACATGTAAGTAAATATTTAAATTCGCTGAAAATTGGGTACGCAGTATCTTAAGACTAGGTTCCCTTTACTTACCCTGCTGTATGCGGGACCTAGTGTGAAGCTATCAAATAAATAATAATAAGAAATCTGTGTCTTTTCTGCTTTCAAGAATCTACTTCAATAGGTCTTTAAACAGGATGAAATCTAGCTAGGGGGGTGCGAGTGTGCGGAAGGAAAGGGGCATCAAAGTCGACTATTTCTTTTTTAAAGGTAGCAAATGACACATTTTAGTGTCTGACATTTGATCTACGTGAGAGTAGAAGACACTTTGTTTTTTTTTTTTAGACCTTAGACCATATTAAAGGGCATCAAGTCCACTAAGTCGCACCGCACAGCAGCAAATACCCTAGCTACGCCACTGTTGTATACTTTGATTTAAAAACATTCATTGTTAAATGATAAAATGCGGCAGTAATTCGGAAACGGAGTGTCTTAACACTAGGTTCCCTCTGCCTATCCTATTGTACGGAATACTCGGTAAAACTATATTTCTTTTAAATCTGACTTTTATACAGATCAGATCAGTCGGAATTTAAGATAATTCGCGTGACACACACCACTTTAGTTCAGCAAACCCGCGCCTCTGTCAGGACTGGTTTAATTTATGCACTGCTAAATTGAAATATTGGACCGAGATTGCTAATATACCTACGTTAGACCTAACTTTATTAAGCCGTATATTGTTGGTAATAATGAACGCGATGGTACGTTCAGCGCGGCAGCGAGCAGTCCCTTGTAATTAAAGATATATGGACTATAAACTGTTAATGGTTAATTACAATATCCTGGAATAGTCCATCTAAATAGTTAGATGAGGCTATTATAAGTTGACTTTTTGTTTTTGCTTATGTTGCCTACTTGAGGTATTTATAATGTTGGTTTTCTTTTTCATCTTCGCGCTTTATACCTACCACGTGTAGCTAAGACACTCCGTTCCCATTAGGACTAAGAGGTTGTGACGCATTCATCCAGTCGTTAACTGCAGATTAGATTTCCTCTGCCTACCCTACGGACTTACATCTAAATTCTAAAGGCTACACCTTCTTACTTTTACTTACTTCTACCACTACTACCACTCTCTTCCCCACTTTACGACGTGTTGCAGATCGCAACTCAACGCCGCCCTTTCCAGTTCGAGGAAATGGAAATAATCCGTTACCCAACTCAGAAGCGAACCCAAAACAATTTACTTTTAAAGATAAGAATTTTCTTAAAACCCACCAAGACCTTGAGGATGTCCATGTTAAAAGTAACAAGCAGAGTTTATATTAAATGCACTTTCTAAAATCCAAAATGAAATTTAACCTTTAACTATGGACGTGATTTTTTTATAACACACATATGGACTGTCGGGTCTGTCGGGTCTGTCAGACCAGTGTATTTATTGGTCATATTCCGTCTGTTTTTTAAAGGAAGAAGACAATTTCATGCTTTAGTTTACATGAATAGCCTCAAATCAAACAAAATCAATATAAATAAAATCACTTTTTATTAAAGTTTACGCATCACAACGATTTAAGTAACTTAAAGTCACAATTTCAGTCTTTGTCCACATGGGATGACTCTTAAGAAAATAATACTTTAAAAAAAGACAGATAATAAAATAAAATTTTTTTTAACAAAATATAAAGTCTAAAAAATAAAAAAAATAAAGAAATTACATCTTATGTTATAAATAAAAATTTTGACAACACCTCAAGATAAGGTATTATTAAACATCGATACACAATGGCTTTCAACATTGCAGGCTAACAGGACGATTGCAGGCAACATAAGTATGTCTTGTCTGTCTATATATCTTTGGGGGGCAAAGTGTACATGTTTTTCAAGAACCCAAAACTATTTTTTTAGCTTCATGTTCAATAAATGATAGATCAGATCGCGAAACGCGAGTCAAAGTCATTCTCAATTCTTAGAGTAGTTTAGTATACGAAACGCGTCTTCTTATTTGATGAAGTGCTATTTTCTTTATAAAATGTCGTCTTTTAATTGTTTTGTTTAATGTTGATTATAAAGTACCGATATATTTGTCCCTGACGTGCTTGGTCGATCTTTTTTTTCCATTTTATCGAAAAAACAAAAAAAATTGAATCTTTTTTAGGTAAATAATATTTATATTACTGAAATATATAACAAACAATGCAAAATAATATATGATATATAACAATATAAACATTTGAATACAAATAATACAATTAAAATATTAAAGTATATTTTCTAATATTTTATAAATATATGGCGTTTTGAAGTCATNAACTATACGAATATTTATTAAATATATTTATGAAATTATTTTCAGCTTTCAATAGAGAGATACGTTAAGCAAGCTCTTTTTGGGTGACGTTTTCTAACAACAAACTTTGCAAATCGTTGCTTAGCAACGGTCGCGTAGCGACGGTTGTTATTGACATGGCGGAATAAATTGCATGTCTAATTAATAAGTATTTTAATATATTGGTATATATCGAACATATTACAAATAAGCGAAAAAAAAGTATCCTATGTTCATCCTGAGACCCTCAAGTATCTCTATATGAGTATTTTATCACAATTAAATTAGCGGTTTGGCCCTGATTGCATAAAGGCAGACAGACAGAGTTACTTTCGAATTTATAATATAGGTATGGATTGATTTGCATTTTAAATACATGCTAAATACATATGAATATCTAAAGCTAAATACATATACCCGTCCCTAAATCGCTGACCAAACGGTGGTAATTTGACGGCAATATTAATTAGAGAGCGATGTTCACGTAATAATATATAATTATATGTAAACTGAGTAAAATTAACATTATTTTAACACTAGGGCAGGCAACGAAAATACATTCAATATTGATATTGAATAGGGAACGGAGTGTCTTAACACTAGGCCTCCCTATAACAAGAAATTACAAATTACTTAATGATTCATGTTCAGTAGAATATTTATAAATCAGCTTCACGCTGTATCCCGCACACAGCAGAGCAGGGTAGGCAGAGGGAACCTAGTTGCCCACTTTCAACCGAATTCTGGAGGCGTTGCGTGTTTAGTAGCAGAACTCAACGCTTAGCCTCGACACCAGAGCGAAGAAATTAAAATATTATATATTTAATTTCCTCGAGTGGGAATCGAGCTCACAACCTGTCTCATTTACTAATCGACTTTAAAAAGTTAATATATGCTGTTTTTTATTTTAATAATACAGAATTGTAACACAAGTGCAATCAAATTAATAGACTCGTAATTTAAACAATGTGGAATCTAATTAACTTTATTACTTTCTAGCATGCATTTTCGTCTTTTGCATATTCCATATTTTAATATAAAATGAAATTTTCTTGTAAATTTCCTTTATGCATATGTTCTGGAATAAAATTATGTATATAATATGTAAAAATGTATAATATACGAGTACTAAATTATAAAATAGCCACAGTTTAGTTAAATATAATTTTTAAAAAATGCAGTTTAACTATAACGAGGTATGCAGAGAGAACCTATTGTAACGCACTCCGCTCTTCATTTTCAATTTCAATTTTTGAGACATTGCGCGTTGAATGGTGGAATTCTACGACGCACTTTATTTACCAAAACGAGGAAATAAAAATTATTTAAATATAATCATTCATCATCATTCCCTTGAGTGGGATCTAAACCCACGAGCCTACCCTAGACGCTGGCCCACTGCAACGAGTATCTCTTATATTAATAAAAGTTATTTATAATTTCGATATTTCTGCTACAATACAAATATATTATTTTTGTATATTAGTTACTTCAATAACCAAAAGCAAGCAAATAGAGAGAAAAATAGAGAATTACAAATAATAATATTGATTACATTACATGCATTTACCAAATTACCTTTTACCTTAACAACCATCCTATAATCATATTAAAATATTCTGTAGATTATCAAAAGAATATGAAGAATAAAGGTAACTGACCCACTTCAATTATTTAAGACATCACAAAAGATCTTGGGAACTGGGAATAACGAAAACTGCGATCCGTTCGCATCCGGACAAACCGTCTTCATCCTTTTATATAATAGAAAAAATAATTTCATTCTAAATTAATTAAACGTCGTATTTTTAAGTCATTGATAGGATATTTTAAAGATGGAACTAATGATCTTTGTCTATACTCCAGAGACAGATTACTTTTAAAACAATTTGTGAAGAAGTTTTATAGTATGAAACTTTTATGCGAAGTTGAAGCTTTTTGTACTACGATGTCAGGAACAGTGTTATTGGATAAAAAGAGAAAGAGTTTACGGACTGACAGGTATTAAGGCGTTAAATAGTTGAAAAATGACATTAATTTGTTAGAAATAATAAAATGACAGCACAGTTTTAATTGTGTTTTCTGCACAATTTTAGGAGAAATTTTAGGAGGAATTGGTTTTGCTAATTTATCAATTGTTTAGTTTTTATTAAGACGCCTATATGAGGATATTCGTGGAGCAGGGGCATAAGCGTGCGACTGTAAATGAGACAGGTAGTGGATTCGATTCCCACTCGAGGAAATTAAATATTTCATATTTTCATTAATTCTTCGATCGATAACGACGCAAAGGGCGGCGTTAAGTTCTGTTAATTGAATGAGAACAACGTATCTTTAACAACAGGTTTGTACCACCTTGGCATATACATATTTTATCTTTTACTTACATTTTCTATATATTTGAATACAATACACTTTTATATAAGGATATGTCTAAATAAAGCCTCACTCGAGGTAACCGTTTTGTGGAAAGGCACAACGCTTACAACTATGATAAAGGAAAATTGTTGACTTCATTCCTACAAAACAATTTTGGGTGGTATTGAATTAGGGAAATATTTTGCCAGACTTTTCGAGACGTTTCTCATATTAGGGAATAATAGACTAGCTTGTGCACATGGCTTCGTCCGGGTTGATATTCTTAAATTACTATCAAGAATCTTTAAAAAACATAACGTAGCTTATAATTAGTTAATTATATAGAATATTCTGAATTCCCCAAATATTGAAAGTATTTCACGCTGTGTGTGCATAGTTTTTAGAGAACATTAGGATAAAGACTACAGTATTTAAGTTATAATAAATATAAAATTGAAACATTGATTTGCGTCACCAGTACTGTTACTCTGAAATTGGATGAAAAGTGGGGAACAGCGCGTAACATTAGGTTCCCTCTGTTATATAGTTTAATTTAATTCAGAAAAGAAATAAGCAACAGAGTGGTAACTGGAAAAAGGCGAGACGAATCGCTAAGCTCTATTTATTTATTTACGAAAAGCTCTAGATATAGTAAGATAAAAAACTATGAAATTCTTATTTCCATAGGAAATGCTTATGATTTTTTGTCATACCCTCCATACGTGTGTATGTAAATGTGATATGTTGGTTTTTGCCAAATTGGCATCGGAACAATTTGATTATGATGAAAAAAATTCTTTATTGCAGCGATATCTAAATATATGATTCTTAGAAAATTACTTGTGGCTATCGTGTGGGATATTTTTTTATAAAAATTTAGACAATGTTCAAATTTAATGTGTGTCAAAAATTGGACAGACAGATAAAGTAAATTATTACATTACTGAAGTAGAAACTTCACTCAATCTAAAGAAGTTGTTTAATAAACTATATCATCGCTTTCTTTAAAAAAAAAGTTAAAATATTATTTAAAAAAATATATATTTCATTTTTATATAAAATTTGTATATACAAGATTCACTATCTGAGATTAAATAATTATAATGCTTAACAAAAAAACCGACTTCAACTGGATCCCATAATTAGAATCTAAACAAACTCATCAAACTACAAAAAGCAATACCAATAACTAGCAAAAGAATGGGAGTTATTGGTCCATTTATCGCTCACATGCTTAATGTGAATTTAAGATTTATGTGATTTTCTGCTAGATATCATTCTTAGAAATGGGCTCAATTAAATGGGACCACTGGGGAAGCTCCAGCATTCAAATAAAAAAAAAGAATCATCAAAATCGGTTCACCCAATAAAAAGTCTTGCGGTAACAAACATCGATAACTGTCAAATTGATTACCTCCTCCGTTTACAGAAGACGGTTAGAAATTAAATATTTTTATACAATTACCTTTATATAAATGTAAAAAGTCTACGTCTCAAAGCTAAATATTATCATTTTGAGAATTCACTCGAGTACTCCATTTGCATTTTTATTCTAGACAAACGACCCGCTGTCGCGTAGATTAGGCTAAGTAAATTGTGTGGTCACAGGTCAACGAAACCGCCATTGCGTCTGTTTAAGAGCTTTGCTAAAAATATATATGTGTATGTATAAAATAAATAAAATCAGCTTCACGCTGTGTCCCGCACACAGCAGGGTAGGCAGAGGGAACCTATTGTTAAGACAATTCGTTCCCCACATTCTGCCGAATTCTGGAGGCATTGTGTGTTGAGTCGCAGAAATCAACACCGCGCTTTGCCTGTATACCCTCGCGTTACAGTCACACCCTTGTGCCGCTGCGTCACAGTAGCCTCTAACATGTATGCATATGTATATAATATGTACTTTTATATTGTTATACAATTGCATAAAACAGCATTTATGTATTTTTTTAGTACTATGTTTTACATATGCTTACATATGTAAGAATCTTGTGTAAATACGTTTCGGAATAAACTATGAAATTAATGAAACTATTTCCGATTTCAATGTCTCCAGGAGTCGCCGTAAAAGCGGGAACAGAAGTATCTTAATGGGAACGGAGTACCCGAATATTAAGTTGCCTGGTTCCCTCTGCCTACCTTGTTAAGTCTGGAAAACAACGGGCAACTTAAGTAAAAAAAATATTCAAAAGTACATTAACTAAAGATAATGAAGCGACAATAGGGAGATTAATGCCGATTACTCCAAAAAATCTTTATTAAGTAAGTAGATTAACCAACAAATGTAGTAATTATGACCCTTTTACATATGTTTTATATGTAAAAAGGTCGTCCTAATCTCGTTTTAATGGAGAACCTTAAAAATGTTTATATTCGACGACGCAATTTCGAGGCAATGCTAATTTAACAGGATTCAAATTTTGTTATTTCTTTGATGGCGATGATCAAGTTATTATGAGAAATAGGATTAAAGGAATACGTTAAAATGTTGCTATTGAAGATTTTGTTGTTTAGATTGTATTAAATTTGTATTTTAACACTAGAAGCGCCGCAGTCTCATTCTTGTCCCAAACGCAAGTTTGATTGTATATAACTTTTTTATTTGTTAATGTATGTAGATGAAACTTTTTCACTATTACCAATTTTTCACCTTTATTTAATTAAAAATATAAATAATTTTATAGCAGTCATACTTTTTGAAAAAAAAATGAGATTTACCTAGAACTTGAAATTTTCTCGTCTTATTCCAACAATCAATATAATAAGTGGAATGGGACAAATTTGTCACGACGGCGGTTCAATCTTCGACACTTCTAATGTTAATAACTACAATACAACTTTTTATTACAATTATGATTTCGATGTTATTTTTTTTGCTTTACATATCAGGGTTGATAGAGGGAACCTAGTATTAAATATGGAGCCGTTCCCATTATGATACTTCCGTTGCTCACATTGTGCCAATTTCTGTAGGCACTGCGTATCAAGTTACGTAGCTCAAAACTGCAGCTTTGCCCCGTTTCCGGAGCTGAAAAAATGGAAACATTAAATATCTAATTTGCTCGTGTGGGAATCGAGCTCACAACCTATCGCGTTTACAGTCACACTGTGCATATTTATTGTGCTTATATAGTATAGAATAGTATTAAAATAATCATTTGGATTCCATGAATTTATAAAAAATTACAAATCCTTCATCAGCACAAAGCTGATACACGAATGGTTATTTTATTTAACGATACCGGGAGGCATTCGCTTCCGTTATGTAAGTACTCGTATGACAAATATAAACATTCCCACCGTCGATCTGTATGCCAAACATAAACACTCACTGGGTGCCAACGCTACTTGTGAACTAGATGACAATATCTGACGCTGGTCAAATACTCGTATTATGAGGACTTCGTGGCCCAATGGAATATATATTAGTTATGGAATATATATAATAATATGGAATATAAATTAAAAATATATCTTCAATACATTTTCATAATATAATTTCAATTCAATTATTATAGATAAAGCTATTTGTTAAGCAAACAAATAAAATCCTGATTATTTGATAGCATACAACATAAATACATAGAATACTAAACAGCCCAGAACGTCTGTAGACATCGTATACCTTTATTTCGTACAAGTCGTACAAACAATGTCTCTATATTTTATTTCTATCGAATTTCCTACGCCATAAAGCATTACGGAGAAAATTTTATGAAGTTCGCGAGCTACCTACCATACATATATATATATTTCGTGAATATAAATTCGGGAATCCATATTATTTTACTATCGAGTTTTCACATTCGTATCATATATAGCTAGCTATGTTCGTAAAATTCTCGTCATATTTTCATGTTTAGTTAAGAAAGGTATTTTTATTTTACTATAGGTATGCATTTGGAAAATATACAGGTAAGTAAAGTATAGCAACTCGTGGAACTCAACGCCGTGCTTTGCCTCTACACTAGGGCGAAGAAATGAAAATGTCAATTTAATTAAATATTTAATTTCCTCGAGTGGGGATTGAACCCGCAACTTGTCGCACTTACTCATAGTTTATGCCGCTGCGCCGCCAAGGGCCTCAAATATTGTCTTAAACCTTTTTTACAACTTTTGATGAAAAAATTATATTATTAATATATTTATAGCGATGGTTGTTCTACGTTATTTACTATTTGCTTAGTAAGGTGAGAGGTTCTTGTTTTCATGTGTGGCCACTAAATGGAGTGGTGCATAATAAAAAATGTTAAATTATAATTTTAGACAGTAGAAGCCTAGGGTTGATACTCTCCGCTCCCCAATTTCCGTCGAATTGCGGGTTAAGTGGCGGAACTCAACGCCGCGCTTTGCTTCGACACCAGAACAAAGAAAAGAAATATTAAATATTTCATTTCCTCGAGTAGGAATCGACTTATGCTTAATTTATTCTCAGTAACATAAAAACACAATAAACCGCTAAGTTATTTTTTTAAAACGTTTTTTCTAACAAATCTTTAGATATATCTTTTAACATCTATCTTTAATGGAGAGCTTAGGGATTGTTGGAAGAGGTCTTTGCCGACTGGCAAACGGATCCTCAGAAAATATTAACAAGAAATATTATATTAGTAAGATTTAGATAAAAATTAGGAAAATTATATGACCATACGACGTTATGTAATTTCTTTAAGTTAGCTTATGTCAAGAATGTTATAATATGATCCGAATAAAAGGCTGTAATAATAATAATAATAATAATTATTATTATTATTATGTTTAATAGCTGCATACTAGAGGTGGTCCGTAGCATCCATTAGCGTAGCTGGTGTCCATAATTTGCATCCAAGAATGATATCCAAGAACGTGGAAGGTACATGGCTGTGACAATATGTAACGTAACGCCAAGTAAATTTGATTGTGTGGGAAGTATTAAGAGTAAATGTAAAGGGGATGGGTGCGGGTTCGATTTTCACTCGAAGATATAATAAATGAATCAGCTTTACGCTGTATACCGCACACAGAAGGGTAGACAATGGGACTCTAGTGCTAAGACACCGTTCCCCATTTCCCGTCGATTTTTTGAAGTTTTTAGCCTTTTAGGTGCCTGAGCGAAAACATATAAATATTAATAAATTCATTCCCTCGAATGGGAATCGAATCCACAATCACCACTGGCCTAGGTAATATACATATATATATATATATATATATATATATATATGTGTATATATGTACCTGGCCCGGCCGTCGCATCCATTAGCGTTGATGCCGTTATTAATTTGTATTCAGAAACAATCGCCCGATCTCTAACAAGCAATGTCTTACGTAGATTCGTAACGTGTATTTAATGACATCAAAATATAAATATATACATAGGAAATGTCTTTAAATAATTGTTTTTTATGTTCCTGTTGTTTGGGTGGAAGAGTACCACTTGTGGCTGTAAACGAGAAGGTCGTGGGTTCGTTCGAATCACGATTTTTTCAAGTTCTGTAACTACAAAATTCGGCTTTAAGTTCTGGAGGCATAGCGTACTTGTTACACACGAGGACGAATTCAAATTCAAATTCAAAATGTTCTTTATTCAAATAAACTTATAATAAGCACTTTTGAATCGTCGAATGAACATATGAACAAAAAGCTACCACCGGTTCGGAAGGCAGTTCTGCTGAAGCCGGCAAGAAACTCAACAGTTGCTCTTTTCAAAATCAATGGTACAACCTATAAACATTAGCTGGCAGCTATCCTGCATTACATTCAATAGAAATAAATTTTCAAATGGGAATTTAACCCACCACCTGTCGAATTTACAGTCACACCCTTATCCCCCCACCCCCCTATTTTTTTAAACCTTCATCTTTTTAAAACTTCAAATTTCTAACTTCACTTTTTAAAACCCAATCCCCACCCAGAAACAATTTAATTTACCTTAGCGCGACGTTAATATGTAACGACGACCAACGATCAGTCTGCATCATCTTGTCATTTTACGACTCAAACTTTGGCGTTGCTCACAAGCCCCGTTAAAGTTTTATATATTTAACGAGATCGTAAAAAGTACGGAAGGACGGAGCTTTAGAATGCTTAAGTCGGTTATTATTTTTGGGCATAATATTAATACTGGAGAAATTTCGTTATATGAAAACTTCTAGAGCTCTTCAAATTTGGTATTAAAGTATTATTGAAGTAATTTGCGGCGCGGGGAATAATAGTCCAACTGTAAACACGATTGGTTGTAGATTCGATCCACATACGAGGAAATTAAATTTTCAATATTTTCTACGGTTTTCGTCGTTTGGTAGACAACGAGAACCTATTGTTAGACCCTCAATTTCCCATTTTCCACCGAATTCTAAAGACAACATGTATTGTGAGTGGCGGTACTCAATGCCGCGATGTGTCTCAACACCAGAACGGAGAAATTAAAATAATAAATATTTCGTTTCCTCGAGTGGGAATCGATCAAACAAACGATCGCTTATAGTCACACTTTGTGCTTCAGCTAGGACTGGCCTTCTTCAATTAAAAGGCAAAAAAGAAGCTCCATGTTTTTTCACATAGCAGGATAAGCAGAACTGTAGAATGAAACAGAGAGTAGTATCACTATTCACGTTTCGCTCAATTTTCAAAACAGCAGTGAAACTCAAGAACATTTAGTTACCGTATAAAAATACAAGAAGACAGCGGGAATCCAGCTGGATTCAAAGGACGCTGGAGCGGACGGAGTGGCGAGAATTAGGGGAGGCCTATGTGGACCAGCAGTGGACGTTGAAAGGCCGATGGATGGATGGATGGATGGATGGATGGATGGATAAAAATACACTTAGTAGAATTTAAAAGCAAGCGTCTACAGATTAAAATATAAATAATATAAGTATATTTTAAACAAATAAAAGCTAAAACTTATATATAAGTTCTACTAAATAAAGTTTTTACTAGAGAAATCAACAATGCTCGTATCGTGCAATTTGAAGATTCTGTAATCCGATTTAACTACAAGGTCCGCAGCCAGCTTGCATACACGAATACCAGTCACCTACAATTAGATTATCCGGAAAGTACTGTAAAGGTGTTCTAGCGAAATAGGAAATATATCAAAATAATTAAATTGCAATTACGTTCTAAATTTAAATATGTTTCTTTAAACTAAATCAGCTTCACTCTCCGTTTTTCTGACAAATTCTGAAGGCATTGCGTCAACACACAAAAGAAGTGGTTATTTTTTTTTTTTTTAAATAAACAGTTAATCGGTCTTTGGAAATATTTTAAGCCAAAAAATCAAATTACCCTTTTAAGGATCGCTTAGAATCATAAAAAAAAATATGTCAAGTAATGGAGGCTTCGATGGCGTAGCGGTAGAGCGTCTGACTGTATACATGACGTTTATGGGTTACATTTCTACTCAGACGAATTAATTATTTTTTTAGAGGAATTATCATCTCTGGCAACAGGACAAAGCTGAGCTTGAGCTTTATCACTCAACACTCAATTTCCCAGAAATGGCGCGGTAACTGAAGAGTTGAGTGTCTATTGAGTGTCTTCGTCAACACAGGGTTCTCTCTGTCCTAAAAAGTATGAAAAAGTCACTTGATTGACTTAAAATTCAATGTAATTAAAGGTGAGAGAGAAAGAAGAAGCAAGGAAGGAAGGAGGAACATTATAATTATAACGACAAAAGAAAAAAACATTTATTGTTTATGTTTAATACTATCAATTAAAAAACCCGCTGTAAATCAATTGTAATGGACTTGTTTGTTGTTTGTATTGTATGTATGTCTTTTCTTATAAACTATTTACGCAGTCACGTACATAGTAACTAAAAATAAATATTTTATTAAATTTAACTGTTTCATATTTTTAATTAATGATAAATGATTTTAATTTTTTTGCTCTTGAAAACAAAACGCGATTCGGTTCCACTATTCAACACGCAATATTTCGAAAATTGAATGGAATGTGGAGAACGGAGCGTTGTTGGTAGACTAGGTTCCCTCTGCCTACCTTTTCATTTTAATATACCTATGATAAAAATAAAAATGTTCGTAATATAGAGAAAATTTTTAAACATGATTTCAAGGAGCTCCATAACCAATATTATATTTTATTTCAATATTCAAATATTGTAATTGAATTATCAACAAAATTTTAGGGTTCCTTACCTCAAAAAGTAAAATCGGAACTCTTCTTACTTTGTTTGTCTGTCATTTTATATTGAAACTATATAAACAGAAACATTTACTCATATTTATTGTATAGAGTTCATAAAATTTTCTTCAATTATATATGCACTCTAATATTTATGAATAGAATCCTTACTTTGTTAGTTAAGTTTTTAATATTTTATAAACTGCAGATGAGATCTCAATACATTTAAATTATATACTAAAATTGTAGAGCAATTTTAAAGTATAAACCTACAAACAATTATAAAGAGAATAGCGGAGTAAAAGCAACGGCTTAATACTGGAAATCCTCGTCGCTAATTCGAAAGACTTTTTACACACAACGACGACTTCTTTGTAGGCGAGGACAATGGTTATGAAACAAAATCCCATCATTAAAAGTTCAGCCTCCAAGGAGTTCACTTGACCGTCTAATGTACCACGATTGCTTTGATGTTGACTTGTTTTGATTTTTTTGGTATATCCCGTATATAGCAGGGAAGTTAGAGGGAACCTAGTATTAAGACTGTCTGTTCATCACTTTTAGCCCAGTTTTCGAAGCATTGCGGAACTCAACGCCACGCTTTGCCTTAACGCCATAGCGAAGAAATGGAAATATAAACGTAAATAAATATTTCACTTCCTCGAGTGGGTCTCGAACCCACAAACGTCGCGTTACAGTCACGCCCTTATGACGTATGTTTTTTTACAAGTGTGACTGTAAAGTGACATGACTTCAAATTCGGTGGAAAACGGGAAACGGAGTGTCTTTTTCTAGTTTCCCTCTGCCTACCCTGATACGTGCGGGATACAGCGTGAAGCTGATGATAAAATTTGACATACATTTTAATTTAAAATCAATACTAATAAATAATATTATATCGGCTGTCAAAAAGAATACTATAAATCATAGAACTATTACCAAATATTGCTAGATAAAGCAAAAATTTATGTGTAAATCTCGCACTAGCTGGAAACTAAATCGTTATGTTATGTATAGTGATATAAACTTCTAGTAAATTATAGGATTTTTATTAAACTTTATATTTTTTTTCATGCTTAGGAAATAATTGTAACAGTTGTCTAAAAAATATACTAGATTCGGTGGAAAGTGGGGAGTGGAGTGTTTTAACACTAGGTTCTGTTTACTTTTTGCGAAATACAGCGTGAAGCTAAAAAATAATATACTAGGTATATAGAATTAAGCTTCTTTTTAACTACGTTGAGTTGACTAACTACGTAATAAAAAAAATATTAAGCTTCTACACCCATTTTTATTCTTTTTCATCATAAAATCTAGCAATAATACATGACATTATAACCATTAATTTGACCAGATGATGAAGCTCGAAGAAAGAAGAAAGAACCCTCGAGTGCCTGTTAGAATTAAAGCTCGTTTCGTACATAAAAGTGCATATTAAATACAGGTCCGCATATTTTCTCACTGTATCCCTAGCACAGTAGAGAAAGTGAAGGAACCCTAAAATCAAATTTTCCGAAACATTGGGCGTTAAATTGCGCGAATTTAATTGAACTCGACGCTGCGCCGAGGAAATGAAAACAATTCCTAGAGTCCTAGAGTAGGAATCGAACTCACAACCGTCGTATTCGTTAACAATCACTAAAATTGAACTATCAAATAGATTTTATTTTTTATTTTCCACACGAATTTCACAAGTTTTTGACATTTACAAACACGAAGAGCTAGTGTTATTTAGTTGCCATATACCAAAATTCAATTAAGCCAAAGTATTAATTGTATTACAAAGCCCATATTTGGGTAACTAACGAGTTTACTAAAGCTTCTACAAAAGTTTTTGTATGTACTTCAATAAATAAAAGTGAACAGTTTCCCACAGATAGAGTGGATCGACATTTATTAAAATATTTTTTATATAGAATATGAACTTCTAAAAGTATTTAAATTAGTTCAATTTAAGCTCTTGTAATAATAAATTATAAGCAAAAAAACATTTTTAGAAAAGCTTTTATTTAGACGCTCTAAAAAGGAGAAAATAAAATTTGTCCTTTAAATTTTAACTATCAACTCATAACCTCATTGTACACAATAGATATGATCATAAAAGCTTGTCGCGCGATTTACTTGTGTAAATAAACTAGTACTAATTTAATTATGTAAAATCTGCTAAGTTTAAATTTTCAAAGTTTCAATTTAAATCATTTCAGCTCAATCAATACCTTTCATTATATGAAATCACAAAAAACTTGAATAGTGTCAATTCTATTAGATTTCAAGTGATGTCACATTATTTTTCTAATTGTTCTCGGTAAGATCTTTCATTTGATACCCATATTGCAGAAGTGCATAAATAATAACTATTCCGCCATCTTAGATGTTCCGCCATATTGGATTTAGAATAACGTCTCATTATTTTTCGAGTTACGGTCAATGACCCATTTCATTTAATATCTATATTGTAGNTTGAATAGTGTCAATTCTATTAGATTTCTAGTGATGTCACATTATTTGTCTAATAGTTCTCGGCAAGATGTTTCATTTGATACCCATATTGCAGAAGTGCATACATAATAACTATTCCGCCATCTTAGATGTTCCGCCATATTGGATTTAGAATAACGTCTCATTATTTTTCGAGTTACGGTCAATGACCCATTTCATTTAATATCTATATTGTAGAAGTAGGCCAAATAGATACTCGGCTATCTTCGATATTCTCCTTATGTGATTTGGAATGACATCACATTATTTTCCGAGTTGCTCTCAACGAGCACTTTCATTTGATACCCATATTGTAGAAGTACATTAAAAATAACTATTCCGCCATTTTGCATGGTCCGCCATATTAGATTTAGAATGACGTCACATATTTTATCGTGCATTGTCACCCAAACTAAAAGTGTATACAAAATTTCAGCTCAATCGGTTGAAGATATCTACTTCAAAATTGAGCTCAAAGATTTCACCCGAACCCCACATACATACATTGCAACTTAAATAAAAGCTTTTAAAAATTAGATTTAACTAGTTATCAATTGAGAATATATTTGGTACTAATGACTCGCGGTTTCCCCCGTTTTTTTATTTATTGTTTCATCTGAATTACTTCCTAGTAACATTATCATTTGTTCAATATCAGGTAAATCAGTGTTTCAATATCAGGTAAAGCGCGGCGTTAAGCTCTGCCACTCAACACGCCATGCCTCCAGAATTCGGCACAAAGTGGGCAGCGGAGTGTCTTAACACTAGGTTCCCTCTGCCTACTCTGCTGTACGCGGCATACAGCGTGAAGTTGATTTTATTTTAACATAAAAGTAATTTCAAAGATGTCAATATCAATTATGATATACAAATAAATAGATTCTCCCGATTGGGAATCGAATCTAGAACCAGCGCACCGGTCACTGTTACGGTACAATCTTCCACTGTGCCGTGATGGAAAAACGGAAAAGACCTAATTATAATTATTTAGTTGTAAGTAAAGTTTTCTTAGTAAAGTTCACCATGTTATCATTTTCCTGGGTTTTTAAACAAAAGCTCTTATCAAATTGCCCTTCATTCTCATTCGTTATAAAAACAGATTTTACATTTCTGTTTCCATATTGTATTCTTAACACGCAAGTAGAAGTTGCTTCATTGTTGAAAATGAAGAATTATTTCATTTTTGTTCTCTGTGCAATTCTTTTATTTACAATTATCGAGGCGAAACCTCAGTACGTATATTTAAATATCTAATAACCTATCGAAAACATCTCGAGATTTATTTTTTTTAGTTCTATTAGCTATTAGCAACTTTGAGTATTTGAAATTCTAGCATTTTATGGGTGTAAGTAATACTGTATTTTTTCACTTCTTAATTATATTAATATATTGTATTTTTTTCCTATAGTTGCAGTACTTGCAATTACGGCAATGGTGGACATGGTGGCAGCGGAGGCCATGGAGGATAGTAAGTAAAAAACTTTTTCCTTTCATTGATTTCAATACCGACAGTAAATATTTTAATTATTTTTGAAAACAAATGTAACACTGAAGCCAACGTGGCTGGTGATTGTTAATATGACAAAAGGATGCGTTGAGTTACTTTTTTTGTAATTACAACCGAATAGTCTCGAGTGTGTAAATATATTTCATTTCTATATATTAAGAGGTCAGTCGTATTTTATATATAAGAAAAATATATAATCACAGGACTCGAGGAAATGAATTTCCTCCAGAATTCGGCGGAAATTGGGGAACAGAATGTCTTAACACTAAGTCCTCTCTGCCTACCCTGCTATGTCCGGGATACAGTGTGAAACTGATTAATATAAGTATATATTTTAAATTTTCAGCGATTACAGCGAGATATACAAGCACCCTTGTCGCGGCAAAGGCTGCAGTAATAATTATATAGGAAATGGAGTCCATAATGTCAACACTGTCCACATGTAGAATTAATTAAGTAATTCTACGTAAATTCTACATAAATCCTACAAATACATATAAAATAAAAAAATATCTTATACCTATTTTTTTATCTTTGTATATTTAGAGTAAACAAATTCTATTATATAACTACTGTATACCCAGAATAATAAACTTTTTGATAATGTAATTATTTATTATTACCTTTCATACTCTACTAAAGTTATGTTTTAATTTTATATAAACAATAAATATACCAGCACTCAACACACTATCTCGACTTTACTTTACCTTCTCTCTAAAGTAAGATATAAAGGGTGACAATAAAAAAATGGGTTCAGACCTTGGTCTAATTCCTAAGAATGAAATCCAGGTAGAATCCATTTTTATAACCCCCTGGCGCTCTTACAACTATTGGAATTTTATAAAAAAATAATACGATACAAATGAAACGTTCTTGCTAACAAAAAACTATAAAATCCAAAATCTAAAATTATTTTACATTATGATGCTATCCTTATCTTATAAATCAACTAGCGGACGCGCGCAGCTTCGCTCGCTTATTTAGGGGTGAATTCTAATAAACCATGAAACATTGGTACAATGAAATATTTTTAAGAGTCTAAATTTCAAATCTTATAAAAATAGGTGGCGATTTAAAGATTTTTCCATACAAACTTTCAACCCCTTATTTGCACCCTTAAGGGAAGAATTCTAGAAAACCATGAAATATGTGTTCAATTAAATACTTTTAAGAGTCTGAATTTCAAGTTTTGGTGAAAATTTGTGCCGATTTAAAAAAAATCTATACAAACTTTTAACCTCTTATTTGCACCCTTATGGGCAGAATTCTTTAAAACGATGAAATGCGTACTCAATTAAATAGTTTTATAAATCTAAATTTATTTTTTTATAAAAATCGGTCGATTTAAATTTTTCCCATATAAACTTTCAACCCCTATTTCACCCCTTTAGGGTTAAAGTTTTTCAAAATCCCTTCTTAGTNCAGCTTCGCTCGCTTATTTAGGGGTGAATTCTAATAAACCATGAAACATTGGTACAATGAAATATTTTTAAGAGTCTAAATTTCAAATCTTATAAAAATAGGTGGCGATTTAAAGATTTTTCCATACAAACTTTCAACCCCTTATTTGCACCCTTAAGGGAAGAATTCTAGAAAACCATGAAATATGTGTTCAATTAAATACTTTTAAGAGTCTGAATTTCAAGTTTTGGTGAAAGTTTGTGCCGATTTAAAAAAAATCTATACAAACTTTTAACCCCTTATTTGCACCCTTATGGGGAGAATTCTATAAAACGATGAAATGCGTACTCAATTAAATAGTTTTATAAATCTAAATTTATTTTTTTTATAAAAATCGGTCGATTTAAATTTTTCCCATATAAACTTTCAACCCCTATTTCACCCCTTTAGGGTTAAAGTTTTTCAAAATCCCTCCTTAGTGGAAGTCCAGATTACAAAAGTAAACATTTGTCCAAATTTCACGTTTCTACGCACAGCGCTTACGGCTGTGCGTGCGTCCTCTTACCTCAGTCAGTGAGGCCAAGTCCTTTTATATATATAGATTGCACATTATCCCCATACTTCCCTATCTTAAACTCTGTTCAACAACAAAAAGTTTTATTAAAATACATTCAGCAATTTCAAAGACGTATATGTCCGATATTATATTAGAACCAAATAAATAGATACATACTCACGATCGGGAATCGACTCGCGACAATCGCTGTTATGGTACATTGTCCACTGTGCCGTGATATATAATAGAGGAGGACGTGCGTAAGCAAGTTTTAAGATTTCCCCAGGGAAAGACCAAATTAAGTCATAAATAATGTTATCAATTATAATATCACTGGGTTTCAATACTGAAGCTCTTATCAAATTGACCTTTACCTATTCTAATGCTATAAAAAGAGATTTTACAGTTCTAAACGCATATTATTCTCGGAACTCGCCATATTATTCTCGGAACAAAAACTACAAGTAGCTTAATTCGTTGAAAATGAAGAACTATTGCTTTTTTGTTCTCTGTTCAATTTTCTTATTTTCAATGATCATCGAGGCGAAACCTTAGTAAGTATATTTGAATATCTAATAGTTATCTATTGAAAATATCTTAAGATGTATTCTTATTAGTTCTTTAAGCAAACAACTTTAAGTATTTAAAATTCAAGCATTTTATGGGGTAACTAAAACTTCTCTAAATTAATATCTGGTGATTTTTTTCCTATAGTTGCAGTAGTTGCAGCGATTATGACGATGATGGACAAGAGAGTGGCGGCGGAGACTATGGGGGCAGCAATGGTGGACAAGGGGGCGGTAATGGTGGACAAGGGGGCGGTAATGGTGGACAAAGGGGCGGTAGACGCGGTGGACGTGGGGACAGCGGAGGCCGTGGACAAGAGTAAGCAAAAAAATCCTATTATCGCTTTCAATACAAATAGTAAACTCTTTTATTATTTTTAAAAACATATGTCACATAACCATACTAAAATTACCAAACAATATTTCTTTAACACTTTTTTTAATTATATTTATTAAATTATCTCATAGTTTAAGCGGCCAACGCTTATTTTGTAACAAAATACTCGTAGTAACTCAAAACTAAATAAGAATAAATATATTTTATTAACTTAATTAATTAAATGGTGCAATTTCCAATCGAGGAAAAAAAATATATAATATTTTCACTTCTTCTCTCTGCTGTAGAGGCAAAGCGCGGCGTTGAGTTCCGCCACTCAACACTCAACACGCCACAAGCACAGAATTCGGAAAAACATTTTTTTTCCCACTGGGAACGGAATGTCTTAACACTAGGTTCTCTCTGCTTACCCTGCTGTCTGCGGTATGCAGCGTGAAGCTGAAAAAATATATATATATTTTTTATTTTCAGTGACTACGACTTTAGTAACATATACAAATACCCGTGTCGCGGCCGGGGCTGCAAAAACAATTACGTAGGAAACGGACACGATAACACCAACACCGTCTACATGTACGATTAATTTGTATTTTTTTATATAGAAAATAAAAATATATATTATATCTTAATAGTTTTTATTACCTAATTCCCCCCTTTGACTCCCAATTTAATCATCTCCCCATTTTCTACCAACTGTAATTATAAGTCCATTATTAAATATTTTTTATTGTCTAATTATTTCTTACTTGTCGCCTCCACGAGGCTTCGCCCGCTTGTATAACACAGTTATTTATTATTAGAGTAAACAAATGCCATTTTATTCAAGTATTCTCTCCAATACGAGCGAGCGGCGCGAGCTAGCAAGTAAACGTGTGACAGTTGCTCCCGAGTACCTAATTGTTTTACAAACAAAAAGTGCATATAAACTATTAAAAAGTGCAATAATCTCAACTTGAATTCTTTATTTCAGTGACAGTTTACGTGGTTAAATAATATATGCAGTGTATATATCTAAACAAGTAACAATCAGTTTAGTGCAGCGGATCTTTGTTTTTGCATATTACCCTCGCAACTTTTTATGTGCGAGCCGTTATTACTGCGCAAAAAAAATATATTATTTTTTGATATCTTCAGAGCATTTATTACTGTATAATAATTTGTTAAACAGTTTTTTTTTGTTTTCGTTTTGTGACATTTTTTACTTAAAATTTAAAAATGTCTTCGCGATTATCTTGGGGATGTTGCACGAATAAACATAGTACGAACGAGAAATTCATACGTTGCTCTGTGTGTAACATGGCGTATCATTGGAGTTGTTTGTACGGTAAAGAGCACCAAGAATATGACACTACTGTGGAACTAACTTCGGAATGGAAATGTCCGCTGTGCAAGTCTAAAAAGAAAAATATTTCTTCCGGTAATACTCCTATAAAAGTAAGACCTGGATCCAAATATAAGGAAGATTCTAACATAACCAAGAGATCGAACAAGCGGTTAGCAAGCTCTTACCCTCGCAGTGAAGAACATATGCAACATATTATCGAAGAAATTATGGATTCTCACAAATTCGAACTAGTTACGGAAATAACAAACTCAATGAAAAGCCTACTCTCTGAAGAATTACAATCGGTACGTGAGGAGTTTATAGATATGAAGAATTCCATAATTTTTTTAAGCAATCAGTACGAAGATCTTTTTAAGGAACATAAGTCAACCTTAAATACGCTTAAAACATTACAAGAAGAAAATAGCACAATGCACTCGACTGTAAAAAAATTAAGTTACCGAATTGACTTAATGGAACAGCATGCACGTTAAAATAATATTGAAGTACAATGTGTCCCAGAAAACCGACAAGAAAACATTATAGAGATAGTCACTAAATTAGGTAGTGCAGTGGGTTGTAATATTACGGAAGATACAATAGCAGCATGCAGCCGGGTTGCAAAGTCTAATCGATCCAGCAATCGCCCCCGTTCTATAGTTGTTCAGTTGACATCTCAAAAAATTAGAGACAGCTTATTGGCAGCTTGTATAAAATATAATAAATCGCATCCCGAGGATAAACTGAATACATCTCATATTGATATCAAAGGACATAAACAAGCTATTTATGTAGTTGAACATCTGTCACCCACAAATAAGGCATTACATGCTGCTGCAAGGGTAAA